>SJYX01003495.1:334064-415095 GCA_006410675.1 Oreotragus oreotragus
GTTTGAAAGCTCAGTTCCCAAATGCAGCTTTAGTCAAAATAATTTTGACAATCATTTCAGAATAAACATTTAGAAAAAGATAATTTCTGGAGTACACAGGGGAAGGATAGCTAATATAATCTCAAAGAAGAAAGGAAAAGATGTTATATTACTCTCTCCTTGATGGCTATGGCTTTTTATACACAGTTTAGAAAATGTAGCTTGATTGCAAGCATAGACACATAGAAAAAAAGAACAAGTAGAGAACCACATATACACTGACAACTGATTTTGAAAAAAAAGGTGCACTAGAGCACTGGCAAATTGAATAGCAGTAACTATACCCAAAACCACTGCAGATGGTGACTGCAGCCATGAAATTAAAAGACGCTTACTCCTTGGAAGGAAAGTTAGGACCAACCTAGATAGCACATTCAAAAGCAGAGACATTACTTTTCCAACAAAGGTCTGTCTAGTCAAAGCTATGGTTTTTCCAGTGGTCATGTATGGCTGTGAGAGTTGGACTGTGAAGAGGGCTAAGTGACAAAGAATTGATGCTGTTGAACTGTGATGTTGGAGAAGACTCTTGAGAATCCCTTGGATTACAAGGAGATCCAACCAGTCCTCAGCCCTGGGATTTCTTTGGAAGGAATGATGCTAAAGCTGAAACTCCAGTACTTTGGCCACCTCATGCGAAGAGTTGACTCATTGGAAAAGACTCTGATGCTGGGAGGGATTGAGGGCAGAAGGAGAAGGGGACGACAGAGGATGAGATGGCTGGATGGCATCACCAACTCGATGCACATGAGTTTGAGTGAACTCTGGGAGATGGTGATGGACAGGGAGGCCCTGCGTGCTGCAATTCATGGGGTCGTAAAGAGTCGGACTTGACTGAGCAACTGAACTGAACTGACTGATACCTAGGGCTACTGGATATAAGTGTCTTCTCTAACCTTGACTCCTCTATTTCAAATCATGTGCTTCCCAAGTGATGTTAGTGGTTAAGAATCTACTTACATATGCAGAATACACAAGAGACATGAGTTCAACCCTGGGTCAGGAAGATCCCCTGGATTAGCAAATGGCAACCCATTCTAGAATTCTTTCCTGGAGAATTCCATGGATAGAGGAGCCTGCCAGGCTATGGTCCATGGGACAAAAAAGTCAGACACAACTGAATGACAACATATTAAACATAAAGAGTTGGACACATAAAGAGTCCACAAAGAGTCAGACATGACTGAATGACAATATATTTTAGACAGCATATTAAAAAGCAGAGATATCACTTTGCTGACAAAGGTCCATATAATCAAAGCTACGGTTTTTCCAGTAGTCATGACAGATGTGAGAGCTGGACCATAAAGAAGGCTAATTGCCAAAGAATTGATGCCTTTGAACTGCGGTACTAGAGAAGACTCTTCAGAGTCCCTTCGATAGCAAGGAGAACACACCTGTCCATCTTAAAGGAAATCAACTCTGAATATACATTGGAAAGATTGATGCTGAAGCTGAAGTTATAATACTTTGGCCATCTGATGAGAAAAGCCAACTCTTTGGAAAAGACCTTGATGCTGGGAAAGAGTGAAGGGAAAAGTAGAAGGGGGTGGCAGAAGATGAAATTGTTCGATAGTATCCCTGACTAGAAGGACATGAATCTGAGCAAACTTTAGGAGATAGTGAAGGACAGGGAAGCCTGCAGTCCATGGGGTCACAAAGAGTTGTGCATGACGTTAGTGACTGAAAAACAACTTCCAATCATATCCATTCTCTTCTCCAGGGGATCTTCGAGACCCAGGGATCAAACCTGGGTCCCTGCATTTCAGTCAGATTCTTTACTATCTGAGCCACCAGGGAAGTCCTCAAATCATATATAAAAATCAATTACAAGTAGATTCTAAATATAAACATGTAAGGAAAATGACTTAAGCCATTACAGCAAGGGATGCCAAGCTATGACCTATAGGGCAAACCCAGCTCACAACATCTGTTTGTATGGCCTGTGAGCTAACAATGAATTTTATCTTTCTTTTTTTTTTTAAATGGGAAACAAAAACCACATTTTCTGATATGGGAAAATTACATAAAATTCAAGTGTTAGTTTTTATAAACACTTCTTGGAACATACTCCTACCCATTAGTTAAAGTATAATTTATAGCTAATTTTGTGCTACAACAGTAATGGTGAGCAGGTTACAGAAAGATCATTTAGCCTGAAAAGCCAAAAATATTTATTACCTGAATCTCTAAGGAAAGTCTTCATCAACCTTGGCAGTAGAGGATACTATATGAAAATATCTATTAGCTTTGGGCTGAGGAAACTTTACTAAACAGGAAATAGGAAGCACTAACCAAAAAGAAAAAAAAAGAAAAGATAGACCAATCAGCCCATGTTAAATTAAAAAGTTTTGTTAATTAACGTTTTTTGGTTTTGTTTTTGGTTTTTTGCAATTATGAATTCTTTAATATACACAGAACAGAATCAACAATTTGTTTTTCTTTGGAAAAACATCACCTGTTTGAGCATTTCTCTTCTGCCATTAAATGATTGATAAAGCTTGCTAAAGGAGTAAAGAAGCATTAAATAAATGCCTACTTCTGAAAGCAGTCAACTTTATTGAAAATAAAGGCTTAGTTCTGCAAACTGCAGACCTCTGCTAAACCTCTTCAGAAAGGACCCTAGCACACTTCACACAATATCCTAAGAATTGGTAAATTAGCAAACTGCACAAGAGATGGCAAATTTGCCATCAGTCTCTTGAAGTGCTGTTAAAGCTGGAGAGCCCAGATACCTGGGAGGGTCAGTCAATTCCCAATGTCAACTCGAGCTTGCAGAACAAGGAGGGGCTATGTAAACTTCTATAGAATACTGGCTTCTGTGATTTGAGCTTACTGTTTGACATCACTTACACTGGAGTAGGTTGGGTGCCTCTGAATTGTACATAAGCCAATCCTTCCTCAAGGGTACACTTCACAGAGAACAAAATTACCATATATCGAATGTAAGGATTGGCTTTCTTTCATTATTTTTTCAAACCAAATACACTAGTGATCCAGGTTAAAATAACAAAGACAAAAATAACTACCAGAGATTGTTGGATGCCTGGTAATAATAACTCTTCTTCCTTAGTTTGAATACTTGGGTACAAACTACAAATCCAAGTTCTTAATGAAATTTCCCTGATGGTCCAGTGGTGAAGACTCCATGCTCCCAATGCAGGGAGCCAAGGTTCGATCCCTGGTGAGGGAACTAGAGACCACATGCCACAACTCAGACCTAGTGTAGCTAAACAAATAAAATAAACAATGACAACATGAACCACAAGAAAATTAACATTTCACAAAACAATCTTAAGAATGAACAGACGAACAGCACAGTTTGAGAAGGTATTTGCAACATATGTTATTGAAAAATGCTTAATAATCAGAACGTATACATAGAACAGGGCTTCCCTGGTGACTCAGACAGTAAAGAATCCGCCTGCAATGCAGGGGTTCCAGGTTTGATTCCTGGGTTCGGAATATCCCCTGGAGAAGGGATTGGCTACCCACTCCAGTATTCTTGCCTGGGAAATCCCATGGACAGAGGAGCCTGGTAGGCTTCAGTCTATGGGGTCACAAAGAGTTGGACACAACTGAGCATCCAACACACACACACAAAGATTCTTATCCCATTCCCCCCCCCTCAAAAAAAAAACCCTTAACAACAGAAAGAGATACAGATGGGCAAACTTAAATGAATGATATTCACACAGCCAGTAAACATATGAAAAGGTGTTCAATCACATAAAACATCAGGAGAAAATCAAATTATGATAACAATGAAATAATATAGCAACCACACTAAACGACTTAAGTCAGTAAGGCTGACAGCAATTATTATCAAGAATATACACAAATAAAAAATTAGATCTTTTACACATTCCTGTTGTGAAGATAATTTATACAATCACTTTGAAAAAAGTTTTTATTATTATCCAGTACGTGTTGAAAGTGAAAGTGTTTGTCACTCAGTTGTATCCAACTCTTTGTGCCCCCATGGACTTCATGGCATTCTCCAGGCAAGAATATTGGAGTGGGTAGCCATGCCCTTCTCCAGGGGATCTTCCAAACCCGTGGACAGAACCCAATTCTCCTACATTGCTGGCAGATTCTTTACCATCTGTGCCACCAGGGAAGCTCACATTATCCAGTAACCCTACTCCTAATGGCAACGTAGGTCAAAAAATGCATTACCAAGAGTACATCACGGGTCACCTTCTTTTCTCCTCCCAACCATCACTCCTCATATCTCAAAGCCTAATCCCTAAAAAGATGAATTTTGCCAGTGTTTGGAATTTGTGCTGATGAAATGATACAGAATACACCCTGTGTCTGGTTTGTTTCATTCAATATTACACCCATTTGACTTATTCAGGTTAACATATGAAACAGTAATTTATTTTCACTACTACTCCATATTCCATAGTGTGATTACCCTACAACCTAACTCTTACATATCTAGCTGGTGAACATTTAGGTTGTTCCCATATTGGTAATATTATATTTAACTCTGCTGTGTACAGTTTTTTGAACTTTTGATCTGGATATATATTTAAGAGAGTGATTCATTATTTATTTCCTTCAATTTCTCTTGGTTTAATTAGCTTAATTCAAAAGATTACTTACCTCAATTTTATTTTTTCTTCAGTTGAAATCATGAATCATCAATTTAAGTCTATTCCATTTTTCTAAGATAAGCATGTAACGTTATCTATTCCTTCTAAGCACCGTATCCCACATATTTTCTTAGGTTGTATTTTTATTTTCATTCGAATCAAAATATTTTCTAACTTCTCTTTGGACTTCTCCCTGCCTTCAGCCTCCTTCCTACCTCCAATTTTTCTCATGGGAACCAAATAGAGGTTCTTAAAAGAGAATTTACTAAAAGGTAGATATTTCATTGTGTCTGTGTCTCCCGTGGCTACTATGCTATTATGCTAGCCCACGACTGAATAGAGCAATTATTTAAGATGTTGCCAAATTATTTTTGACCTCTGTATGTTAGACACATCTTTCCTTTTATCTCTGACAGGTGAAAAAGTCTATATGTCTTGTCTCTGGGAGAAAGGAAACCCTTACTAAGTTTCAGGCTATCTGCCCAGCAACCTAAGCTCTCCAATGGGTTCAAGTTATTATTTTTTAATTTATCCAGACTCCTCTCTTAGGGTAGATAAAATTATATTCCGTTTATTTTTTATATATCTTAGAAATGGGATCTCAGGATAAGAACTGAAATTAAGCAAAACAACTCTCAAAGTCCTAAAGAAGGGTATTTGAAACATGAATCAGAAACATGTAGTAATAGAAAGAACTGCTAATATTTGATGTAAAATATATAAATGTTGAAGAAGTATTCATTTGCTTTAAATAGCAGAAAATACTAATAAAGACTAATTTGTAAATAGGAGATTCAAGATATTGAGTTCTAGAACAAGTTATGAAATAGGAACAAAGACGAATTAAGATTATGAGAAAATTTAGGAGATTTGTAGGGTAGAAATAGAAATATCAATGCTAATCTAGAAATAAACCCAGAAGGACAAAAAGGAATATAGAGGAAAGAACGTGTTTTTTTTTTTTTTTCAATTACCATAAACTAGAATTACAGACGGAGAAGGTGCTGGCACTCCACTCCAGTACTTTTGCCTGGCAAATCCCATGGACAGAGGAGGCTGGTAGGCTGGAGTCCATGGGGTCGCGAAGAGTTGGACACGACTGAAGAAAATTAGCAGCAGCAGCAGCAGCAGAATTATAGAAGATATAAAATTTTGGATTGACAGTGCATTTGCAGCATAACAAAGGAAAACACAGAGAGATACATATACATATACACCCACTGTGATAAAATTTAAGATGTCAAACAAAGAAAAAGAACTACTAACTTTTTCAGAAAGTAAAAGCGAATCAGCTCCATGAAAGTAAGAATCATATAGAGATCAGATTTCTCAATGGCAATGAGAAATGTTAAACAAAGTAGTGCTTTTTTATCCCAGAATACAAGTTTACAAAAGTTTTCCATCTTACATATGATGATGTGGTAGAAAGAAAAATGACCTCCCTTGAAATGTTCATTCCCAAATTCCTAAAATTTATGAGTATGTTACGATATGGTTCAAATTAAACTTCACAGGTATTTTCATGGTTAAGAATATTGAGATGAGAAAACTACATGGATTATCCAGATTCAGTTCAGTTCAGTTCATTTCAGTCACTCAGCCACGTCCAACTCTTTGCGACCCCATGAATCGCAGCATGCCAGGCCTCCCTGTCCGTCACCAACTCCCGGAGTTCACTCAGACTCACGTGCATCGAATCAGTGATGCCATCCAGCCATCTCATCCTCTGTCGTTCCCTTCTCCTCCTGCCCCCAATCCCTCCCAGCATCAGTCTTTTCCAATGAGTCAACTCTTTGCATGAGGTAGCCAAAGTACTGGAGTTTCAGCTTCAGCATCATTCCCTCCAAAGAAATCCCAGGGTTAATCTCCTTCAGAATGGACTGGCTGAATCTCCTTGCAGTCCAAGGGACTCTCAAGAGTCTTCTCCAACACCACAATTCAAAAGCATCAGTTCTTCGGCACTCAGCTTTGGCTAGATCTAATCACATGCATCCTTAAGAGTGGAGGTAAGCAGAAAGATGGGTCATAGGGATGCAGTGTGAAGAGGATCTTCTGTCCTACTGGCTTGAAGATGAGAGAAAGGAGTCATAAAACAAGGAATGGCAGCCACTAGAAACTAGAATAGCCCTCAGCTTGCCACCAGAAAGAAAACAGGGACCTCAGATCTAAAAACACAAGGAAGTGAATCCTACCAATAACCATAGGAAGTGAATTCTGTTAGAAACAGGTTTCCTCTTTCTGAAAGCCTCAGAAAGGAATGTGTCTTGCCAACATCTTGATTTTATTTCAATGAGATCTAAATGTATTGCATTTTTTATCTCAGAAACTGTAAGATAATAAATTTGGGGACCTTGTAAGCCGTTACATTTAAGTTAATTTTGTCATCACAGCAATAGAAAACTGATACAGTTTTTTCACTGATGATCAATATAAAGTATATGAAATGTTAATCATTTTAAGATCTGTTTCTATACTGTTATTATTAACCTTTATTGATCTTATGTGCTGCAAATAATGTCTCCAAGTTTATTTTTTCATTCATTAACTTTATAGATGATGCCTTTAATCTTCTATACAAGGTGTATTTTGTCTTGGATTATTTCACCCTCTATCATGACTTTAAAAAAATTATTAGAGTATGGTTAGTTTACAATGTCGTGTTAGTTTCAGGCATACAACAAAGTGATTCCATTATACATATACATATACTCATTTTCTTCAGATTCCTTTCCCATATAGATTGTTAAAGAGTATTGACTAGAGTTTCCTCATAACTTTTAATGCATTCTCAATCTTAAAACTTGTCTAAGGAAGAGTCTAATTAAATATATATGTGTGTGTATGTATATTAAAAATTTCATACACTAATTTTCAAATGTTTAAATTTTTTTAATATTTTCATGCAGTATGTATATTTATTTGTGAGTGCTCTCAGGATTAATATCTTTACCGGGAAGGAAAGAAAACAGGATTGGACAACGGGAAAAGTTGGACTGCAACACAGTCACACTAAGAGGACAGTCAACCCCAAAGGGAGCTCTGAGGGTGAGACTGCCCTTCAGAGGGGCCAGAGTTGGGCCAAGGAGGCCAAATATCTATACCCACAAATAGACCAGTCTTTGGAAAACAACAGGACATCCTAGGGTCATTTTTTAAAGTCCAATTTCAATCTGGCCTTGGCTAAGTATCTTGTCTACTATTGTCTACCATTATTTCTGTTGTTGTTTTTAATCACTAAGTGTGTCTGACTCTTTGTGACTCCATGAACTGTAACCCACCAGGCCCCTCTGTCCATGGGATTTCTCAGGCAAGAATACGAGAATAAGTTGCCACTTCCTCCTCCCAGGGATCTTCCTGACCCAGGGATGGATCCATGTTTGCTGAGTCTCCTGCACTGCAGGCCAATTCTTTACCACTGAGCCACCAGGAGGCCCACACTATTACTTTCTACCCTAGTTTAAAAACAACTGGGTCTTGTAGCTGGCTGGCAGCTTTAGGAGGGTTGCAGGGATTGAGGGACTCTCTTAGGGAGTCAGCGTCCAGTTTATCAGGCAGATCAGGGGTGATCAGGTCAAGTCATATCTGGTCCATGACGAATTACCCCCTTCCTCCTTTCCCCCATCCACTTTTATTATTAAGCACAACAGAATATATGTGTATTGTTAGCCTCAAGGGTCTATGAGTCACGACGACATTTCACATTATTTATACCCCAAAATAGAAGAAATTTTAACAAAATTACTCTTGTCTCCTCAAGAGACAAATGATCACATTGTAAGACAGGCCTCTATGTCGACTCAGGAAGTATGTGTTTACATTTCCTGGGGTTATGGGGTCTGTGATCATTATAAACAGGAGACTGAGATTGCATAATACCCAGAGAAAACAATTTACATTCTGAAAAGGTTAAGTTTTCAAGAAGACTCAAGAGAGAAAGAAAAGGCAGCTGTCTCTTCCCCCTTTATAAGCAAAGAAAATCATCTAATTTGTTTATTTTTATTTATTTTTTGATGTGGATCAAAAAATAATTCAAAATTCATTTAAAAATTATTTTTATGAAAATGTTAGAGTTCTGCTTCTTCTTTTCTTGCTCCTTCTGACTCTCATGGTAGCTCACTTTCTTTCTTTTTAAAGTTAAATTGAGATTGTGAGCTCATAATTTGCTGATTTTAAACACCCAAAACCATGAATGACCTGGCTGGGAAATGTGACTCTCCAGATAATGACTTGTATGAGCTTTTCCTAAGTGTACTGGAGAACAAGGCACCATCAAACTGATTCCAGGTTTTTCTGAATGTTTCTACTTGGAGTTCCCCAAACTGGCTTAAAAATGATTGAGAACGAAACTTATTTTCCAGTTTCCACATGTAGACCATATATCATTTTTCTTGTTGATATTTTTACTATAGGCAGGAGACATTTGCTAACAGTGAAACTCCTTCCCTGATGTTTATTAAAGTCTTAACTCTGTGTCTGTAAAAGGATAAATATCAGCTCCTGCCTTCCTCAGGCTCGTGGTGAAGTCTTCTATTTTCCATGAGGATAGTACAGCCTGGTATCTGCACAACACACTAGGTCATTTACAGATTCAGTGCTTCCTGAACAAGCACTGTGCAAACTGAAATTTCCTTCTTTTCTTTCCCTCTCACCCTCCATCTCTCCTTCTCTCTCTTTTTCTTTCATCCTTCCTTTATCTCTTTCTTTTTTCCCTTTCTTTCTTCCTTCCTCCCTGTGCTTCTTTGTCACACATTTTTTTCACATCCATGAATTTCCTTTTCATTTTTTGGCTATACAGAGATTTTTATTTTAAAATACAGTGGTTGTGGGACCTCCCTAGTGAGCCAGTGGTTGGGAGTCTGCCTTCCAGTTCAGGGGATGAGAGCTCAGTTCCTGATCAGGCAACTATGATCCCGCATACCACAGGGCAACTAAGCCTGTGGAGCAACTAAGGCCACAACTACTGAGTCTGTGTGTTGCAACTAAGATTCATGCAGCCAAAAATAAATAAATATTTAAATAAACTAATTAAGTTAAATATAGTGGTTGTACTTTATCCAGCAATTCTAGATTTTGTACAAGGGGAACATCTATTATATGTTCATAAGCCATCTTAATCACTTCTTTTATAGTTCTAGAAAATCTCTCATACTTATCAAATTGTGGAAATTAGAAAGAGTGCAATTTAATCAATGAATACTTACCCATATAACTCTAAATATAGACAAAGTTTCTTGAGTAACCCTCAAATCAAATTTAAGAAGTCTTAAATTCATGTAGATAAAATAATATCCCATTTCTCAAATTTTGAGCCATGTGGGGATCAAAATAAGTGTGTGTGTGTGCTCAGTCATGTACAACTCTTTGCAACCTCCTGGATTGTAGCCCATGAGGTTTCTCTGTCCATGGAACTTTCCAGGCAAGAATACTGGAATGGGCTAACATTTCCTACCCTGGGGGCTATTCCTGACCCAAGGATCAAAATTGCTTCCCAGTGGCTCAGTGCAAAGAATCCACCTGCCAATAAAAGAGACCTCAGGGATCAAACCTGCATCTCCAGGGACTGTCTCTTATACACATCTAGATGTGTATAAGAGACAGCCTTTTGGTAGCAGATGGTTCTGAGAGGCCACAGTCGAGACCATACGGGTGTACCTGGTTTCCTGGGTCTCAGTAGACAGAGTGAGGAAACGTGTGATTTATAAGTCAGGAATTCATATTGATAATTTCATTCTTGATGAAAGTGAAAGAAGACTGAGGAGAGTGAAAAAGTTGGCTTAAAGCTCAACATTCAGAAAACCAAGATCATGACATCTAGTCCCATCACTTCATGGGAAATAGATGGGGAAACAGTGGAAACAGTGTCAGACTGTATTTGTTTGGGCTCCAAAATCACTGCAAATGGTGATTGCAGCCATGAAATTAAAAGATGCNGAGCCTGGCAGGCTACTGTCTATTGGGTTGCAAAAAGTTGGACACAACTTTGCAACTGAGCACACACAGGGATCAAAATAAAGCAAAATGTGTTTGCTTATAATTGTACTAGTTTATTTATTATTTCCATGCTAGAAATATGTACAGAATTATTTTGAAAAAATTTAGTTGAATGTGTGTTTCACCAACAAGAGAATAAACTATATAAGGGTTGTGGGAGTTTGTGTGTGTGTGTGCTGGAGATAAAGTTTTGATAACCAAGGTTTCCAGAATTGGTAAAAGAAAAGTAAGAGCAAATTTAGTAGAAGCGGGAGTACTGAAATGAGCTAGGATACCAATAGTGACAATATACAAACACTGATATAAAAGAAGCACATATATCTGATGGGTACTTTCATGGCTAATTTTATTGTTATGTTTTCTAATATAAAAGAACACCTTTTGCAGAATCTCTTCCCCCCGCAGGAAGTTATAGTATCTAAGAAATATTGCCTTATTTATGGTATAATAAATTCCTCCACCCACGGCTACTGTTCATATGATTCAACTGTAACTTGAGGAACAAGTCAGAATTCCAGTTTTGATTCTGTTTCATCAAATTCTGCATCTTAGAAAAGTCATAATGTTGATCTTTGTCCAGTCTAGTTCTTTATTAAACTTCATATCCAGTTTCTTTCTACAAAATCTGAGTACTGGCTTCATCGGGTAGGGGACTACAATATCACAACATTATGCCTCCATTCTATTTCAGTTGTAAAAGTTTGACTATAAAAATGAGTGACCATTCTATACATCTGTGTCTCTTTTGCTGTCTCACATACAAGGTTATCATTACCATCTTTTTAAATTCCATATATATGCGTTAGTATACTGTATTGGTGTTTTCCTTTCTGGCTTACTTCACTCTGCATAATCGACTCAGGTTTCATCCACCTCATTAGAACTGATTCAAATGTATTATTTTTAATGGCTGGTACAGGATGCTTGGGGCCGGTGCACTGGGATGACCCAGAGGGATGGTATGGGGAGGGAGGTGGGAGGCGGGTTCAGGATTGGGAACACGTGTACACCCATGGCAGATTCATGTTGAAGTATGGCAAAACCAATACAATATTGTAAAGTAAAAAAATAAATAAATAATTTTAAAAATGAATGAAATTTTTGAACAACACCTCTGGAAAAATTTAGTTTAAAATGTCATTAATTAATATGACACACACCAAGTTTTTTTTTAAGTTAAATTGATTGTTAGATGAATTATTCACTCAGTGCACTCAATATGATGACACAAGAATTACTGTTTTATTCACTCACTCAAAAGTCCTTGTTTTTGTCTCATAGTCATTTAAATCCTAGGGATATGGATTTTAAAAAGAAAATTCAAGTTACCTGTGATTTGATGATATAACAGAAGCAACCTGTGATTTGATGATATAACAGAAGCACCTACAAGGAAGAACAGTACAAAAAGGGTACAGGGGGACACGAAGACACTACAGTCACAAAATGGCAAGTAGGGAGAATTTGTTGTTGTTGTTGATTCATTAAGTGATGTCCGACTCTTTGTGACCCCACGGACTATAGCCCACTAGGCTCCTCTGTCCATAGGATTTTCCAGGAAGAATACTGGAGTGGGTAGCCATTTCCTTCTCCAGAGGATCATCCCAACTCAGGGATGGAACTCATATCTCCTGCATTGGCAGGCAGATTCTTCACTGCTGAGCCACCAGGGAAAGCCAGTGAAAATTTATTTCATGCTTATTCTATACCAGATAAGACTGAGAAAATGTGATAGCTGCCAGAGAAACAGAAATTAGCCTAATTTACTATTTTAATACAAGCCTCAGTAAACTATTAGTCTTATATGAATTTAGCAAATAAAATCTTTGTGATAGGAATATGCTTTTAATTTCACATTGCAAATAAAAATTTTAAATACAATTATTTATTTATAGATATTGGCATGTTAGTAGTTTTAATATATAATTTTTAGCTTTCCACAAACTGTTAAAGCTCCTAAAAAGATTTTTGATATACCATTCTCCCAGGAGCACTCCAATTGTTATAATTCAGATTGGCAACACTTATTAGCACATGCTTTCTATACACTATTTAGAAATATATTATAGGTATACAGTTATATATAGCCAATCTGAATTATATAAAGATATAATGATTATATGTATACAATATATACACAAAGTATATATAAAGTCTTAAAGTTCAGCTTACGCCATCTGTCATTGGGACATGGTTGTCATTTAAACATATCATCTTCTTTATCAATGTATGTTAGCAAAAAGCTATCACAGATAACAGAGGCAAAAATCAGGTTTATAGTGAAAACTTCATTGAGACTATTTCATTCAATGTAGCTTGTGACATACAAGGGAATTGCACCATGATGGGCCGATACTCGACAGGAATCAGATATAGTAAAGAAAAAACAAGAATGAATTAATATAAGTGGGAAGGGTTGAAAATAAGCTAGGACCATAGTGACAACACATAAATACTGATATAAGGATAAAAGGAGCAGGTACATCTGGGAGCTAATTTTATTGTTGTGTTTACTAAGGTAAAGAAGAGCTTTTGGAGCATCCTTCCTTCAAGGAAGTTATACTATCCAAAAACGATGGCCCGATCACAGCCCATCATGAGGACAGCCACCTTGTCCTCTAAAGGATTTGACAGCAGTGGTGCTGGGGAACCTGCACTGCTTCCCCGCCCCTCCCCACCTCTGTCACCCTCAGACTTTGAAAGATCTACCTATCCAAAGTGAACTGCCACTCCGTCTGCCAGGCTGGAACCAGGACACTCAATGGTTGAAGTTACTCTCTTTGGGGAATCTTTTTTATTTTTATTTTTAATTGGAGGAAAATTGTTTTACAGTGTTGGGTTGGTCTCTGCCATACAATAAGGCGAGTCAGCCATAAGTATACTCATGTCTCCTGCCTTGAACTCCTTCCCAGCCTCCACCCCAGCCCACCCCTCTAGGTCATCACAGAGCGCGGGTTGAGCTCCCTGTGCTATGCAGCATCTTCCCACTAGCTACTTACTTTACACATGGTAGTATATATATATATATATATATATATATATATATCAGTGCTCTTTGGGGAATCTTAATAGTCCTTCAGGGTCTTCAGCTTTAATTGTTAGAGTTATACCTAATATTTGCTTAATTTCTTTTATATCTGTATCTGTACATATTGTTATGACTCATCTTGTATGCCTAGACTCTCCTTCAGTGGCAGTCTAAAAAATTACTTAACTATTAATTTGGAATTTCCAAAGAAAGCATTTTACCTTCTTCCTACTATATCTTAGTTTTCTGCTTTATTTATTTTAGATTGTATATCGACTGACTTTCTTTTCCACCATTCTTTTGGTTATTTTGTTATTCTCCCTCATAAAATGAACTACAGGTTACATTTCTTGAGAGGGTCAATAAAGAATTTTCTTTCTTAATAATGAAGATACACAGGTTTAGGGCCTTTTTCTTATGTGTCTCTCAGATTTTATATACACACTATTTAGAGATTATACAATTTGACTCTAGGCTTTTTCTTTGATGCAATATTGCCTAGGAATTATTTAAAATATCGAAATAAAATTTAATTTTTGGCTAACTTTCAATTTTATTTTTCTGATCTTTATTGGATTATGATTATAGACTTTCATTTCTTTACTTATTAAAGTGATTTAATTATAATTGTGGTCAAATATATAATTGATTTTGGAAGAAACTTCATTATCATAAAATAATATATCTCTTTTAATTTGAAATGTATCTATAACTAAATGTGCTGTCTTTATCATTTCTATTGACTTTCTCCAAATCTGAGCTTTATTACAATTCCTTAGTAGATTTATATTTATTCCATTTTCTAGTTGCACATTTTTTGCTTATAAAACTGGTAGACTGAAAAATATTACTTTTAATTAATGTTCAGTTCAGTTCAGTCACTCAGTTGTGTCCGGCTCTTTGCGACCCCATGAATCGTAGCACGCCAGGCCTGCTTGTCCATCACCAACTCCTGGAATTCACTCAAACTCATATCCATCGAGTCAGTGATGCCATCCAGCCATCTCATCCTCGGTCGTCCCCTTCGCCTCCTGCCCCCAATCCCTCCCAGCATCA
The DNA here is from genome assembly GCA_006410675.1 of Oreotragus oreotragus. Taxonomy (NCBI): domain Eukaryota; kingdom Metazoa; phylum Chordata; class Mammalia; order Artiodactyla; family Bovidae; genus Oreotragus; species Oreotragus oreotragus. The sequence continues at coordinate 348,777 of SJYX01003495.1, forward strand.
GAGTCTTTTCCAATGAGTCAACTCTTCGCATGAGGTGGCCAAAGTACTGGAGTTTCAGCTTTAGCATCATTCCTTCCAAAGAAATCCCAGGGTTGATCTCCTTCAGAATGGACTGGTTGGATCTCCTTGCAGTCCAAGGGACTCTCAGGAGTCTTCTCCAACACCACAGTTCAAAAGCATCACTTTTTCAGTGCTCAGCTTTCTTCACGGTCCAACTCTCACATCCATACATGACCACTGGAAAAAACATGGCCTTGACTAGATAGATCTTTGTTGGCAAAGTAATGTCTCTGCTTTTCAATATGCTATCTAGGTTGGTCATAACTTTTCTTCATAATGCAAATTCTGATTTTGTGCAATTGAATGTTTGTCTCATTTATTTTATCATTTTCCTATATACATACACATATATATTATTACTTGCTTCTCAGTTTTATTTTTTTCTCAATCTGTGGTTTTTGCTGGTTGATTTCTTATTTGGTCTGAGTCTTTGCTTGAGTATTTTCTCAGATATGAGTGATAATGTAGCTCACTTCTATCCTATTCAAAAATACAACTCATTTATCTATAGAAATGAATGACATCTGGGATAAATATAAAACAAATACTGACTTACTTTTTCCTCAACTCAAAAAAATATTCTTCTATTATTTGTTCATCATTTCCTTTCTGCCATCTACTTCTTTTTTTTTTCTTATTCTGGACTTCAATCAAAAGGAGCTACCCCAAGACTTTCATGATTTTCATAGTTTTGTAGTTTTGTATTTTTATTCTGCAACTAGAGAAGCATTATTATCATTTTTCCAATCTACCAACTATGCAGTGACTGGCCTATATTGCATTTTGTTTCATTTTTTTTTTAATGATCTTATTTGTCCTTTTTTCAAAAAATGTTTAAGTTGCTCTATTTGATTGAATTCTCTTTTACTCTATTTGACTGAATTCTCTTTTTCTCAGCACTAGCTAGAATTCTTTTATACCTCTTTCACTTCAGGTGTTCTGTTATTTCTTTGTCTATTTTTGAGATCAAATTCTAGGTGTAAACTGCAAGGTGTAATAGATCTGTGAGTGATGTTAGGAAAAGCATTCTCTGCAGTGTGCATGATTTTAAGTAACTGATCAGCATTCAGCCTCCCATATCAGCAGAGGGAGGCTGTTTTCCCAGTCTCTAAATTTTGCAAGTAGAGGAAACAGCTCACCTTTTTAGCTCCCCTTGAATGTTTGGAACCAGAGGGACAAAGTACTCTCAAAGGACCTGATGTCAACCTTTCTACTGAAAGGTCTACAGATCTCTGTGAACTGAGATTTCCCCTGAGTGCCCTGGGTTCTCATCCCCACATTACAGCAAGCTGACCACGTGGCCAGCCTCTCCACTGAGGAGACCTAACCCATAGCTTCCTCTCATTCTAGAGGCAGAGAGTATCCCAGGCCTGATTCCACCAACCTGCTGACCCTAGCAGTAGGTGGTCCAGAGAGGGAAGTTTGTTGCTGTTGATATTAATAGCAGACAATCTACCAAGTCATTTTTATACAGTTCCACAAAGCAGAGAAGAATTTCCTCATTCATCATAAAGAAAAGTTTGTTTCACAGTCACAACTTAAATAACTTTAAAACAAGAAATGCATTAGCATCTTTATTACAAACATAATTGGTTTTCTTTTCTTTTTCTTCATAGGGATAGAGTCACTAACTAAAATACACCACTGTAAAATCTGCAATTTAAATTTCATTTCATGCTGCATTGTAGAAATAGTTTATATAAATAGTGTCCATTAATCATTTAAAACAAAGGTTAAATGTAAATTAGAACCCTGCTACATATTTCTATGATTATTTATGGTTTTCTGGTAAAGTTTTATTTTTTAAGGGTGAGGGGATTAGTGTTTTTGAAAGTAAAATATCTTTAAACTAAAATTGATAACTTCCAGAAATTAGTTGACCTGGAGAGAGTGCTGTAACATCACAAACAGCATTTGAAGTTAAAAAGCATGCTAGCTCTTGGTCACCATTTTAATTATGTCATAATTTAATCATTAAATCTCTTTCTTTGTGAGACTTGTCTGCCACATTAAGTAGTGACATTGAATACAATTCAATGAAAAGTGATGTCATTCGGGTGGCTGTAATTTTTTGAAGAGAGAATATTGATTTCTCAGTTTATTTAACAACAACAACAAAAAAGTTGTAAAAGGAATAACATTCATGTTAAGACTAGTTCAAACTGCATTGACCAAAGGACAAGATACCTAGAAAAACACTTTTGGTTCAGTGGTTAGTAAAATCATTACTTATTCCCTTTTTAAGGAAATACCTGTGTAATTGATCAACCTTTCACTCATCATTTTCTAAACTACTGTTCTGTCATCACTATTAATTTATTTCATAGATTTATATTCTTTAATTTGAATTTGATTTTACTCTTTTATCACAGCTTTGATATGGTAACATGTCAAGAATGACAATCTGAACTTTAGGAAATAAGAGAAATAATTAGACATTTTATCATTCTACTAAATTCCAAATACAAGTATTGAAGGTGTTACCTGAATTAAAGTTACTTAGAAGAAATAATATTTTGATGCATAATAACCCAGAAATAGTACAGATTATAGTCACTGGGGAAAAAAAGCAAAGCAGCAAAACAAAACCACCTGTGTTTATTTCAGCACTAGCTAGTATCTTATTTGATTGCATCATTTTCTTTACATAGGTTGTTAGGGATACAGTTAGCAATGCCATTTATGTAATGGTTCCTAACCTGAACCTAAAACAAAGAATGCATTATTCTGATGAACTATATTACTGTGGCTCTGTGTCATTATCTCATTTATTTCCCTGGATATTTTTGAGCAACAAGATTTTGAGAAAGAAGTGAAGTTATAAAAGGAAGAATTCTAAATCTTTTATAATACACAATAGCATCTATAATGTTGAATGAGAAATTTCAAGATATTGCAATATTTTAAATAAATTACTATTATAATATTCATCCAGAGATTATTTGGTTAACTAGAATGCTAATTAGATATGCCTGAAGCAAAATTCAAGTAATTGTTTCCAATAAACTAACTTAATGGCTTTTCATTCATATTATTTCCAGATCACGTTATCCAAGGTTGGTTATATGTAAATACAACAGTTTGGAGCTCATTGTCTCAAGCAAAAATTACACTTCAATTATGCTCTAAACATATTTCATGTTGCTCTTTACTAGAATAAGAAAGCAATTACACTTTAACTCTCCCTTTCTGATGAAATAATAATCAGAATGCATTAACATATTTAAAAAGATAGATCACTAAGTGCAATGTCATTTAGACATTTAGAGAATGGAAATTAATGAGTCAGGTTCAGAAAATTATTTTCAGTATTTTGATAATAGTAAGACCTCTGACAGTGAAGATCAATCTAGAAATTTTGGTTTAAAATCTAGGTTTCCACTAGTATCTCTACAGACAACATGACTTGGAAGTGATCCTCCACAATTTAACCTTTAAAATAAGCAAAATCTGTGTTTTAATATCTCCTGTGCACATGAAGCACTGTGAATAGCAAGCACACAGGGGAAACTTTTAAAATTAATTTACATTGAGAACAAATGTCATGCAAAGTACATTTTGATATGATCCTGAAAGGACAAACATCAGCCCTTGAACACCATATGTGGGCTGCATTATGGCTTCCTGGCACCAATCCATAATCTATTTCCAGCAGCCACCATTTCAAAAATTTATGAGGACCTGGAAAGCACAGAAGGGCTAAAGAAGCCACTCGAGTTCTGCTTATTAGCATACTCATTAAGCCTAATCAATAATTGATGAACCATTTGTGAAAAGCATATGGATTAAATTACATCTTGGCTTAGACCATTCAGAAAAGAGTCACAAATATTTTGCCCTATTGTTTGCTATGTAAACATGATGTCAAAACTGATTCTACACAGATAACTAAAAAAACTTGGGCTTTCTTTTCTCTACAGACCAAAATTACAATGTAGTATGCCATATTTTAAAAAATGTTTTAAAAGAATTTACTACAGAAACTATTGGAATGCAAATTACTGAGATATAGTAAGAACTTTAATTTTCTTTTAATTGCCCTTGGAAGTACTAGAGAGAAAACCAATCAAAGGCACCTATAAGGAAATGTGAAGACTTAAAAACACTAGGTTATGGGACTTCCCTGGTGGTCCTGTGGTTAAGAATCCACTTGATGTTACTGGTTTGATCACTGGTTGGGGAACTAACACTTAACACATAGATTTGACCATATGAAGAATAGTTTGTTTTAGCTCATGAAGTTGTGTCTGACTATTTTGCGACCCTATGGACTGCTAGGCTCCTCTGTCTATGGAATTTCGCTGGAAAGAATGCTGGAGTGGGTTGCCATTTCTTTTTCCAGGGGATCTTCCTAACCCGGGGATAGAACCCAGGTCTCCTGTATTTCCTATTCTTTACCATCTGAGCCACGAGGCAGGGAAGCCCTGGGAATTCTTATGCATGAGATGTATCCTCCCACACTTATTTATTCCATCATTTGTGTCTATTATGTCTATTAGTACAGACTCAAGAATATTTATTTCATACTTTGGCTTATAATCTGGTGCTACTATAATAGAATACTGTAATATTTATTTTACTTCGCTTGTCTGGTTTTGGCCTCAAAATTAATTTGGAAGCATTTCCTCCTCTTCTACTATTTGGAAGATATTGAGAAGGATTGTCATAAGTTTCTCCTGCAATGTTGGGTAGAATTCACCACTGAAACCATCTGGTCTAAAACTTTTGTTTGTGGGAGGTTTTTGCCTAATTTCAACTGGGTCGCTTGTATTTTATTGCTGAATTTTAAAAGTTGTTTGTAGGTTTTGCATACAAATCCTTCATCAGATGTTGTTTTGTAAATATTTCCTCCCTGTCACTCACTTGTGTCTTCTTAATTTAGAACATTCAACTTGTAAATTTTTCCTTTCTTCGATTGTGCTTTTTGTGTTCTCTCTAAAAGCTTATAACCTAATCCAAGGTAATTTGGATAACTTCCTCTAGAAATTTTACCATATCACAATATATATTTAGCTTTATGATTCATTTTAAATTAATTTGGGGAAAAGATTAGTTTAATGTCTGTGTTTTAAGGTATTTTTAGGTGGTGGTGGTGGCAGCTGCCGCTATTCCTTTGCCTATGAACATGTTTGATCACTGTTGTTAAAAAAAGATTATACTTTTCCATTGTATTGCTTTTGTTCCATTTTCAAGGACTATATCTGTATGATTCTAGCTAGTTCTCTATTCATTTCCGTTGACCCATGTGTTTATTCTTTTGCTAATACTATCTTGATTTCTGTAGTTTTATATTTACTCCTGAAATTGTACAATGTAAGTCCATTTTTTTTCCTTCTTCAGTACTCAATTGGCAATCCTAGATCTTGTGGCTTTTTACATAAGCTGTAAAATTTGCTTGTTAACATCTACAAAGTAGTTTATTGGAATCTTGAATGGAATTGTGCTAAATCTATTTATCAAATTTGGAAGAACTGAAATCTTAACAATATTGAATGTTCCAAACCATGAACATGAACATTTATCCATTTATTTAAAACTTTAATTTGCTTTATCAAAGTTTTATAGTATATTGCTTACCCTTCCTAAACATATTCTGTTAATGTTACAGCTAAGGACTTTTTTGGTGATTTTTAAAATGGCATTATTTTTAAAACTTACTGTTGGTGGGAATGCAAACTAGTACAGCCTCTATGGAGAACAGTGTGGAGATTCCTTAAGAAATTGCAAATAGAACTGCCTTATGACCCAGCAATCCCATTACTGGGCATACACACTGAGGAAACCAGAATAGAAAGAGACACATGTACCCCAATGTTCANTTTAGATAGGATGGCAAGAGGTGTGTCATCCCCCAGCCATAAAACAATTGATATGAATACTGGTTTGTTGAACTATTATCAGCTCAAGGTTTGAGAAAAGAAAAAAGTTAGTCTTAGGTGGAACCATTTTGAAGAAAGGCAAGTTCTAAAGCAAATACATAGTTTCATTAACATAGCTTAAGAAAAACATTTCCATAAGAAAAACGCATTGGTTAGCTCAAGGTCTGAGAAAAGTTAAGTTCAGGTGTCGTCATGGCAACACAGAATTTTAAGAGAAATCTCCTTTTAATTTTGTATGCTGCTGCTAAGTCACTTCAGTCGTGTCCGACTCTGTGCGACCCCATAGACGGCAGCCCACCAGGCTGCCCCGTCCCTGGGATTCTCCAGGCAAGAACACTGGAATGGGATGCCATTTCCTTCTCCAATGCATGAAAGTGAAAAGTGAAAGGGAAGTCGCTCAGTCGTGTCCAACTCTTAGCGACCCCATAGACAGCAGCCTACCAGACTCCTCCGTCCAAGGGATTTTCCAGGCAAGAGTACTGGAGTGGGTTGCCATTGCCTTCTCCTTTAATTTTGTATAGAGAAGGGAAAAAAATCTGACACTTTGTAGTTTGTTTCCCCCTGTGGCTTAAGGGAGAGATAAAAAATGCCTGACACTTGCAGCCGATTCCCTTCATTTGGAGACCCCTGGCCTTCCTGCCTTTTGCCTACCCCTTCTCCAGGGATCTTTCCGACCCAGGATTTCTGCTTGTTACCCTCTCAGGTAGTCTATCCCTTCCCCAGTGAATCTTTCTGACCCAGAAATCAAACTGGGGTCTTCTGCATTGCAGGCGGGTTCTTTACCAACTCAGCTATGAGAGAAGCCATCATCTCTCTATACTTTCCTCTATTATTGAAAGTTTGTTTGTTTTTTAAAAAATTGAAATATAGGTGATGTACAATATTACGTTTACTTTTGGGTGTACTACTTAGCAATTTGACATTTACATACACTATGAAATATTTGCCACTGTAAGATTTGTGACCATTTGTCCCCATACAAAATTATTAACAATATTATTGACGTTATTTCTTATGCTGTATATTACATCACTTGGCTTATTTAATTTACAGCTAGAAGCTTGTACCTTTATATCTATTTCACCTTTTTCACCCTTTTCTCCTATCTGCCTCCCCCTCTAGCAACTACCCATTATTTGTATCTATGAATCTGTTTTCTTTTTCTTTTTAGATTCTACATATAAATGAGATTATATGGTATTTTTCTGTCTCTACCTGACTTATTTCACTTAGCATAATACCCTCTAGATACACCCACATTATTGAAGTATTTTAAAGAAAAAAACTATACCAAATTGCAGTTTTAGTCTTCAATTGCCTTTTGGAACTAGGGCAGCAAAAGTACGTAGTTATTTTATTACTATTTTATTTCTGAAGTTTTTAATCTTATAAAAATATGAATTATAAATATTATATTATTCCTCTTTTTCTTTGATTTATGGATAAAATTATTTTGTTAACTATAGAAAAGATATTTATCTGGCCCAATTTGTGCATTTTTTAATTCAAAATTTTGTTTTAGTGATGATTTTTCCTTAAAGTAAAATAAATGATTTTATAGGAAAAGCATAAAATTCTGTAACCTAAAAATAGAATAATACAAAGGAAATTAAAAGTCGCTTTGAAAGTGTTAATTGCCTGAAATCAAATTATTTATTATTCACATGTAATCTATCTTTTAGGTAAATAAAAAAGCAAATTAAAAAACAAACAAAAGCAAATCATCAGCATCGTTTCCATATAAAATGGTGGTGATTCTGAAATGCTAATTTTAAAATTAGAATAATTTTCCTTATATTGTATCACTAAAAATAAGAGTATTTATTTCTAAAATGCTCTGAATAAAAATCCATTGGAATGACATTTTGATAATTTTCAAAGACTAATTTCATTTTGATCAAATAAAATGGAAATGGATTTGAAGTATTTTTCACAAATAATATTATACATTTTCTTACAGTTTTTAATTTTATGATTCTAATGAATTTCCAAATGTTTAAAGTATGTCTTACCAACAGAGTTCCATTTTTGAACGTTGCAAATAGGAAAAAAGGTCAGTGATGATCTTAAGTGAATCATTTATATAGTTTTGTAAACCATTATGGTTACAATTATTTTTAAAAAACTATCTGTCTTTAAAATAGAAAAAAATTAAGATCATGTGATTTAAAACTACGGCTTTTAATTATGGACCTGTGTGTTTCACATCTAGCTTACTGTAAAATGTTAAAATGTTTTAAATAATTTTAGTAGTTTGGCTCAACTATTTGTCTTATCTTTAATTATAACATAATGCCCCCCTTCCATCCCTGCCCTCGAATGTTTTACAAATATGTTTCTCAAAGAATAACCAAAGAAAAATTAATCTGTAAAAAAATATATCAATAACATTTTAAAGTTTCCAATTATTTATTATTTCATATTATCAGTGTGGCTGAAAACATATTTACAAACACTGGTAGCCTACTTTCCTATGGCCTTTCACTTTTTTATGAAGTTCCTTAAATGATTTCAATCAACCTTAATGGTACATTTTTAGTTAAGAAAACAAAATGGGGAGAAGTCAATTTGAGTGCCCAGACGAACAAATGTCTTCAGAAAGAATAAGCATAAATGGGTTTAGAAAACAGAGAGAATAGGAGTTAAATGCAGTGAGCAGAGCACTCAGAGAAGCCAGATACAAAGGAAAGGGTAAAATACTGCAGAGCTTTTTAAGCTACATACAATTGGAACAATGGACTTGATCCAGCCATCTATGTTAAACTGTTAAAAGATAGGTGGAAAGCAAGCTGGAATTCTATAAAGAGTGTTGAGGTAGAATTGAAGAGCTTGAAATCTAAAGAGAATGAATGCAATCATTCAATAGGATGGAAATGAAGTCAAAATTGGCATATTTCCCTGGTTAATTTACCTTGTGACCAACTCTGTTCAGTTTTAGATATTAAGCCATTATTAGTAACAAAATAGTCTTTAAATTGCCAACATTGGTGTTTTAAGCAACAACATAGTGTACATCTGTGAATTTAATGTATACATACTACTGTCTTTGGGAACAAGGGCAAAATTTCCCCTTCTACGCCTCCTGAGTTCTTATGGCTGGACTAATAATAAAATTTACACACGACAGGTAACAGTAGAAAAAGCAACTTAATTTCATGCACACAGATCATAAAATGATGCTCAGAGTAACCAAAAGCAGGCAGTTTTTGTATGTCTTTTACATAAAGAAAATTTGTGAGGATTTGACAGAACAAACTCAGGCTTAGGTTCTTAATTAGTAAGGAATTTAAGCAAAATTTAGACTTGGGTAATAAGTTAGTAAAGAAGTAACAAGGTTTCTTTATAAAAGCTCTAGGCCCTGAACTTCCTGTCTTTCTACCTCCTGGTACAGGGAGGGCACATTTAACATGGGAAATTTATTTCCTACCTTCAGAGAAACAGAGGAGAGGTAAATGTGTCCCCTCCTGCATGGCTCATTTTTTTTAAAGTAACTTTAATTCAAAATAGTCAATATGCCATTGAAGCATATTTTGGGATGGCCTCAACACCAGATAAACATACATAGACACATACAAGTAAAACTACAACATGTAGGTCTCATATAATTGTAGCAATTTAATACTGTGGTCTGTAGCATTCAGGACACTATCTATGTCAAACTTCCTATCCTCCAAAAACAAAAAGCCTAACTTAAAGTTAGTGGCAAAGATGCAAGTGTACAATTACAAAAACTTGAAAAAGAAAGCTAATCTAGATAACATACAACTCATAGGATATGATACTTTGGAATATATATTTTTTGTTAGCTGGAAGACAATCAGATTTGTTTTATACATTTTGAGAAAACTATTAAGTATATCGACATACTTTCCTGTTTTAGTGATCAGAGTAAATGAACATTTTTATTTTCAACGATTTATAGTGTCTGAGGTGATAGTTATGCATGATTTACAATTTTAGAGAAATATAGCCAAGAGAATTGTATAGTTCAGTCAGTCAGTCGTGTCTCACTCTTTGCAACGCCATGAACCACAGCATGCCAGGCCTCCCTGTCCATCACCAACTCCCAGAGTTTACCCAAACTCATGTCCTGTATAAAGCAGGAAAAACATATCTTATTCAGCATCCACTTAATGTTTGAATTTTTTTTTCCTTAGCCATTTTTTCTATGCATTTCTAATATATTTGAGATCTACCATTTGATTTTTTATGAACACACTGTTCAATTGAGATATTTTTATTATAACATTTTAATTAAACCTGAATTTCTTCCTGAAAGTAAATTTGTAATAATTTAATAGTAACAAACACTGAGAATAATAACAAACATATTTAGGCATTTCTGGGTGCTGTACAGAAACAGACACTGACTGACTCAACCTTAAGAACATTTTAATATAAATAAATAATTCCATATGAAAGAAATGAGGGGATGATTACTAAGATAATTGGCATAGTAGTTCTGAAGATTTTTCTACCATGAAAGCAGATGATGATACAACATACTCCCCTAGGAATGCCCAGACAGGTTAAGTTGTTGGTTATGTGAAGTTCTTAAAGCAATATTTATAACTTCATCCCCTTCCTATTCAACAAAACAAATGAAAATATGATTGAATATGAGAGATGTTTTTACAGATCTGCTTTAGATCTGCTCTAAATCATGTTTTTTAAGTAAATCAACTGTGAAATTTTACATTATTCATTATTCATAATATACTTCACCACCAATTATAACAAAACAAGCAAGTAGTGTTCTTGCCTGGAGAATCCCAGGGATGGGGGAGCCTGGTGGGCTGCCGTCTATGGGGTCACACAGAGTCGGACACGACTGAAGTGACTTAGCAGCAGCAGCAGCAGTGCTTATTTTTATAAACCACTAGTCCATATTTTTGGCTTCCCTAGTGGCTCAATGGTAAAGAATCTGTCTGCCAATGCAGGAGACTCAGGTTTGATCCCTGGGTTGAGAAGATCCCCTGGAGAAGGAAATGTCAACCCACTCCAGTATTCTTGCCTAAGAAATCCCATGAACAAAGGAGCCTGGTGGACTATATAATCCATGGGGTTGCAAAGCAGTTTAGTGACTAAACAACAAATAACAACAATCCTAATAAGTTATGAAGTAGATACAACATGCACTGTCTCCATTCATAGATTTTAAAAAAAAAAAAATGACCTTAACAGGAAAAGATATCACACCAAACTCTGTATTCTTTGAACTCTAAATTCATTGCTTTTTCAATTACTGCAAATGAACTGACATGTAATCATCATTCCTAATGTGCTGTTTAATCAGCTGTTGTTGAGCCCTAATGTGTGTAGAAACTGCAAACTATTCATTTTCTTTCAGTGTATTTAGCTTAGGGAAAATGTTTAATTTCTACAGTAAAATTAGTTTTTTACCCCCTAGCAAATGTCTTGATAAGTTTGAGTGCAGTCAAATGCATAATTATATGATTTTTTTTTAATTAAAGGACAATTCTACAAACAATCTGGAAAGCTAAAAATTAGGGCCTTTTCACTATAGGCAAGGAACCTGCATTGCTGAACAGTATATAGATGTTGAAGTGATCTGATTTCTATGAAGTAATCTTCTGACTTTTATGAAGATTGACTGTAAATGTTAATTAGAACTTTATTATTTACTTTATTTTTCTACTACTTACACAAAATTAACTATGGTTGTGAACATACCCTTGCATAGAATATTCAGAGTGGCTCTGTGTGTGTGTGTGTTTGCAGGCACGCATGACTAGTTTTAAAATAGTCCTTATATTTAAGTAACATGTCGTTTCACTATTTACTCATAAGCTATCATACACTATGAGAAGTGTTTAATGTTTTAAAACATTAGATCTTACTGTTTAGTCATGCTGTAGGCTCTTAGCTCCAATTAAATGTTACATAAGAAGAAGTAAATTATAATTTTATAACAGTAGAAGCAAGCACTTGTGTCTGAGTCCTGTTGCTTAGTCAATGAATTTAATATTGGTTTGTTTTGGTATAGAAACTGGCTGACTTTTTAAAATTACTCTGCTATAAAACGTAGAATTTTGGATGACCTCCTTTTAACTATTTTTCTTGTTCATCTCTGTGAAGTGAAAGTGAAAGTCACTCAGTCGAGTCCAACTCTTTGCAGCCCCATGGACTATACAGTCCATGGAATTCACCAGGCCCAAATGCTGGAGTGGGTAGCCTTTCCCTTCTCCAGGGGAGCTTCCCAACCCAGGGACTGAACACCAGGTCTTCCACATGGCAAGCAGGATTCTTTACCAGCTGAGCCACAGAGAAGCCCAAGAATACTGGAGTGGGTATGAAAGGTTGTTGCTGAGCCATGAAAGATGCTAGGATTCTTGGCCTCCAAAGGAGAGAAATTCAATCCGGGGCCAGTGACGAGGCTTGATCACTCAGAGCTTTTGTGTAATAAAGTTTTAATAAAGTATAAAAGATAGACAAAGCTTCTGACATAGACATCAGAAGGGGGCAGAAAGGGTGCCCCCCTGCTAATCTTTAGCAAGATGTTTTATGTCTGTTCAGTTCAGTTCAGTCACTCAGTCGTTTCCGACTCTGTGCGACCCCATGGACCACAGCATGCCATGCCTCCCTGTCCATCACCAACTCCTGGAGTTTACCCAAACTCATGTCCATCGAGTTGGTGATGCCATCCAGCCATCTCATCCTCTGTCATCCCCTTCTCCTGCCCTCAGTCTCTCCCAGCATCAAGGTCTTTTCCAATGAGTCAGCTCTTCCCATCAGGTGGCCAGAGTATTGGAGTTTCAGCTTCAACATCAGTCCTTCCAATGAACACACAGGACTGATCTCTTTTGGGATGGATTGGTTGGATCTCCCTGCAATCCAAGGGACTCTCACGAGTCTTCTCCAACACCACAGTTCAAAAGTATCAATTCTTCAGCGCTCAGCTTTCTTTATAGTCCAACTTTCACATCTATACATGACTACTGGAAAAACTTAACTAGACTTGACTAGATGGACATTTGTTAACAAAGTAATGTCTCTACTTTTTAATATGCTGTCTAGTTTGGTCATAACTTTCCTTCCAAGGAGTATGCATCTTTTAATTTCATGGCTGTTATGTCTGTTAGAAAGCTATTAATCAGATAAGAGGGACACCTCAAGGCTGAGGGAGTTTCACCAGTCCCCTCTCCCACAATATGCATTTTTTAGATAGGATGGCAAGAGGTGTGTCATCCCCCAGCCATAAAACAATTGATATGAATACTGGTTTGTTGAACTATTATCAGCTCAAGGTTTGAGAAAAGAAAAAAGTTAGTCTTAGGTGGAACCATTTTGAAGAAAGGCAAGTTCTAAAGCAAATACATAGTTTCATTAACATAGCTTAAGAAAAACATTTCCATAAGAAAAACGCATTGGTTAGCTCAAGGTCTGAGAAAAGTTAAGTTCAGGTGTCGTCATGGCAACACAGAATTTTAAGAGAAATCTCCTTTTAATTTTGTATGCTGCTGCTAAGTCACTTCAGTCGTGTCCGACTCTGTGCGACCCCATAGACCGCAGCCCACCAGGCTGCCCCGTCCCTGGGATTCTCCAGGCAAGAACACTGGAATGGGATGCCATTTCCTTCTCCAATGCATGAAAGTGAAAAGTGAAAGGGAAGTCGCTCAGTCGCTGTCTCTTATACACATCTTATTTTTATCATGTAGTTTATTCCTGTTACCAGCTCTCCTGTGGATGGTGCATCGTTTAGCCAAGTGAGAGCTCCTCCCATAAAGATAACAAATGTAATTCTGCCTGGTGGATTTAGCCATTACTTGGGATCTGACTTCACTTTAACTCCTGAAGTTGAAGGTATTTTGAGAGTTTCTGAATGAATGTAAAAAAAAAAACAAAACTCCATTTGATACAAAAATCTCACTTTAATTTCTAATACTACTTAAAATTGTATATTTTAAATTTACAGATTTATATTTCCTAAAAGTGAATTTGTGATCAAGTTTCATGTGATCATTCTGATTTCAAAGAATCTATAGTATTTTTTGGTTCTACTCAACTACTAATATGTTGTAGTTAAAGATTTGCTTGCAATTTGAACTTTGTGATACTTACTGGATTTTTCTTGGCATTTCCTTTCAAAACTTTTATTCTATTTTGTGTATTTCATAGCAAATGACTACTAAAACCTATAGTGCATTCTGCTAAAAGTAGAGGTTTAAAAATATTCATAACAACAGACTCAGCGGTCAAAGTGTGTCTTACAAAGAGAAGATCAAACTTCATCCTTGAAACCACAATATTATTTTATATATTCATGAAGCTAGTAGTAAGAAAGTGTTTCAAGAGGTAGCTCTGTAAAGGAAGGGAGTATATTGAAAGGTCAAGGCATGGAAATGGTTCATTCTATTATTACATTTGCATTCAGGCCTAGATGAAGCCTTTTCTCTAATTCCAGATGTTGGCTGGCTATCATTTTTATGCAATTGGGGGTAGCTAGAAGATGTTGCTTCTTGGAAGGAAAGCTATGACAAAACTAGATAGTGTATTAAAAAGCAGAGATATCACTTTGCCAACAAATGCCAAAGCTATGGTCTTTACAGTAGTCATGTATGGACATGAGAGTTGGACCATAAGGGAGGCTGAGCACCGAAGAATTGATGCTTTCGAACTATGGTGTTGGAGAAGACTCTTGAGAGTCCCTTGGACTGCAAGGAGATCAAACCAGTCATTCCTAAAGGAAATCAACCCTGAATACTCACTGGAAGGACTGATGGTGAAGCTGAAGCTCCAATACTTTGGCCACCTGATTGCAAAGAGCTGACTCATTGGAAAAGACCCTCATACTGGGAAAGACTGAAGGCAAAAGGAGAAGAGGGCAGCAGAGGATGAAATGGTTAAATAGCATCATCGACTCAATGGACATGAACTTGGGGAAACTCCCGGAGATAACGAGGCACAGGGAGACCGGTGTACTGCAGTCCTTGGGAATGCGAAGAGTCAGACATGGCTTAGTGACTGAACAACAACTCTTTCCCTGAGGGCTCACCTCTTCCATTCTTTTTAACATCCCACTTTGCCTCAGACTACTGTTAGACAATAAAATTCTAAAACTGAGTATCACAATAATGACAAAATGATCTAAAAACCTACTAAGAATAGTTGATCTCTCTATGCAGTTATTCTTAAATTCAGTTTTTAAAAATCCAATATAATTTCGTCTAAGATGTTATTTTTTAACTTATTCTTTATACTTCTTCTTCCTTATAGCTTTAAGATTTAATCATACTGAGAATTTTAATGTTTTTGTCCAGAAGACATAACTATCAGTAAAACTGGATATACCAAATTGTTATTAGCCTCCTTAAGAGTACAGTTTCATCACTATCATCTTCAGGAATGTCTTCAATATCTTTTTTTTTGGGGGGAGGGGGTTGGGGATTAGTTCAACCCTGGATTCATTTCTATAATTTTTTCCTGAGATATCTTTAAGATTCATTGTGCAACTACTTTTTAGGATTTTCTGGAAAAGTTCTATTTTTTTCCTATTTTCTGAGTATATTACCCCAATTTTTGCTTGAGAAGTGTGATCACTTTATCTATGTATTTATTTACAGCACACAGCTCTGGATATTTATATTTTTTTAAATTACCAAGAAAGTATCAAATTGATTCACTAAGTCAGAAAATTTTAAACAACATTTAAGTACTAGAAATATATTCCAATTTTAACTTTTATTTAAAATGTTTAATTCATGCTGTGAAATGTGTCTGGCATACAGTCAATTGAAGGACAACTATAGCATATTCATTTATTTTATTAATGCCTTTCATTGTTTCATAATTCCTAATTTCAGACAAAAAAAATAAGAATGCAGGGATTCTAACAAATAATCCTCGAAGCATCCATGCAGAAATAGCTTTTCGGCAGCTCAGAGGGATAAATCTCTCTCCATCTCTTGTATCACATCAGAATATGTCATCTCCAAGTGCACAGATGTACCAGAGCAACCAGGATGAGGGAAGGTAAAACTATTCCGTGTTTTAATATCACTTCTCATCATAAAACCTCCCAAATTTGCTAATCATGTATCGAAATAGGAAATATTGCTATATACTATTATGTATTTACTCTGTGAGCTGGGGGAAGACTGTCAGCATAAGGCTTATTCTCTCACATTCACCGAATCTTTCTCAAAGTCCAGCATATACTTCATAATTCAAACAGAAATGGCTTTCAAGGTAGAATAGTGCTCACCTTGTACTTGTGTGAGGGAACATTGAAACAACTATGGGAACCACTTTTAATGGTATTATCTCCCAAGTCATTTCTACTTACTGAATATGCAAAGCAGTTCACTTATATTTTGAACAACAGATAAATTCAACTCTGAAATCACAAAGGCTGAGAATTATGTAAATTCTTCAGACTTCTTATAATTCCCACTTGCCCTTTCTCCAGTTTGGATCCTAGTCCTTAGAGGCCAGCTGAAGGCCTAAGAACCTGATATTCTTATTAAGATTTCACTCTGCTGCTCAAAACCTATCCACCCAGATTTCCAGTTAATATTTGCCCTCTAGCTTCTTTGTAGCCAATCTCTGGAACACCTATTAAGCCTGGCTCTTGCTGTACTGACTTCCCTGCTATAATCAGGCATGTCCCACTAAGTATATATTTACTGAATATACTATGTTGATATCACGGGCTTCCCTGGTAGCTCTGCTGATAATCTGCAATGCAGGCGTCCCCAGTTCAGTTCCTGGTTGGGAAGGTCCCCTGGAGAAAGGATTGGTAATCACTCCAGTATTCTGGCCTGAAGAATTCCATGGCCAGAGGAGCCTGGCAGGCTACAGTCCATGGGGCTGCAAAGAGCTGGACATGACAGCAACTTGCACTTCACTTTCTTTATGTTGATATCATTTTTCTATCAATAGGTTATCCTCATGATAACCTGACTTACAGTTAGTCAAAAACATGATATTTTTCTCTCTTGTGGTGTCTTTTTGAAATTGTACACATATAAAATACAAAAATAATTTACTTCAGAATTACCTTAATTGTCACCACTGTTTAAACTCATAAATATTTTGTTTCTGACAGAATTCCTGGCAGCCACTTTCCAAGATCAAATCAAATGTAACTGCCTAAAGAGAAGTGAATATACATCAAGAAACCTATTTCCGCTTAGAAGTTGTGCAAAAACTAGCAGACAGTGTTGGTGATAAAAAATATATATATAAGATAATCACGTTACTTATGTTACTGAAGCAGTTCAGTTCCATATGAGGATAATCTCTATCATCCTTGGTGATTTTTATTTCATATCACCTCTCTTAAACTTTCTTTACAGTTACCTTATTCATTTGATTTTCTATGTTAGAAAAATCATGAAATATACAACAATTTGAAAAGATACAAGTGACATAAAATGAAGTCCAAAGAATCAAATATTTAGTCCTGTTATTGGAAGCATTTAGTTGTAAAATCTCATTTTGACTTGATATATAAAGATACTAAGCAAAGGTAACTTTAGGAAATAAGTATGTTTTCATTTGTAAAATACCTATCCATTTAGGCTTATCTAAAACTAAAGCATACATTTCTTACCAAACACAACTATTCTTAAATCAGGTTGACTTTTGTTAGTTGAACTACAGCTTAGTTTTTTTAGGACTATATATTTTTTTTAAATAGCATTAAATGGGGTTTGTCCTAAGAATTATTTAGAGATGTAAATCATAGGCATCAATAATACTTCCTGAAGGTGGCTAACTATGAGTGTAGCTCATGCTACAAGAATAAAAGAATACTATTTCATATATAAAATTCATTAAATGTGCCCATAGTGATATGATTTTACAAATAAGTGTAGGCTAAGTAAACAGATGTTCAAAATGAATGGACACATTTTAAAATTTTGACTCATATTTCACTGGAAATAATTTTTCTAAAATAATTATATTGCATACTACTAGGACAAATCTCATATCAATCAAATGTGGTTTTGAATTTATTGAACACAGTTCTTTTAATAATTAAATTGCCAATCATATTTTTATATCAAAAGGTCCCATGATTCATGAAGTATTCTGTTTAAATTTTTCAGGTAGCGGTTCAACATTGCATGTAATTTTCATATTATTTTATGTGTTCCTTACATGAAAATAAATTATTTTTACTAAAGTATTTGTATTTTATAAACTATCTGGAAATAGTTGTAGGGATATTTTGGAAATTCCAATGTGCATGCAATAATTTTGTGTCTTCTTTAAATGCTGTATGTTTGTAACTTAATCATGTAATATTTAAAATTTCAAACCTAATACAGATTGATTTTACCCTTCTTAATGTGTGGTGTTTAAACAGTTACTCTAAGGTACAAATAAGATCCTTTGTTTAAAAAAGAACTATGCAGTTCTTAAGATGTCCAGAAGATGTCTTTGTCACCCTTTAGTTTTGAAAACTGCTTTCACTAGTGTTGTGATAAGCATCTGCTCTTTATTATTTGCTACTAATGACATCATTTGCTTTTTCTTCCTCTCATGATTATGTGTAAGTGAAATGCTCAGTATATTCAAAAAGTGTCTTTGTAAATAATAAACTGGATGGGAAAAACAGGTTTTCACTGGAGAAAAATTTACAAGAGTAGGAACGTATAAAGCAGGAAAAACATATCTTATTCAGCATCCACTTAATGTTTGAAATTTTTTTTCCTTAGCCATTTTTTCTATGCATTTCTAATATATTTGAGATCTACCATTTGATTTTTTATGAACACACTGTTCAATTGAGATATTTTTATTATAACATTTTAATTAAACCTGAATTTCTTCCTGAAAGTAAATTTGTAATAATTTAATAGTAACAAACACTGAGAATAATAACAAACATATTTAGGCATTTCTGGGTGCTGTACAGAAACAGACACTGACTGACTCAACCTTAAGAACATTTTAATATAAATAAATAATTCCATATGAAAGAAATGAGGGGATGATTACTAAGATAATTGGCATAGTAGTTCTGAAGATTTTTCTACCATGAAAGCAGATGATGATACAACATACTCCCCTAGGAATGCCCAGACAGGTTAAGTTGTTGGTTATGTGAAGTTCTTAAAGCAATATTTATAACTTCATCCCCTTCCTATTCAACAAAACAAATGAAAATATGATTGAATATGAGAGATGTTTTTACAGATCTGCTTTAGATCTGCTCTAAATCATGTTTTTTAAGTAAATCAACTGTGAAATTTTACATTAATCATTATTCATAATATACTTCACCACCATTTATAACAAAACAAGCAAGTAGTGTTCTTGCCTGGAGAATCCCAGGGATGGGGGAGCCTGGTGGGCTGCCGTCTATGGGGTCACACAGAGTCGGACACGACTGAAGTGACTTAGCAGCAGCAGCAGCAGTGCTTATTTTTATAAACCACTAGTCCATATTTTTGGCTTCCCTAGTGGCTCAATGGTAAAGAATCTGTCTGCCAATGCAGGAGACTCAGGTTTGATCCCTGGGTTGAGAAGATCCCCTGGAGAAGGAAATGTCAACCCACTCCAGTATTCTTGCCTAAGAAATCCCATGAACAAAGGAGCCTGGTGGACTATATAATCCATGGGGTTGCAAAGCAGTTTAGTGACTAAACAACAAATAACAACAATCCTAATAAGTTATGAAGTAGATACAACATGCACTGTCTCCATTCATAGATTAAAAAAAAAAAATGACCTTAACAGGAAAAGATATCACACCAAACTCTGTATTCTTTGAACTCTAAATTCATTGCTTTTTCAATTACTGCAAATGAACTGACATGTAATCATCATTCCTAATGTGCTGTTTAATCAGCTGTTGTTGAGCCCTAATGTGTGTAGAAACTGCAAACTATTCATTTTCTTTCAGTGTATTTAGCTTAGGGAAAATGTTTAATTTCTACAGTAAAATTAGTTTTTTACCCCCTAGCAAATGTCTTGATAAGTTTGAGTGCAGTCAAATGCATAATTATATGATTTTTTTTAAATTAAAGGACAATTCTACAAACAATCTGGAAAGCTAAAAATTAGGGCCTTTTCACTATAGGCAAGGAACCTGCATTGCTGAACAGTATATAGATGTTGAAGTGATCTGATTTCTATGAAGTAATCTTCTGACTTTTATGAAGATTGACTGTAAATGTTAATTAGAACTTTATTATTTACTTTATTTTTCTACTACTTACACAAAATTAACTATGGTTGTGAACATACCCTTGCATAGAATATTCAGAGTGGCTCTGTGTGTGTGTGTGTTTGCAGGCACGCATGACTAGTTTTAAAATAGTCCTTATATTTAAGTAACATGTCGTTTCACTATTTACTCATAAGCTATCATACACTATGAGAAGTGTTTAATGTTTTAAAACATTAGATCTTACTGTTTAGTCATGCTGTAGGCTCTTAGCTCCAATTAAATGTTACATAAGAAGAAGTAAATTATAATTTTATAACAGTAGAAGCAAGCACTTGTGTCTGAGTCCTGTTGCTTAGTCAATGAATTTAATATTGGTTTGTTTTGGTATAGAAACTGGCTGACTTTTTAAAATTACTCTGCTATAAAACGTAGAATTTTGGATGACCTCCTTTTAACTATTTTTCTTGTTCATCTCTGTGAAGTGAAAGTGAAAGTCACTCAGTCGAGTCCAACTCTTTGCAGCCCCATGGACTATACAGTCCATGGAATTCACCAGGCCCAAATGCTGGAGTGGGTAGCCTTTCCCTTCTCCAGGGGAGCTTCCCAACCCAGGGACTGAACACCAGGTCTTCCACATGGCAAGCAGGATTCTTTACCAGCTGAGCCACAGAGAAGCCCAAGAATACTGGAGTGGGTATGAAAGGTTGTTGCTGAGCCATGAAAGATGCTAGGATTCTTGGCCTCCAAAGGAGAGAAATTCAATCCGGGGCCAGTGACGAGGCTTGATCACTCAGAGCTTTTGTGTAATAAAGTTTTAATAAAGTATAAAAGATAGACAAAGCTTCTGACATAGACATCAGAAGGGGGCAGAAAGGGTGCCCCCCNTAAAACTGACCTTTTCCAGTCCTGCGGCCACTGCTGAGTTTTCCAAATTTGCTGGCATATTGAGAGCAGCACTTTCACAGCATCATCTTTCAGGATTTGAAATAGCTCAGCTGGAATTCCATCACTTCCACTAGCTTTGTCCATAGTGGTACTTCCTAAGGCCCACTTGACTTCACATTCCAGGATGTCTGGCTCTAGGTGAGTGATCACACCATTTTGATTATCTGGGTTGTGAAGATCTTTTTTTGTACAGTTCTTTTGTGTATTCTTGCGACCTCTTAATATTTTCTGCTTCTGTTAGGTCCATATCATTTCTGTCCTTTATTGAGCCCATCTGTGCATGAAATGTTCCCTTGGTATCTCTAATTTTCTTGAAGAGATCTCTAGTCTTTCCCATTCTGTTCTTTTCCTCTATTTCTTTGCATTGATCGCCGAAGGAGGCTTTCTTATCTCTTCTTGCTATTCTTTGGAACTCTGCATTCAGATGCTTATATCTTTCCTTTTCTCCTTTGCTTTTTGCTTCTCTTCTTTTCACAGCTATTTGTAAGTCCTCCTCAGACAGCTATTTTGCTTTTTTGCATTTCTTTTTCTTGGGGATGTTCTTGATCCCTGTGTAGAATGTGATCTAAATTGAAGATATAACCTTGAAAGTTGCCTATGACCAAGATTTCTGATTTGTGCTTTTGTCTTCTGGATTGTGTTTTGTGTGTGTTTCTTCAATGACTATGATGCTTAAATAATTTTTCAAGGCAGGTGAAGGTGCTATTATTTTTCAAGTATAGTAAACTGAAGCATACTATATTATTATATTAAGGTTTGAATGAAGGTATCTTTATATTTATGGAAGTAGAAGTAAAACTTCTAACTTCCCTAGTGGCTCAGACAGTAAAGAATCTGCCTGCAATGTGGGAGACCTGGGTAAACTAAGTAAACTAAAGTCCAAATATCTGCCAATGTTAACAATCTGGGCCATTGTCAACTCTCAAAATGATTGGCTATGAAAATGCAACCATATAATGTCATCCTTTAATAATTTGTTATTTAAAGTTTTAAATGTCTACTTATTCTTTTTAAGACTTAGTTTTAACTAATATGGACATTATCAAGAATTTAGACAACAGCTGCAACAGACTTAAGAAGGAGTGAAGACTTCCTAGATCATGGAACTGTTTTAACACAGTGCTATTTCCAGACTTTTTTCCAATACACTGTAAGAAGAGTGGAAATATGTACATATCACATGAATATTTCAGTCACTTCAATACTTAGAAGAGACATCATCATAAGCTATTAAAGACAGTAAATAGCAAGCTTACTTTTTAAAAAGTATTATTTTCATGCAGGAAACAAAAGTAAAAAATTGGGTTGTGGTTAGAAGTTTTGAAACTCAAAAACACCTTTAAAAAGTGAGGTATTTGTTTCTACTATTCAATCCTATATATTTTTGATCAGCCATTTTCTATTATATCAAAAAATCAATAAGGAATACTATTGTGAGCCTAGATGGGAAAAATCAAATGAAAACAAAGCATATTATTGGTATCCAAAGTAATGTTATTTATGTATGTGTGTGGGTGGGTGTTGGAGAAGGCAATGGCACCCCACTCCAGTACTCTTGCCTGGAAAATCCCATGGACGGAGGAGCCTGGTAGGCTGCAGTCCATGGGGTCGCAAAGAGTCGGACACGACTTAGCGACCTCACTTTCACTTTTTGCTTTCATGCATTGGAGAAGGAAATGGCAACCCACTCCAGTGTTCTTGCCTGGAGAATCCCAGGGACGGGGAAGCCTGGTGGGCTGCCGTCTATGGGGTCACATAGAGTCGGACACGACTGAAGCGACTTAGCCGCAGCAGCAGCGGCAGTGAGTGGGTGTGTGTGTTGCTTAGTTGTGTACAACTTTTTGGGAACACATGGACTATAGCCCCCCAGGATCCTCTATCCATGGAATTCTCCAGGCAGCAATCCTGGAGTGGGTTGCCATTCCCTTCTTCAGGGGATCTTCCTGACCCAGGGACCAAACCCAGGTCTCCGCATTGCAGGCAGATTCTTTACCATCTGAGCCACCAGTGAAGCCCAGTTGGTTATAAAGAAGCTTGCATTCCCTTACTACATCATAAATGTTTAAGTTATTTAGTCTTGAGATCAGTTATTGATAGTTACATACTGTTTTATTTCCCACTGAATTTTATAATTTTATTCATTATGTTTATGAGTCTTTTCATGATGTTTGTGGGGGAAAGAACAAAAATGACTTTAAAAAAAATAACAAAATCAATCTACTCACTAGTTTATATGAAGGTATAAATTATGTAAAAATATTAAAAACTGAAAAGTTTTAAAACATTGATGTAATTCCTCTGATATATTGGGTTGGCCAAAAAATTCCTTTAGTTTTTAGGTAAAAAGAAAAGACATATTTTTCATTTTTACCAAGAATCTATTGAACAACATATTTACCATTTTATTCCACTACTTCTGCCATGTTTCAGGCAACTTCATAATTCCATCTTTCCAAAACTTTACATTTTGAGCAAAGAACTGTTCCAGGTGTCTTTCATAGTCTTCCAGGGAATTGAAATTTTTTCCATTCAGGGTATTCTGTAAAGACCAAAATAAACATGCCAGGGTCCAGCCCTGGTGGATCCAGGGAATTTGAAGCGGGGACAGTGTTGGCGTCTGAGCAATTAATTGCTTAATTAAAGATATGGAGAGAGATTAGAAATAGTGTAGTAGGAAAATCAGTGGAGAAAAGAGGCTGAATAACTTGGTTTATGCAGAGAACCAATAAAACTCTGAGACAAGGAGTTTGCATCACCTACGTAGGCCACAGGCATCTTCCCCGTCTCCCGAAGGAGTGGAGACACAAAGGCCTCCCCAGTCAGGTCTTAGAAGCCCCGGCAAAATTAGTAGGCTTGGTGAGCTTCCATGCTCCAGATGGGAATTCAGCCAGAAAAGGAGAACGAGAAAGAATGACACGGGGGAAACCAGTCTTTCCAGAAACTGGTTCATTTCTTTTTCAGGTCCACTTTTATACTTTTAGTTATACATAGAGATAAATGTAAGAAACAGAGTCACGCAGGGTCAGCTGCTCCGACTCTTATCTAAAGACAGTGTTCTCAGCATATCTTTGTTCTTACAAGGGTCTTACATTTGTTTTATAATATCTTCTGGTCTGGAGACCAATTAACATTTTATGGCTCCACCTTTCTTTCTATTGATAAAGGTTAACTGATCAGAAAACTTGTTTCCCCTTAAGATCTATTTAGTCTTAAGATAGTGATAAAGCTACATTTTTACATAGCAAGGACACAATGATTTATAACAAAGAAAGAGAAGTACAGTGATCTATAACAAAAGAGAAAATTAACTCAAAAGTCTATTATTGCTAACATCAAAACTACTGTATCTCTTTTTCTACATTCCAAGTACATCGATTAACATACTCCCAGGTGCCTAAGGATATGGAGGCCAGGCGGCAACCATTAACTCAGCAATGAAACCTTTCACCAACATGATTTTTATCTTTAGAAAAACCCTATGCTAACTAAGACTTTCAAAATACTCCAAACTCTCTGTGCTGTTTATGGTTGAGAGGTTGTAAACAATCATGTACATAGTAGCAAGAGTGTGGATAATCCTGTCACACAAGCTAGTCTGCCAGCAGAGAGGTTTTTGGACTGCAACACCCTTGTCATGCCCAGGAGACTTATTAACTGGAGTCCTAAGTTAACTCTTTTTCAGAGAGAGGTGATGGGGGATAGCCTTATAATGTCAGAAGAGTAGGCGAAAAGCACAATGCAGTAAGGCAGGCAGACTCTGGTTTTGGGGTGGATGCATGAGCAGATCCAGCGAGGCTCCCTTAAGGACCGACTCACCTTTGCCTGTCAGGCCCCTTAACCTTATGACCTTGGCCATGGGCGAGACTCCTCGTGCTGGCTCCCGGCATCAACGGAAATCTGAAGGTGCAATATCTAGTGAATACAGCAGAGAAATCAGAACCTCTCCGGCAAGTCGTAACAGTTTTTGCCTGGTCATCAAAGAAACGTGGTCTTGAGTTATCCTGATGGAAGACTATTCATTTTCTGTTGACTAATTCTGGATGCCTTTCACTGAGTGCTGCTTTCAGTTAATCTAATTGGGAGCAGTACTTTTTAGAATTAATCGTTTGGTTTTCTGGAAGGAGCTCATGATCAGGACTCCCTTTCAATCCCACCATGTACACAATATTAACTTCTTTGTATGAAGACCAGCCTTTGGTGTGGTTGTTAACGGTTCATTTTGCATGCCCCACAATTTTTTTGTTTCACATTTTTGTACAGTATCCACTTTTCATTACCTGTCACATGGGTTTTAAAAACAGAATGTTTTCATTACATTTAAGTGGAGAATTGCACTGTGGAAATGTGGTCAAGAGGTTTTATTTTATTTAACTTATGTGGAACGCAAACATCAAAGCAAACATCAAACATCAAACCCAAACCCATAAGCAACCTGGCACAAATGCTCTTCAGTGCTTGCTCTGGCTGTTCTGAGTGTGTTGGCTATCTCCTGAGTTGTGTAACATTGACTGTTCTCAGTTACTATCTTGACTTGATAACTATCAAATTCAGCTGTGCTACCTGACCATGAAGCATCATCCACTGAGAAATCTCTGGCACGAGAGTTTGTTTTTGACACATTTGATCAGTCACACTACTTTCTCCATACACTGCACAAATCTTTTTTAGGGTTTCAATTGTGTTTTTACCTTTTGTGAAATAATGAAGCATAATATGCCAAAAATTTTAGTTTTTTTCCTTCTATCTTCAATAATAAAAATAGTTACACAAAAATTCACCAATTTTTGATAAGTTCCTTTTTAAATGCACAGTGATATGACAGTTATCACAATACAATGTAACAAAATTATTTTGAATGAAATTAGACGACTAAGCACTACTAGAGCCATCTTACAGAAAAAAGCTAATTTTCTGGCCAACCCAAAAAATTTGCTTATATGTTTGGGTATGTGATTGAGCTTACTATAGCTAAATGGCCTATCTGTTAAAGAATTAAACACATGAGTAATGTTATAGCAGAGAATAGAGGTTATACACTAAGAAAAAAAAATGATCCAACTACATTGGATCACTTCTATTTCATTACATCATAGTTTTATTATTCTTTTATATTTATAAAAGATGGACACATCACCATTTTGGAAACCAATCAGTTACATACAATCTCCTATCAAATTTTCAGATGATCAGACTATACTACAAAGCTATAGTAATCAAAACAGTATGGTATTGACATAAAGACAGACACATAAATCAGTGGAACAGAATAGGAAGCCCAGAAATAAACCCACACACAATGGTCAACTAATCTACAACAAAAGAGGTAAGAATATACAATGGAGAAAAAGTCTTTTCAGTAAATGGTGCTGGGACAACTGGACTCTCTTTAGTTGCTAAGTCATGTCTGACTCTTGCAACCCCATGGACTATACCTGACCAGACTCCTCTATCATGGGATTCTCCAGGCAAGAATACTTGGGTGGGTTGCCATTTTCTTCTCCAGGGGATCTTCCCAACCCAGGGATCAAACCCAGGTCTCCTGTACTGCAGGCAGATTCTTTACCAACTAAGCTATGATGGAAGCCCAGGGACAATTGGACAGCTACATGTAAAACAATGAAATTAGGGCATTTCCTCACATGAGAAAAAAAAAACTCCAAATTGATTACAGACATAAATGTAAGACATGAAAACATAAAACTCCTAGAAGAGAATAAAGGTGGAACATTCTGATGTATATTGTAGCAATATTTTTTGAATCTGTTTCCTAACACAAAAGAAATAAAAGTAAAAATAAACAAATGGGACCTAATTATAAGTTTTTGCACAGCACAGGAAACAACAAAATTAAAAATTTGTGAAATTAGAGAAAGAATTTGCAAATGATATGACCAATAAGGGGTTAATATCCAAAATATATAAACAGCTCCAATATAAAAAAAAACCTAACATAATTAAAATACAGCCAAAGACCTAGGTAGACATTTTTCCAAAGAAGACATATGGATGGCCAAAAGACATATGAAAAAATGTTCAATATCACTAATCATCAGTTCAGTTCAGTTCAGTCACCCAGTCATGTCTGACTCTTTGCAATCAAAATCACAATAAGATATCACCTCATACCTGTCAAAATGGCTATTATCAGGAAGTCTACAAATAAAAAATGAGATGAGGACATGGAGAAAATGAAACCCTAGTATACAGTTGTTGGGACTGTAAATTGTACTCATTATGGAAAATGGTATGGAGTTTCCTCAAAGAATTAAAAATAGAGGCTTCACTACTGGGTATATATCTGAAGAAAACAAAAATATTAATTTGAAAGGATATATTCACCCAATGTTCAAGGCAGCATTATTTATAACAGCTAATATGTTCTAATTAGCTATTATAAATAGCTAATTATTTATAATAGCTAATATGCTTCCACAACCTAAGTACCCATCAACAGACAGATGGGAAAAAAAAAGATATGGGAATTTAAGGAATTCTAATTCCTTGTTTTTTACATTGCTGTGGACCAAGAAGTTTTATTCCTGTCTCTTATACACATCTAACGCAAANTAGCTATTATAAATAGCTAATTATTTATAATAGCTAATATGCTTCCACAACCTAAGTACCCATCAACAGACAGATGGGAAAAAAAAAGATATGGGAATTTAAGGAATTCTAATTCCTTGTTTTTCACATTGCTGTGGACCAAGAAGTTTTATTCTGCACAAAAAGAAAAGTGAGATTAGAACCAAGAGTCAACACAGAAGTTCCTGGCTCCCATCAAGAATCATACTGACTCCCCAGATAGAGATAACTGAATCATATATCTGGTTTTTCTCAGCTGAAGTAGAAAATGCCACAATTTAACATTTGCACACAATTTTTCCTGTATCTTGAGAAACAAGCATCTCAATTATTTTTTCAACCTACTGATGAAAAGAATTTCCAGTCAGGTTCATATTTACAGATGTTTGTTTCTAATCAGAGTATATAATTTTCCCCTGCATTCAAAAGACTATGTGACATAATAAGAAATAGATTTAGTCTTTCTCTCTGGTTCCTGTCATAAAGCTCCTAAAACCCTTGGAACTTCCTGAGTGATAGGAATGTCTTTTGTCATTCATAAAGAGCCCCTTTAGAGCACACCAGAGTTTATGCTAACAGATTACTTGGGGCTGAGTCCTAGATAGTTTATGCTAATGAGATAACTTAAGGTGATGACCTCAGAACTGGTCACCAGAAAGACCAAGTAATTAGTTAGAGTTGGAACTTTCAACCCCATCTCCAACTTCTGGGGGAGAACGAGAAAAACGACATTAATGGGAAAACTGGTGAAATCTGATAAAGTCTGTAGGTTAGTTAACAGTATCATCATTGACTGCTCAGTTTCAATTATTCTGTTGTGTAAAATGTTATGTAAAATGTTAACATTAGGGGAAGCTGAATGAAAATAAGTACATTATTTCTGCAACTTTACTGTATTTTTAAAATTTTTTCTTAAAAAACATAATTAGAAATTTGAAATGTAAATTTTGGACAATGTTACTAACTCTTAATTATCATTTTATTGATGCTTATGTGTAGGAGTAAAACTATAATTAAGCCAAATTACCACTGTATTTCACACATTCTTCATGAAATTGGGGTTTCAGGAAGATCTTAGGGACCTTCTGAATTTTATTTTCATATCAGAATCAAGAAGTAATACAGCTTATTTTAAAATATGCCTTCCTTTCATGAGAACTTAACTCATTATTAAGTCATAATATTTTGAAAAAACTTGATTAGCAATTTCTGATAAGGAAATTTAACCACTCTATTCAGGGAACTGAAATAAATATAATTATACAATTAAAAACTTTATAATTACCAAAAAATTTTTTTATTACAAAAGAAGCACTGTTTGGGGTTTTTTTTTGTTTCAAGGTTTTACTCTACTAATTAATCGAAATAAAAATGTACAAAGTAGTACTAGAACAAAAACCAAACTATGTCTTAGCTACAAAGATGAGAAATTAGTTATAACATAGCTTAGAAGAAGTGGTAATTGTGGAGGGGACAGCTAGTTACCACCCAGCATCTGTCCTGTCATTCTCCTTTAGTAGAAGAACTCATTATTAGATAGGCATAGTGATTCCCCTGCAGTTAAGTGTGACCATTTGTTTTGCCCAGTGACATACATAGGCTAGCACTGTATGGAAACTTCCTGAGTTCAGTTCAGTTCAGTCACTCAGTCGTGTCCAACTCTGCGACCCCATGAATCGCAGCACGCCAGACCTCCCTGTCCATCACCAACTCCTGGAGTTCACTCAGACTCACGCCCATCGAGTCAGTGATGCCATCCAGCCATCTCATCCTCTGTCATCCCCTTCTTCTCCTGCCCTCAATCCCTCCCAGCATCAGAGTCTTTTCCAAGGAGTCAACTCTTCGCATGAGGTGGCCAAAGTACTAGAGTTTCAGCTTTAGCATCATTCCTTCCAAAGAAATCCCAGGGTGGATCTCCTTCAGAATGGACTGGTTGGATCTCCTTGCAGTCCAAGGGACTCTCAAGAGTCTTCTCCAACACCACAGTTCAAAAGCATCAATTCTTTGGTGCTCAGCTTTCTTCACAGTCCAACTCTCACATCCATACATGACTACTGGAACATACATGACTACTGGAAAAACCATAGCCTTGACTAGACGGACCTTAGTTGGCAAAGTAATGTCTCTGCTTTTGAGTATACTGTCTAGGTTGCTCATAACTTTTCTTCCAAGGAGTAAGCGTCTTTTAATTTCATGGCTGCAGTCACCATCTGCAGTGATTTTGGAGCCCCCCCAAAATAAAGTCTGACACTGTTTCCACTGTTTGCCCATCTATTTCCCATGAAATGATGGGACCGGATGCCATGATCTTTGTTTTCTGAATGTTGAGCTTTAAGCCAACTTTTTCCTGAAAGTCTCCTTAAAAAGGAAAACAATATCCCTTTCATCCATCCTGTGGTATAGAATAAGAATATGATGGAAGAGCTCTAGTTGGATAAGGAGAGAAAAGACCATAGGGAGGATGGCATAATAAAATGGATGGACCCACCAGCCCATGTTCAGTGCAGCTCAGTTCAATTGCTCAGCCAAGTCTGACTCTGTGACCCCATGGATTGCAGCACGCCAGGCTTCCTTGTCCATCACCAACTCCCAGAACTTGCTCAAACTCATGTCCATTGAGTCAGTAATGTCATCCAACCATCTCATCCTCTGTCACCCCCTTTCCTCCCCACTTCAATCTTTGCCAGCATCAGGGTCTTTTCCAGTGATTCAGTTCTTTGCATCAAGTGGCCAAAGTATTGGAGCTTCAGCTTCAGCATCAGTCCTTCCAATGAATATTCAGGACTGATTTCTTTTAGGATTGACTGGTTTGATCTCCTTGCTGTCCAAGGAATTTTCAAGAGTCTTCTCCCAACACCACAGTTCAAAAGCATCAATTATTCAGCATTCAGCTTTCTTTATGGTCCAACTTTCACATCCACACATTTCTACTAGAAAAACCATAGCTTTGACTAGACAGACCTTTGTCGGCAAAATAATGTCTACCATACTAATCCTGGAACACCTAAACCCAGATCTATTCTATATGGCAGAGAAATAAATTTATACCTTATTAAACAATTGTCACTATGATTTATCTGTTACATTAAGTTCAACCTATTCCTAACTGATTCAGGAACATCCAGAAAGGAGATTCAAAGGACTTTTATATTAAAATTTTAGCAGACAAATATGATTCAGTGATAATTGAGAAAGAAAGCAAAGAAGAAATGTAGATCTTAGGGAATAGCATAAAATGGAGGATAAAAAATGAAGGCAGGAACTGGTTTTGAATGAGTTATATTAGAAGGTCACTGCAAAGTCCTTTAGTATCAGTATAACAGGGGAGAGGGCATAGAAGAATAATCTCTAGAATTTCAATCTATTAAATACATTAAACTGAAAAAGGAATCATGCTTAAATTCACTACTTTAAATTCTCTACAGTCCATGGGGTTACAAAGAGTCTGACACAGCAGAGCAACTAAGCACAGCATATGTATGGTTGTGAGAGGTGGACCGTAAAGAAAGCTGAACACCAAAGAATTGAAGAATTGATGCTTTTGAACTGTGGTGTTGGAGAAGACTCTTGAGAGTCCCTTGGACTGCAAGGAGATCAAACCAGTAAACCTTAAAGGAAATCAATTCTGAACATTCATTGGAAGGACTGATGCTGAAGCTGAAGCTCCAATACTTTGGCCACCTGATGTGAAGAACTTACTTGTTGGAAAAGACCCTGATGCTGGGAAAGATTGAAGGCAGGAGAAGAAGGGAGCAACAGAGGATGAGATGGTTGGATGGCATCACTGACTCAATAGACATGATTTTGAGCAAGCTCTGGGATTGGTGATGGACAGGAAAGCCTGGCATGCTTCAGTCCATGGGTTGCAAAGAGTAGGACACGACTGAGCAACTGAACTAACTGAACATACTTTAAACTGGGTATAGTAGACTATGAGCATTATTCCTTTTGTCTACCCAGGTAATTCCTTCCCCCCACCCCTTTCTTCAGATTCCTTTGGGAACTGCTCCTTGACTCTATGTGTTACTACTGGGGCTGCTGATCATAGGGGTGGGTATACAGGACCTGAAACTGAGATACAGACAATAAGAGAGAGCTCTTTATTTCCTCCACATCAATTGCTTAACCACGAGGATGTGAGTCTGAAGCCTCTGAAGGTATTTGTCTGCCACTAGGAGAAAATCTATTTGAAGAATAAAATTAAGCAAACCAAGAGATGGAGAAAGTCTTGACAGTGGTATTTGAGTCTCTGGTTGCAGTCTTTCCTTAAGATCTACCATGGGACTTCTCAATTACATAAGCCAATAAACCTTTTTGAAAGTGAATAAGTGAAAGTGAAAGTCACTCAGTTATGTATAATTCTTTGTGACTCCATGGACCGCAGTCCACCAGGCTCCTCTCACCATGGAATTCTCCAGGCAAGAATACTGGAGTGGGTAGCCGTTCTCTTCTCCAGGGGATGTTCCCAAGCCAGGGATCAAACCTGGGTCTCCTGCATTGAAGTCAGATTCTTTACCTTCTAAGCCATCAGGGAAGTCCAATAAATCCTTTTAGGGGGTTCAATTTCTCTCATTTGCAACCAGAAGTGTCCCGAGTGTAGTGCAAAAGATCTAGAAGATAATATTGTCTCTATTTTGAGTCCTACAAAGAAAGAGTAATTTGGAAAAATGTAATTCCATTTCTTCCTATTGGGGAAGTAGAAAGGATATTTGGGCATCAATTCATTAAATATGAAGCACTAAAAAAAAGTTCAAAAAGTAGATTAATTTTAAAAGTAAAGGAGCTTGACACACAAAAAATAAATAAATGAAAGTAAAGGAAACGCATCTTCTCTAAGCATCAAAGGAACTAGGCTTGGGAAAAGTTGTGAAGTTAACAATTGCTTGAATAAGTCAAAAGCAGAAGTAAAGACTTAGATTTAAGCTATAGCATAGGAAATTCATGTCTGATACAAGAATTTCCTGGGCCTCCCATGTGGCACTAGTGGTAAAGAACCCACCTGCCAATGCAGGAGACAAAAGGGACTCAGGTTCAATCCCTGGGTTGGGAAGATCCACTGGAGGAGGGCATGGCAATCCATTCCAGTATTCTTGCCTGGAGAATCCCATGGACAGAGGAGCCTGGTGGGCTACAGTCCATAGAGTTGCAAAGCGTCAAACATGACTGGAGCGACTTAGCATACAACACATAGGAAATTCATGTTTGATATAAGAATTTCCTAGTAGAAAATAAATAATTGGATGTTTCATAAGATTTAACTTTTTTAAAAAAGATTAGAATCTGGCTTGCTTGACATAGTATAAAGTTTAAATAACACTGTAATAAAAGTAAAGAATCAGACACAACTGAAGCAACTTAGCACAGCACAAAAAGTAAAGGCATCCATTCTAGTCATGTCAGTCATTATCTATCTATATCGTCTTAAGTTCTCTGTACCCCTGGTTTTTCACCTCTAACACAAGCATCTCTTCCACCTCTAAAATTGTGACTGAGCATTCAAAGCTCATTTTGGTCTCACAGTTACATTTTTGTAAACTACCAACATACATGCGCTTAGAAAAGTATGACAAATAAGCAGGATAGATTTCAAATCACTAATTTGAGAATAATACTGAGCAGAATTTGGTGATGTTCATTTTAAAAATTATTTTTCCAACTACATTATGCACTTCACTTTTTTATTGTCATGTAGTCTTAAATCTACTAACTCTACAAACTCTCTCTTCAACTTCAGACACATATCTAGGAATCCATTCATAACTTGGGACCACTTTTTAAAAAGTTTTCATTGTAGTAAAATATACAACATGAAGTTTAGCATTTTAACCATTTTTTAATTGTGGTGAAAAATACATAAAATTTACCATCTGAACTATATTTAATTGTACAGTGCCAGTGGCATTAAGTACACTTACAGTGTTGCACAACCATCTATCTAGAACTCTTTTCACCTTGCAAAACTGATATTCCATTGTAATAATATACCATTTTACTTATAGAACATATTTTGCCTATCCATTCATCTATTGATGGACATTTGGTTTGTTTCTGCCTTCTGGCTATTGTGAAATAATGCTGTTATGAACACCATTGTGAAAGTATCTGTTCAAGTCCCTGTCTTCAATTATTTTGGGACTATACCCAGAAATAGAATTTCTGAATCATATGGTAATTCCAAATTTAATTTTTCTAAGGAACCACCATATTGTTTTCCACAGCAGCTGTACCATTTTATATTCCAATCATCAATGCACAAGGGCTCCATCTTGGGAATACTTTTATACATTAAAATATTAATTATTTTTAAAATAATATACAGTACTTCCAAAACAAACATTGAAATGATCATCTAAAACACCACCATGCTAATACAACTATCATTTTAAAAAATCCAAGTGTTTTCCCACTTGTATATTTCTATAGAATTACACTTTATATAACTTTTGTTTTCACATTATAAATCTAAGCATTTTCCATATTAGACCACAATTAGCATTTTAATGTTTGAATTATATTCAACTAAAGAGAAATATTTTCTTATTCATACCTTTGAATATTCAAATTGTTTCCAATTTTATATCATAAGAAATATGCAATAAATGCATACAGATATAAATCCTTTTTCTTCTGTTGAATATTTTCCATGCTGCTGCTGCTGCTGCTGCTGCTACTGCTAAGTCACTTCAGTCATGTCCAATTCTGTGCGACCCTATAGATGGCAGCCCACCAGGCTCCCCCGTCCCTAGTATTCTCCAGGCAAGAACACTGGAGTGGGTTGCCATTGCCTTCTCCAATGCATGAAGGTGAAAAATGAAAGTGAAGTCGCTCAGTCGTGTCCAACTCTATGCGACCCCATAGACGGCAGCCCACCAGATGCCCCCGTCCATGGGATTTTCCAGGCAAGAGTACTGGAGTGGGGTGCCATTGCCTTCTCTGGAATATTTTCCATAGGAAGGTCTTAATCAGCTAAAAGTTATGCACTTTTTATAGAAGTGTTGATAAATATCAGTAATTTTTTTTTTAACAAGGGGATTATATACTTTTTCATTACCCCAGCACTCTCACCAGAAGGAGCTGTGATGGGTGGTATTGTTATCCTTCTTTGTATCACTAATTCTCTAAGATTTATCACCTTATAAACACATAATACATGTTTACTAATGGCATTCATGAATAAATAAATGAGAATGCCATTTAATTGAATCCTATCACTGAATCTTATTTTGTTTGGTAATTTAAGAGAAACCCCTTGTGGCTCAGCTGGTAAAGAATCTGGCTGCAGTGTGGGAGACCTGGGTTCCCTCCCTGGGTTGGGAAGATCCCCTGGAGAAGGGAAAGGCTACCCATTCCAGTATTCTGGCCTGGAGAATTCCATGGACTATGGGGCTTCCCTGGTGGCTCAGAGGTTAAAGTGTCTGCCTGGAATGCAGGAGACCCAGGTTCGATCCCTGCATCAGGAAGATCTCCTGGAGAAGGAAACGGCAACCCACTCCAGTACTCTTGCCTGGAGAATCCCATGGAGGGAGGAGCCTTGTGGGCTACAGTCCATGGGGTCGAAAAGAGTCGGACACGACTGAGCGACTTCACTTCATATAGTCCATGGGCTTGCAAAGAGTTGGACACGACTGAGTGACTTTCACTTTACACTAGTACATTTTGGACTGGTTTAAACTACTTTAACACAATTGAAAATTCGGCCTTCAAGTCAGGAGGTCCATAAAAAAATGACAATATGTAGGCCTTCTTGGCATTTAAACATTTTTCTATGCATTTCCAATATGTTCTTGGTATTTAAACATTTTCCTATACATTTCTAAATGTAATATAATTCCACTCAATTATAACCTTTCTTTCTAAACATAAAATATTATTGTAGGACCACTTTCCTAACTTCCCAGTTTATGGTGTTAGGTAGAAATAGATTCTATTTCAGCATTTATGTATAAGAAAATGAAATAGTATCAGCCACACTCAACTTATCATGACCAAAATGTAACTGGCTCTAAGTTTTGTTTGTTCTTTTGTCTTGTGAATTTTCTGTTGAGTAAATGGTTGAGTCCTTTGACATTAAATGTGCTTCTTTCTATCTTTCTATTTGCAAAACTGACTATCACAAAAAAGGATCTGCACATAGTAAGTATCAATAAATATTCTGGTATATTTATTATGCTATATATTTTCTACTTGATCTAATTAATAATAGTTTTAAAGAATCAAGATAAAAATAAATTATATATGCATTAAAAAATACACATGACAAAGATCCCCTCTTTATGTTAAAGTAGTAGAATAAAATTATCAGATGAAAAGGAAGCTTTAAACTCTCCTGACGCTCAAGGTAGTATTCAATTCTTCTTCACAGATTGTAGATTATAATGGGAATGTTACTAGAACTGTCAAATTCTTCCCAAAGCAATCTTCAAGCTAATCAACATAGACAATCACCCTGTTCATTTCTATAGCAATAAGAAAATGTTAAGCAATATCTTTTGACTATCTTGAAAATTGCTTAGTTGT
Source organism: Oreotragus oreotragus (assembly GCA_006410675.1). Taxonomy (NCBI): domain Eukaryota; kingdom Metazoa; phylum Chordata; class Mammalia; order Artiodactyla; family Bovidae; genus Oreotragus; species Oreotragus oreotragus. The sequence continues at coordinate 384,906 of SJYX01003495.1, forward strand.
AGGCTTTATTTTTAAATGCAATAAGCCTGAAATATTTAATGTAATTTGCAATACAACCTAGAGAAAGAATGAAACATTTGGTAAATTTTTCCTAATTGTTTCTGATTGCTGCCTGGGTAGCTCCAGCACTTCTCCTTCTTGAAAATCACCTCTGAGGATTTCAAATCTTTTGACCACTGCTTTTAATCAAAGAGGCTAAACATAAAATAATTGGACTATTATGTGGCAAAAATCCTAACAACACTGGCTTTCACATTTTTATTTAATTGACCTTTAAGAGATATTCCTCAGAAAGTAAATTGTTGGCACTTAATGAACTCTGATAAAGGTGACATGTTACCCGATGTTAACATTGACAGAAATCTCTCTTTCAGGAAAAATGGTCAGTAATGAAGTTTTCCAATGATAATTTAGTCTAGTTGTCCAATGATAACTATGTTTGCTTAGGTCTGCTTAACAATAAATAAAAATTGCTCTTTTGTTAAAGCATTGTTACCTACAAAACTCATATAGCTTAAAACAAAATGCACACACAAAATTATCATTGCCTATCTTTATTTCCACCCATACCATGAGACTTTTAACACATAAATAACACAAAAGCAGAAATACAGAATTAAATGGAAATTTAAGAGATGCAGCCCAATCTCTTCAAAGGAAGAAAGTGAAGTCTGGAGAGTTTATATGACTTGTTCAATGTCAAGTTATTGAGTTTCTCGCAGAGTGAATTATAATTCACTATTATAATTCACTCATTTAAATGCATTATAATTATAATAATATATATTATTATACATATTATTATAATGCATTATAAGTGAATTATAATTCACTCATTATTTCTGATTAAATATGCTTTCTATAGTTCATGAAAATCACTGGTCTTGCCCTTCACACTAAGAGCACTGTTTTCTTAATTTTCCACTATTTTAATCTGTAATAAAGTTCCCACATCCGTCTATCCAACATGGAAGAAGAAAGCAGATATTGAGTTCATGCTTTGGTAAGGAGCAAGGAAAATATTGCTTTAGTAAATGGAGGTTATGAAAAGAGGGCAAAATATTTCAGAATGTTGTCAGGTAGAGCTGCTTTTATTTCTGAATAGAAGGAGTCACACTCTTTGGGAGGAGGCAGTAATGGATGNGGAGAAGACTCTTGAGAGTCCCTTGGACTGCAAGGAGATCCAACCAGTCCATTCTGAAGGAGATCAACCCTGGGATTTCTTTGGAAGGAATGATGCTAAAGCTGAAACTCCAGTACTTTGGCCACCTGATGTGAAGAGTTGACTCATTGGAGAAGAGTCTGATGCTGGGAGGGATTGAGGGCAGGAGGAGAAGGGGACGACCGAGGATGAGATGGCTGGATGGCATTGCTGACCCAATGGACGTGAGTCTGAGTGAACTCCGGGAGTTGGTGATGGACAGGGAGGCCTGGTGTGCTGTGATTCATGGTGTTGCAAAGAGTCAGACACGATTGAGCCACTGAACTGAACTGAAGTCAGAAAGAGAAAAACAAATACTGCATATTGAAGCACAAATATGGAATCTAGAAAAAAACTACTGATGAACCTATTTTCAGCAGTAGAGATACAGGAATAGAAAATAGACTGTGGACACAGCAGGGAAGGAGAAAGTGGGGTGAACTGAGAGAGTAGCATGGAAGCATATATATTACCTTATGTAAAATAGATAGCAAATGGGAAGTTGCTTATAACAGAAGGAGCTCAACCTGGTGCTCTGTGACAGCCTGGAGGGGTGGGATGGGATAAGGGATTGGGGGGAGGTTCAAGAGGTTGGGGCATAGGTACACTTTTGTTTGATCCAGATTGTTGTTTGGAAGAGGCCAACACAATATTGTAAAATAATTATTCTCCAATTAAAATGGATAGAGTATTATTGGGGAAATCAAGGAAAACTAATATAAATCTAGTTGAGAGAGAGCTACCCTCTCCTTCAGCACATAGCATCATCAGTTACTGAATGTTCCCTGAATAGTTGGGGAGAATTGCATAAATATTCTCACAATCTGGTTGTCTTGTTGATATACAAAAGTTCACTCTAGGCATTTAAGATTTCTTGGATGGAGGATTTTTATATCATTTTTAAAGTTCCTTTTGGATTGATGTTTCTTCTAGTGGACCCCAAAGAGACTGGGTATCCCTTTGAATTGTACTGGATAACACTCCAGGGAGATTTTCAAAGTTAGTCAAAACCTTAAGAAGAAGGCAAAAGATATGAACAATTAATTCACAAAGGCAGAAATCAAAATGAATCAGAATTATTTAAGTACTCTACAAAGTTGAAAATACAGTGGTCTTGGTAGTTGCTGGAAACTTGAGTTTTGTTCATTCATTAATGAATATTAATAAAGCATTATTCTTTCCAGTTATTATCATAGGTGCTGGGATACAGTGATGAGGAAATAGTCCTAGGTTAATGGAGATTATATTTTAACACAGGCATCTATACTGAACTATAATAATTATTTGTCTCTCTATGTATTGTATATATCATATATTAAAAATATAAAACACTTAATGGAGTACATAACTACTGAAAATTAATAATCAGTTACTTAGAATCAGTTAGTCTATTTCTGAGAATATTATTTAACAAAGAGCTTTTTACTGAAAACAATAAATTTCAAAACCATTCTAATGTGTTGGCCAAGTAATTCAAATTCTAAGATGAACATGAAGTAATCAAAGAAACAGTAAACAATTATGCATAAGAATGTTTGTGTGCAGATTTATTTACAATGGAAAAAACTTGTAAACAGCTTTAAAGTAAAGAAATAGAGGCCTGGTAAACATATTATGGTATATTGATTTGATCATATATTATGCAGCAATTAAATTTCAATGTTACAAAATTTGAATGTTAAGAAGAAATGTTCATTAAACATTAAGTGGGAAAAATGAAATATGTAACTATATATATTACATATATATAGTAGGATCTTCTCATTTGACTGTTTTTTAATTTTTTTATGTGTTATATTATCTGAATTAAAGCTCTAAAAATATTTTTAAGATACAAAAAAATTTACTTTTCAGTGGTTAGGACTTAAATTATTCTTTGTTTAATTTTCCTTCTATCTCAGGAAACTTTTTTAACCAGTCCTTCAATTATTCACATAAAAATCAAGTATATATTCCTTATTTAGAAGAAAAAACTGAAAAGATACCATGAACTCAAATGAAATATTTTAGAGACAGAACTCAAATATTCTATGTAGAATCCATTTTATCTATATGTTTTTATGAGATATTTCCTTCTGCAGAAATTGGTGGTTTTAAGATCTGTACTTCTTGTTCTAAATATGGAGTTTGATGGTTCCGTGCTGCACTGTTTTCCTTATTTTTGTGACACTGTCTTCTCTTTTCAGTAGTTACTCTTTGCATCTCTTTTCAGAAGATGCAAAGCTGAGACAAAAGAGCTTGAAAAAAGATGTGTGGACCTGACCCTCATCTCACACTTCGGGAGAGGGTCATAAAAAGTGGTCCAGATAAAACTCATTTGGGGCTGAACTGTTACTGATTATTGTATACATATTCTACTGCTGAGTTGCACATCAAGCCAAAACTCAATGGCTTCCAACAACCTGCATTAATTAAGGTTCACAATTCAGCAGATGAGCTGGAAGTTGGCTAAATGTGGCTGGATATTTCTGCGTTAGGAAGCAGCAGCTGTGTTAGGAAGCAGTACTACTTCCCAAGCAGGCCTATTGATCACTTAGGGCAATGCCACTCTCTCTCCATGGACACGTGGGCCAACTGAGCACAGTTTTCTCCAGGCATTTGTAGAGGTGGAAGGGGAAGAAGAGAACTTCTTAAATTTAGGCTCTGTACTGGTGTACTGTCACTTCTGCCTACACACCCTTGGTCAAGCAAGCCAGATGGCCAAGCATAAAGTGAAGACATGAGGACAAACGCTGTACCACTGGACCTGCACTGAAGCCAACGATGCAATCTGTTACAGTGATGGCATCCAAGCACGTAACACCTTGATTGTGGAAAATGTACCAACATTGGGATATATTGTTTTCTAATGTGACTCACTATAATTAGTGTATGAAGTGACATTCTTGGATATTGGTTCTTCTTTAAAGGATGTGGACATTTCCAAATGTTAATCATCGTTAACAGTCATGTCCGACTCTTTGCGACCCCATGGACTGTAGCCTACCAGGCTCCTCTGTCCATGGGATTTTCCAGGCAATAGTACTGGAGTGGATTGCCATTTCCTTCTCCAGGGGATCTTCCCGACCCAGAGATTGAACTTGGGTCTCCTGCATGGTAGACAGACACTTTACCATCTGAGCCACCAGGGAAGTCCGTTAATCATCGTAAGATATTGTGAATTTGTGATTCAGTGACTGAATATAATAAGCTGGGGTATTCTTCTCCATGTCCTGCTCATATTGTCTTTCTAATCCAAACAAGGACTATGATTTTAAAGATCCCAGGTGGCACTAGTAACTAGTAAAGAATCTGCCTATCAATGAAGGAGATGTAAGAGATGCAGATTTGATCCCTGAGCCTGGATCCCCTGGAGTAGGAAATGGCAACTCACTCCAGTATTCTTCCCTGAAAAATTCCATGAACAAGGGAACCTGGTGGGCTACAGTCTATGGGGCTGCAAAGAATCAGACACAACTGAGCAAATTCTTTCTTTTTTTCTCACAAATGATGTCGAAGTTTTTGTGTATAACATCCATCCATGACCTAAGTTTAATGCACTATTTTTTTTTTTTTAGAGCTTCCATTTTACTTTATTTTACTTTACAGTACTCTATTGTTTTGGCATACATTGACATGAATCTGCCACGGGTGTACACGAACTCCCAAACATGAACCTCCCTCCCACCTCCCACCCCACATCATCCCTCCGAATCATCCCCATACACCAGCCCCAAGCATCCTGCATCCTGCATCGAACATAGACTGGCAATTCGTTTCTTACATGATAGTATACGCTGAACTTTAGCAGGAGTTCCTTGGATCTATTTCACCTACTGGTAAATTCTGGGCTTAATCTTTAAAGAGATGAATAGGCCAAAGTTAATTATCGTCTTCATGATTAACCATCTGGATCATTTAAATTAAACATTTGTAACACTAAGTCTCTTAATGTGAGAATCATTTTACTTGAGGACAGGTTGGTAAGTGAAACAAAATGAAGCAACTCAGTCCAAGAGTAGAATAATTTTCATGTGATGCTATCTGGGGCTTGTGAATCCTTTACTGAGAAAACAGTGGAGGGCATCTCTTACCCAGAATGATCCTTCATGCTGGACATTACCAAATCTCAACTTCAATCTCAAAAAGCATCGAGGCCTGGATTAGATCTCATTTGGCATCCATCTCAAGAGTTGACTCTGCTGATTCATCAGAAGACAGCCAAGCCTTTTGATGTATTGGTTCCGTTTTACCTGGGACACCTAACCCTGCTTCAATATGGGTCCCACAAGAATCTGAAGCTAAATGTACTTAAGTAATGTACTCGTTCTTTAGGATGGTGCCTGAGTATTATACCCATTAGTCAATTCTATCATTCTATACTTGATGAAGATTTTGTCTCTAGTATTCTTTCTCCAAAAAATTTTTGACATATAAAACATCTTTAAAGCACATAATTAGGCCAACATAAATTTTATAAAATTAATTTCCCCATTCCTCATATACCCAATCTAAACATTTTTATGCAAGAGAATTATTTTCTTCCACTGGGCTGATATAAAACATTCTGGATCACTGAAATGATAGTGACTAGTTAATGTTCCACTAATACTTCTTGCACACACTAAGATATCATTGTATGACACATATTGTATAAACAGGGAAACATATCTGAAGACTTACCACTTTATTTTATAAGTGCTAGCAATAAAAACAGAGGACACCTGCTAAAGAGGGTAGAGCTGGAGAATGTGGGGTCTTTATTTGCAACAGATGGAACTTGAAAACATTATGAATTAGTTAAAAAATTAAAAAGCAAAAAAATTAAAAAGAGCTATTCACTAAAAGGATTCTTAAAAGAAAACAAAAATAATGAGTTGGCATTAATTAATTAATTACTTGGTATTAATGTTACCTGTGTGTTAAGTTGCTTCAGCCATGTCTGACTCTTCACAACCCGATGAACAGTAGTCCACCAGGCTCCTCTATCCATGGTATTCTCCAGGCAAGAATACTGGAGTGGGTTGCCATGCCCTTCTCCAGGGGATCTTCCTGGCCAGGGACTGAAACTGCATCTCTTATGTCTCTTGCATTAGCAGATGAGTTCTTTACCACTGGTGCCACCTGGAAGCCCCAATGTTACCTCATTTGTACTCACATGTGGGAAAGTCCCATTGAAGCAAAGTACTCAAAAATGTTACAAATCATTTTTAAAATAACAGCAAGAACAATAACAAAGATTACTGTCTCTGTTACAAATATAAGGTAAAGTGGGTACCCCTGAATTGCTGTAGTAAAAGGTACAATCACTAACGTGGTCCCTTCCTTCTTTCTGTGGCATCTCACAGTCCAAGAATATAAACTGGGAGATCCAGGAGGGCATGGCAACAGCTGTGGGTATTAAGGTGAATGAGAACCACATGAAATCTATGGCTAATTGCCTTGATGATATTAAAGATGGCAAAGAAGTTCACTAATGGACCTAGAATTCTCATCTACCTGTAGCAACTCACTCTCATCAAAAGAGAGATTATGGATGCAAAAAAACCAATACATGTAAATATTCATTGAAGGACTTTTTTCTATTTGTGTGTTTGTGTACTGTGATGCGGAGAAGGCAATGGCAACCCACTCCAATACTCTTACCTGGAAAATCCCATGGGCGGAGGAGCCTGGTGGGCTGCAGTCCATGGGGTCGCGAAGAGTTGGACACGATTGAGCGACTTCACTTTCACTTTTCACTTTCATGCATTAGAAAAGGAAATGGCAACCCACTCCAGTGTTCTTGCCGGGAGAATCCCAGGGACGGGGGAGCCTGGTGGGCTGCCGTCTATGGGGTCGCACAGAGTCGGACACGACTGAAGTGACTTAGCAGCAGCAGCAGTACTGTGATGAGCACAGGATTGAATTGCAAATTATCCTAGAAAACCAGGCCATTGCTATGTTATCAAATACAATAGTGAAAAGACAAAGGTTAAAATGATATCAAATATCACTAAAAGACTGAGAATAGCCCATATTTCTTTCTTGTTCACAGTGACCCAACCAGGCAGATTTGCCTTTACAAACCAAAAAGTGTTCTGTAACATTTTCTAGCTTCAACTGAAGCTCTTACTATACTTTCTGAATAGCCTTTTGCTGCTTATCACAATACTGCAAATGACTTGTGAAAAAAAAGCAGGTTTCAAATGCAGAATGAAAGCTTCATACAGATGCAGAATGAAAGCTTTATACAGAAGATGGAGAATCTTAAGGAAAATTATATAATATGATCTGACTGTTATTCTGGGAATTAATTTGCACTGAATTATTAGCACCAAGGAATGAAATGTTTCTGAAAGATGATTTAATTTTCCCAAGAGTTATTGGTCCATATCTGGAAATGAATAGTTGAGTTCTTCCTTGATGATTAATTAGAATGTGATGAATAGTGTCAGATAAAAGAGTAGTACTTGGCATATATTAATGATATTGGAACTTAGGTATCTGTTCCACATTATAAAAACCAGTGATGTCTTAACAAAAAGAACAGAATGTAAATGCAGACTGTAAGCCCTGTGTATGATACATATGGGCTTCCCTGATAGCTCAGATGGTAAAGAATCTGCCTGCGATGCAGGAGACCTGGATTCGATCCCTGGGTTGGGAAGATCCCCTGGAGGAGGGCATGGAAAGCCACTCCAGCATTCTTGCCTGGACGATTCCCATGGACAGAGGAGCCTGGGGGTTACAGTCCACAGGGTGGGAGAGATGTGTATAAGAGACAGGGACTGCAGCCCGCCTGGCTCTTCCGTCTGTGGAATTCTCCAGGCAAACGGCAGCCCACCAGGCTCCCCCATCCCTGGGATTCTCCAGGCAAGAATACTGGAGTGGGTTGCCATTTCCTTCTCCAATGCATGAAAGAGAAAAGTGAAAGTGAAGTCGCTCAGTCTGTCCGACTGTTAGCGACCCCATGGACTGCAGCCCACCAGGCTACTCCGTCCATTGGATTTTCCAGGCAAGAGTACTGGGGTGGGGTGCCATTGCCTTCCCCAGATTAAATATGCTACCTAGGTTTATCATAGCTTTTCTTCCAAGGAGCAAGCATCTTTTATTTTCGTGGCTGCAGTCAACATCTACAGTGATTTTTGAGCCCAAGAAAATAAAATGTCATTGTTCCCATGTTTTCCCATTTATTTACCATTAAATGATGTGACCAGATGCCATGATCTTCATTTTTTGAATGTTGAATTTTAAGCCAGCTTTTTTGGTCTCTTCTTTCACCTTCACCAAGAGGCTCTTTAGATTTTTCTTGCTTTCTGCCATTAAAGTGGTATCATCTGCATTTCTGAGGTTGTTGATATTTCTCCTGGCAATCTTGATTCCAGGTTGTCAGTCATCCAACATGGCATTTTGCACGATGAACTCTGTATATAAGTTAAATAAGCAGGGTGACAATATACAGCTTTGATGTATTCCTTTCTCAATTTTGAATCAGTCTGTTGTTCCATGTCCAGTTCTACTTCTTGACCTGCATACAGGAGGCAGGTAAGAGGGTCTGGTATTCCCATCTCTTGAAGAATTTTCCAAAGTGTATTGTGATTCACACAATCAAAGGCTTTAGCATAGTCAATGAAGCATATATTTTTTGGAATTCCTTTGCTTTTTCTATGATCCTGTGGATGTTGGCAATTTGATCTCTGGTTCCTCTGCCTTTTCTAAATCCAGCTTGAACATCTGGAAGTTCTCGGATCACATACTGCTGAAGCCTAGCTTGAAGGATTTTGAGCATGACCTTGCTAGCATGTGAAATGAGTGCAAATGTAGATCAATTTGAACATTTTTTGGCATTGCCTTTCTTTGGGATTGGAATGAAAGTTGACCTTTTCCAATCTGCGGCCACTGCTGAGTTTTCCAAATTTGCTGGCATATTGAGTGCAGCACTTTCACAGCATCATCTTTTAGGATTTGAAATAGCTCAGCTGGAATTCCATCAGTGCCACTAGCTTTGTTCATAGTAATACTTCCTAAAGTCCACTTGACACACTCCAGGATGTCTAGCCTTAGGTGACTGACCACACCATTGTGGTTATCCAGGTCATTAAGACATTTTTTGTACAGTTCTTCCATGTATTCTTGCCACCTCTTCTTAATATCTTCTGCTTCTGTTAGGTCCATACCATTTCTGTCCTTTATTGTACCCATCTTTGCATGAAATGTCCCCTTGGTATCTCTGATTTTCTTGAAGATACCTCTAGTCTTTCCCATTCTATTGTTTTCCTTTATGTCTTTGCACTGTTCAATAAGAAGGCTTTCTCATCTCTCCTTGCTATTCTCTGGAACTCTGCATTCAGTTGGGTATTATCTTTCCCTTTCTCTTTTGCCTTTTGATTCTCTTCCCAGCTACTTATAAGGCCTTCTCAGACAACCACTTTGTCTTCTTGCATTTTTCTTGGGAATAGTTTTGGACACCACCGACTGTACCATGTTACAAACCTGCATCCATAGTTCACACACTCTATCAGATCTAATCCCTTGAATCTGTTTGTCACCTCCACTGTATAAGCATAATAGATTTGATTTAGGTTATATCTGAATGGCCTAGTGATTTTCCCTACTTTTTTCAGTTTGAGCCTGAATTTTGCAATAAGGAGCTGAACATCTGAGCTCCAGGTCTTCTTTTGCTGACTGTATAGAGCTTCTCCATCTTCGGCTATAAAGAATATAATCAAACTGATTTCAGTATTGACCATCTGGTGATGTCCCTGTATAGAGTTGTCTGTGTGTTGTTGGAAGAGGGTGTTTGCTATGACCAGTGCATTCTCTTGGCAAAACTGTTAGCCTTTGCCCTGCTTCATTTTGTACTCCATGGCCAAACTTGCCTGTTATTCCAGGTATCTCTTGACTTCCTACTTTTGCATTCCAGTCCCCTGTGACAAAAGGACACCTTTTTTGCTGTTAGTTCTAGAAAGTCTTGTAGGTCTTCATATGACTGTTCAACTTCATCTTCTTTGGCATTAGTGGTTGGGGCATAGACTTGGATCACTGTGATGTTGAATGGTTTGCCTTGGAAATGAATGGAGATCATTCTGTCATTTTGAGATTGCATCCAAGTACTGTATTTCAGACTCTTTTGTTGACTACGAGGGCTACTCCATTTCTTCTAAGGGATTCTTGACCACAGTAGTAGATATAATGGTCATCTGAATTAAATTTGCCCATTCCCGTCCATTATTTACTTTAGGATACTTTATAGTCAGACTTTGTAGTCACCCAGTTTCAAAGCTGGGTTCATCCTATTTTTTTAGGTCTCCCTACAACTGCACCCCATTCTTAGCCAAATGCAACCCTTTAACAAATTTTAGTATTCTGTTTGTTTGCCCTGAAAGTTCAACTTTATAATCCCCAAGGCCATTTCACCTCCTCTTTAACCTGTGCTGCAGCCCTGCATGGTTTTTTCATACCTGTGGTCAGATCATGGTCAGAGATCTCTGGGAAATGAGGAAGAATTAGGGGTTTATGGGTGGTAGTTTTTTCCCCCCACTTTTAGGCAAGAGAGCGACTTGGGTATAAACTGCCTTGCACAGGCAATATCATTATGCAAAAAAATGTATACCATGATAATATATGGATAAACATCTTCTCTGGCTAAAGAAGCAGCTCCATATTGTTAATGTTTCATTATATGTGAATCAGCAGAATAAGAGAAATATGAATCTTGGAGACATGCAGATATGGGCCCAGTTCCAGATCTTACTGTATTTTACTTTTCTGAAGCTTGGATTACTTATTTGAAATGAAAAAAATAATAAGCTACCTCATAAGGTTAAGACTAAATAAAGCACTTGTGTACCTGGCTCTATGTATGATCTAAATATTTGTTAAATGGAAACATGAATATATCCTACCTGGGTCACCTCTGCCACACCTTCATCCAGCTAATTTCTACTTATCTTTTGAAACTCAACTGCATTCATCTCAATTTCCCCAGAACGATTTCTGTATTTCCGTAGCTCAGGTACATATCCGCTTATCACACCCTTTGTAATTACTAATGTCCTTATTGGTTTCCCAAGTCATATTTTGGTAAATTCCTTGAGGATAGGGATCATTGTTATTTGACTTTGTATTTGCAGCAATCAGTGTGGTTTCTGGCAAACAGCATCCACTATTTCAACAAATACTGAATCAATACTGTATATACAAGTAACCAAAGACCTTGTACCATAAGTTTACTAATTTTATTCTAAAAAAGTACAACGTACAAATATATTGGGGAAAAAAATTAACCACCAACTATATAGAGCAGATATTTCAACAACAAAAATGTTCATTCTGGTTGTACGCATGCTAAGTCGCTTCAGTCATGTTGATTCCTTCTGATGGCATGTGCTATATAGCCCTCCAGGCTCTTCTGTCCATGGGATTATCCAAGCAAGAATACTGGAGTGGGTTGCCATTTCCTTCTCCAGGGGATCTTTCCAACCCAGGAATTGGGTTGGAACCCACATCACTTTGGGTCATGTGTAATTTGGGTGACAAAAAATGGGAATTATAAATACAGCCTCTGTACATCAAGATAATTGTCCATCGATTTGGTGATGCCATCCAACCATCTCATCCTTTGTCATCTCCTTCTCCTCCTGCCTTCAGTCTTTCCCAGCATCAGGGTCTTTTCTCATGAGTCGGCTCTTCACATCAAGTGGCCAAAGTATTGGAGCTTCATTCATCTTCAGCATTAGTCCTTCCAATGATTATTCAGGACTGATTTCCTTTAGGACTAACTGGTTGGATATCCTTGCAGTCCAAGCAAATTTTGAGTCTTCTTCAACACCACAGTTCAAAAGCATCAATTCTTTGGTGCTCAGCTTTTTTTATGGTACAACTCTCACATCTATTTATGACTACTGGAAAAACCATAGCTTTGACTAGATGGAACTTTTTTTGGCAAATAATGTCTCTGTATTTTAATATGCTGTCTAGGTGGGTCATAACTTTTCTTTCACGGAACAAGCGTCTTTAAGTTTCATGGCTGCAGTCACCATCTGCAGTGATTTTGGAGCACAAGAAAATAAAGTCTCTCACTGTTTCCATTGTTTCCCCATCTATTTGCCATGAAGTGATGGGACCAGATGCCGTGATTTTGATTTTCTGAATGTTGAGTTTTAAAACAACTTTTTCATTCTCCTCTTTCACTTTCATCAACAGGCTCTCTAGTTCTTCTTCGCTTTCTGCCATAAGGGTGGTGTCATCAGCATATCTGAGGTTATTGATATTGCTCCCAGCAATCTTGATTCCAGCTTGTACAACATCCAGCCTGGCATTTCACATGATATACTCTGCATATAAGTTAAATAATAAAGGTGATAATAAAGGAGACTTGACGTACTCCTTTCCTGATTTGGAACCACTCTGTTGTTACATGTCCAGTTCTAAATGTTGCTTCTTGACCTGCACACAGATTTCTGAAGAGGCAGATAAGGTGGTCTGGTAGTCCCATTTCTTTAAGAATTTTCCACAGTTTGTTGTGATCCACAGAATCAAAGGCTTTAGCATAGTCAATGAAGCAGAAGTAGACTTTTTTCTGGAACTCTCTTGCTTTTTCGATGATCCAATAGATGTTGACAATTTTATCTCTGGCTCCTCTGCCTTTTCTAAATCCAGCTTGAACATCAGGAAGTTCATGGTTCACATACTATTGAAGCCTGGCTTGGAGAATTTTGAGCATTACTTTGCTAGCGTGTGAGATGAGTGCAATTGTGTGGTAGTTTGAGCATTCTTTGGCCTTGCCTTTCTTTTAGATTGAAATGGAGACTTTTCCAGTCCTGTGACAACTGCTGAGTTTTCCAAATTTGCTGGCATATTGATTGCAACACTTTCACAGCATCATCTCTGAGGATTTGAAATAGCTCCACTGGAATTCCATCACCTCCACTAGCTTTCTCACAGTGATGCTTTGTAAGGCCCACTTGACTTCGTATTCCAGGATGTCTGGCTCTTGGTGAGTGATCACACCATCATGGTTATCNTCATCTTTCAGGATTTGAAATAGCTCCACTGGAATTCCATCATCTCCACTAGCTTTGTTCATAGTGATGTTCATTACCTAAGTACAAATTGGATGTTTCACAAGGATGATTCATTTTTTTCTTCAAACACAAATGATGCCTTCTTAGTAATTAGTTCAAATCTCTTTGAAATAAAATGTAATAACACTCCTATAATATTAATTCTGTTTAGACATTTTGTCTAAAATATTAAAACCAATTCTTTGAAAATGCAAGCTTGCTATGAAAATGTATGATCAGAAAAGTATATGTAGAATTAATTTGGATCTTCAGCTTTATATAGAATATGTTAGGTTTATATTGTTCACAGTTTACTTGATTAGAATTACATTCTATTCCAAAAGTTCATTTGAAATTCATCAATTTTTTCATTTACACTAGTACATCAGTGATAGCACACTGGGTCTAAAATAGTGTACTAAAAGTGGGGATAAATTATTAAACAGAGTACACATTTTGCATAACCCCTTGATGCTTACAGTGTAGCAGGAGGTAATATATATTAAAAAATAAAATAATTAGAAGCAAAAGAGAGAAAAGGGCAGAGGAGAATATATAGGACTCTGAAAGTAAGGATAGGTAAAACAAGCCTGTTCTGTGAAGTGAAACAAAAACCAGAAAACAAAAACACATCACAAAACAAACACAAAAAGATGTTTAAGCTAAAATCTGAAAAGCAAATATAATTCAGCTCAAAAGAAGAGTTGGGGGAAGGTTGAGAGTAAAGTGGGGTGGAGGGTGGAATCAGGGGAGTGTGGCACCAAAGGTGGGGAGTTCGTGATCCATTCCAGGAGCTACAAGAAAAACATAGCTGGAAGACAAAACTGAAGCCAAATATAGCATGAGAGATTTCAGGGTGCGGCTAGGTGAGGTACAACTTTATAGACCGTCATACAAAATTTTGCCCTTATCTGAGGAACAACTACAAAAGGGACAACTACCGTTTGTACAACTACCAAAATGTTTTAAACAAGGAAGTGAGAAGAGAGACCGGAGCTTCACAGTGATCTCTCGGACTTTGGAGCATGGAGACTATAGCCAGAGGAAGGGTTTCAGAAAGCTATTGCACTTATCTAGGAAAGAGAAGGGGGTTCAGCTGCGGTGGCCATGGTGGAGATGCAAAGAACTAAAACAATCTGAAAGAATGGTCAAGATGTACAAGTTATGCCATTTGATGAATGGCTGCATACAGGGAGTAAACAAAGAGGTTGAATCAGAGATGACACCCAGATTTCTGGTTGCAGGAGTCTAAATGATGGTGAGTAAAATACTGCACAGAGATTGAATCTGAAACGAGGAGAAATGTGCTCGGCTATGAACATTGACTATGAGGTATTTGTAAATTATCTTAGGTAGAGAGTTCAAGGAAACAATTGTACATACAGGTGATCAGAAAAGAATGTTTCAAACACTGCATTATCACACTTCATTCAGTTATTGAACAACAATAGAGCCTGTTATTCTAGACACTATTTTGCATTAGGGATTTAGAAGTGAACAGGGTGGTCAACATATCTGCATGTGGGATTTTATTTGGGCATAGGAGTAATAGGTAGTCAGAAAAAAAAAAGCCTACAAAATAAAATAAATTCATTCATGAGGATTCAATCAGAATTAAATTTGATGTTTCATTATTATATTATAAAATGTGTGATTATTTACTGAGATGGGATTTCTTTAAAAATAGTATCATTGAACACACTAAGATATAATAATAGGTCAACAGCCATACCACCCTGAACACGCCTGGTCTTGTCAGATCATGGAAGCTAAGCAGGGTCGGGCCTGGTTAGTACTTGGATGGGAAGATATAATAACAGGAAAATATGCCTACTGTTTATCAGCACTATTTTCAAAATTTATTAGTTATAATTTTTGGTCTGTCCCTACAATAAGCCTGATGAGAGGAGCTTCCTGCTAATTGTGCCACCATGTAAACAAATTATGCAAATAAGGGTGATGGAAAATTTGAGTTACAGTGAATTTATACACAAGCCTACTTTGAGGATTGAAGTGGGAAATGAGTAGCAGAATGTTTAGTTTAAAAAGTCATTCCTGTGGCTCTTCTTCAAACTACAGAATACTAACCTTAAGTATTCTACTCTTTGGTTGAGTGAGAAATATAGCAAATATAAGTTAAAGAAACTTTTAAAGGATGAAAAATATTATAAATTTAGTATCTATCACTTTCAGGACATTTCAAATGTACGTGATGAATGACAAAGGAGGGACATCACAAAGAAGTTGGTTATATGAAATATATCAGAATAGTTTTCAAATTTTACTGGTGTATGCTTTAAGCCCTTATGATTTGCAGTTTAGCATTTTAAGTCCCATTAATTGTAGAATAAAGTCATGCTTCATTTTTGACAATTAAATACAATTTTATTGGAAGGGAGAAAGAACTCTGAATTGGACTCAAAGGAGAAATCTTCTTTAAAGGTCACCCTTATTAAATAGCATGACAATTTGATTATGCCATTCATACTCAACACCACAGTCTATTCCCAACACTGTGGCTGGAGGGATGTTTTTGAAAATGAAAGTCAGATTATTATTCTCTCTACTCAATACCCTACTGTGCCTCTTCATATCTCTCTGAATAAAATCTGAAGTCTATTCCAGAGCATCCCAGGATATACATAATCTGTTGCCCATCACCAGCGCCTCTGACACCACTCCTTCTTCCCCTGCTCACTCTGCCGAAGCCACACTGGCCTCCTTGAGCCCACACACATACCAACCTTGCACCTGCCTCAGGGCCTTTTTTTTTTTTTTTTGTAAAACTGGAATTTAATTGCTTCATAATGTTGTGTTCGTTTTTGCTGTACAGCAAATTGAATCAAGTATACAAATATATATAAAGGGGGGACTTTATATGTATTATTTATTATATGTGTATTACATGCATTATATATCAACTATACAGATACATACAATGAGGGGACTCTTTGCCATCACAGAGTGTTGAGTTTTTGTGCTATACAGTATGTTTCCATTAGTTACCTATTGTATACACAGTAGTTTATATATATTAATCTCAGTTTCCCGATTCCTTCCTTCCCTTGTTTCCCACCTTGGTTTCCGTATGATTATTTTCTACATCTGTTAACTGTTTCTGCTTTGCAAATAGGTTCATCTGTACCATTTTTCTCTAGATTCCACATACATGCATTAATATACGATATGTGTTTTTCTTCACTCTATGTGACAGTCTTTAGCTCCAGCCTCGTCTCTGCAAATGATACAGTTTCATTCCTTTTTATGACTGTGTAATATTCCATTGTGGACATGTGTGACCTCTTTATCCATTCCTCTGCTGATGGACATTTCATTTGCTTCCATGTCTTAGCTATTGTAAACAGTACTGCAATGAACACTTCAGTGCATGTGTCTTTTCGAATTAATCGCTTTCTAAGGATATAGACCCAGGGGTGGGATTGCCAAATCATACGGTAGACCTACTTTTAGTTTTTTAAGGAACCACCATACTATTCTCCATAGTGGCTGTACCAGTTTACATTCCCACTAACATTTAGAGGGTTCCCATTTCCCCATAACCTCTCCAGCATTTACTGTCTGTTGATTTTCCTTAGGGCTTTTTATATTGGATATTTCTGCCTCCTGGAAATGCTGTTTCTCCCTCCCAAATATTCATTGAGTGAATGAACTATTTCTCCTTCAAGTCTTTAATCTAACTATACCTTCTCAGCAAGGTATCTCCTGACTACATAATTAAAAATGGAAGCCAAGCCCTAATGCTGCTTCTGATCCCCTACTCTTAGCCACTTTATCTCTTTTTTCCCATATCATTTAACAATTTATAAAATACTATAAAATTTATGTACATATCTTGCTTATTTATTTTCTGTCCTCCCTTCCCCATTGAGAATATGAGCTCCAGAATCCTAATGATGCTGTTTGTTTTATTCACTGCTGCTTCCCAAAAAGTATCTCCCACAGAGAAGTGGTCAGTAAACATTTGTTGAGTGACTGAATGTTTATTCAATCTTATCTTTACAGAAGGATTTTAAAACTTTCGTTGTGAATAAATGCTAAGAAGGAAACTGATTTTCTTCGGGCTTTAACTTAGGATGTAGAAAGTTGAAAAGAGTGTTGTTTTTAAACTAAAAACAAGGAAATACCAGAAAATCTGCAAACTCACAACTGTTTTTGAATCCATTAGAGATCAACAATCTAATTCTGAATTGAAGGAAAAACAGGTGTCTGAAGAGAAATAGCAAGCCAGCAGTTTCTTACCTGAGACTGATTCTGCTGAATGCATCCAAAAGAATTTAGCTAAAATGGTTAAAAATTAACAAAGATTAAATATGGGTTACCAAGAGAAAATGGAACATGTTGGGGAGGGGCAGCTGATAAAGGGGGAAACTGATCCATTAGGAAGATCTTCTCTAAGGCCTCAAAGATACTCACAAATAAGACTGGGAAGGTCCTGAGGAATGGTATTTCTTGGTAAGGGCCCATTGAACAAAAAGGCCAACCACAGAGGAGACACAAAACCTCAAACTGATTCTTCATTCTTCTCTATGGAATAAAAGCCTCAAAGTGCTTGGGAAAAGGCAATAAATACTGCCACTTTTAGTTCATTGGTGAAAACACATTTCAGTTGGAAGAAAACACAAACATATTCTCTGCTCAGGGACAGGAATACATGCTTGTTCCAGAACTAGAACTAGACAAAAGCAGGATTCTGAGGATGCCAGATCTCTAAGATCCAGGAACACAGTGTCTGTCTGGGACAAAGGCATAATAAGAAAAGCAAGTAATGTCTACTTGATCTCAACTTCAGGCTAATGTGTTGAGTGCTGAGTATTGTTGGGACACTGCTAGAAAAAGAGTGAGTGTGGAGACACACCCTCTCAAAACAGCAGGGCAGGTTGATGAACTAAAACTGAAGATGAAATCAACACTTAGCAAAACCATATGGCAAATTAGCCTCAACCTTAATGCAAGGTAACACAAAAGGCATTTTTAGTCTATGATTCTCAAAGGATAACCACAGCAACAACAAATCAAGTCTACTTCACACCTGTATAGATTTTCTAGAATGATTCACACCTTTACAGTAAAGGCCTATCAGAAGGAAAGACATGCCCACTTGCAGGCATATACACACAAACTCTCATCAAAAATTTACAATTTTCAACAACAAAATTATATGGTATTAAAAAAGTAAAGAAAAGCAATAAACTGTATAAAGTAAAGCAAATAATAAAGCCAGACGTACATACATGTTTGAAGTATAAAACAAGGACTTAAAAATAACTGATTCATTCTATGCAAGCCCAGAAAAAAAAAATAATAACTGATTCATAAGTTAGAGGCCATAGTATAAAAAGTGGACAACATACAAAAGAAGAGAGGAAATTTCAACAAAGAGAGGGAAACCATAAGAAAGTTTTGAGTGGAAATTTTAGAAATGAGAAACAAAGTCTTCAACTGGCCTAGTAGTAGTTTCAATAAAGCCAGCCTAAAAAGTAGTGAACTCAAATAGGTCAATACAAATTACCCAAGCTGAAACACAAAAATAAAAAAGTGAAAAAAAAATNAAAAAAAAAGCCTACAAAATAAAATAAATTCATTCATGAGGATTCAATCAGAATTAAATTTGATGTTTCATTATTATATTATAAAATGTGTGATTATTTACTGAGATGGGATTTCTTTAAAAATAGTATCATTGAACACACTAAGATATAATAATAGGTCAACAGCCATACCACCCTGAACACGCCTGGTCTTGTCAGATCATGGAAGCTAAGCAGGGTCGGGCCTGGTTAGTACTTGGATGGGAAGATATAATAACAGGAAAATATGCCTACTGTTTATCAGCACTATTTTCAAAATTTATTAGTTATAATTTTTGGTCTGTCCCTACAATAAGCCTGATGAGAGGAGCTTCCTGCTAATTGTGCCACCATGTAAACAAATTATGCAAATAAGGGTGATGGAAAATTTGAGTTACAGTGAATTTATACACAAGCCTACTTTGAGGATTGAAGTGGGAAATGAGTAGCAGAATGTTTAGTTTAAAAAGTCATTCCTGTGGCTCTTCTTCAAACTACAGAATACTAACCTTAAGTATTCTACTCTTTGGTTGAGTGAGAAATATAGCAAATATAAGTTAAAGAAACTTTTAAAGGATGAAAAATATTATAAATTTAGTATCTATCACTTTTAGGACATTTCAAATGTATGTAATGAATGACAAAGGAGGGACATCACAAAGAAGTCAGTTATATGAAATATATCAGAATAGTTTTCAAATTTTACTGGTGTATGCTTTAAGCCCTTATGATTTGCAGTTTAGCATTTTAAGTCCCATTAATTGTAGAATACAGTCATGCTTCATTTTTGACAATTAAATACAATTTTATTGGAAGGGAGAAAGAACTCTGAATTGGACTCAAAGGAGAAATCTTCTTTAAAGGTCACCCTTATTAAATAGCATGACAATTTGATTATGCCATTCATACTCAACACCACAGTCTATTCCCAACACTGTGGCTGGAGGGATGTTTTTGAAAATGAAAGTCAGATTATATTATTCTCTCTACTCAGTACCCTACTGTGCCTCTTCATATCTCTCTGAATAAAATCTGAAGTCTATTCCAGAGCATCCCAGGATATACATAATCTGTTGCCCATCACCAACGCCTCTGACACCATTCCTTCTTCCCCTGCTCACTCTGCCGAAGCCACACTGGCCTCCTTGAGCCCACACACATACCAACCTTGCACCTGCCTCAGGGCCTTTTTTTTTTTTGTAAAACTGGAATTTAATTGCTTCATAATGTTGTGTTCGTTTTTGTTGTACAGCAAATTGAATCAAGTATACAAATATATATAAAGGGGGGACTTTATATGTATTATTTATTATATGTGTATTACATGCATTATATATCAACTATACAGATACATACAATGAGGGGACTCTTTGCCATCACAGAGTGTTGAGTTTTTGTGCTATACAGTATGTTTCCATTAGTTACCTATTGTATACACAGTAGTTTATATATATTAATCTCAGTTTCCCGATTCCTTCCTTCCCTTGTTTCCCACCTTGGTTTCCGTATGATTATTTTCTACATCTGTTAACTGTTTCTGCTTTGCAAATAGGTTCATCTGTACCATTTTTCTCTAGATTCCACATACATGCATTAATATACGATATGTGTTTTTCTTCACTCTATGTGACAGTCTTTAGCTCCAGCCTCGTCTCTGCAAATGATACAGTTTCATTCCTTTTTATGACTGTGTAATATTCCATTGTGGACATGTGTGACCTCTTTATCCATTCTTCTGCTGATGGACATTTCGTTTGCTTCCATGTCTTAGCTATTGTAAACAGTACTGCAATGAACACTTCAGTGCATGTGTCTTTTCGAATTAATCGCTTTCTAAGGATATAGACCCAGGGGTGGGATTGCCAAATCATATGGTAGACCTACTTTTAGTTTTTTAAGGAACCACCATACTATTCTCCATAGTGGCTGTACCAGTTTACATTCCCACTAACATTTAGAGGGTTCCCATTTCCCCATAACCTCTCCAGCATTTACTGTCTGTTGATTTTCCTTAGGGCTTTTTATATTGGATATTTCTGCCTCCTGGAAATGCTGTTTCTCCCTCCCAAATATTCATTGAGTGAATGAACTATTTCTCCTTCAAGTCTTTAATCTAACTATACCTTCTCAGCAAGGTATCTCCTGACTACATAATTAAAAATGGAAGCCAAGCCCTAATGATGCTTCTGATCCCCTACTCTTAGCCACTTTATCTCTTTTTTCCCATATCATTTAACAATTTATAAAATACTATAAAATGTATGTACATATCTTGCTTATTTATTTTCTGTCCTCCCTTCCCCATTGAGAATATGAGCTCCAGAATCCTAACGATGCTGTTTGTTTTATTCACTGCTGCTTCCCAAAAAGTATCTCCCACAGAGAAGTGGTCAGTAAACATTTGTTGAGTGACTGAATGTTTATTCAATCTTATCCTTACAGAAGGATTTTAAAACTTTCGTTGTGAATAAATGCTAAGAAGGAAACTGATTTTCTTCGGGCTTTAACTTAGGATGTAGAAAGTTGAAAAGAGTGTTGTTTTTAAACTAAAAACAAGGAAATAGCAGAAAATCTGCAAACTCACAACTGTTTTTGAATCCATTAGAGATCAACAATCTAATTCTGAATTGAAGGAAAAGCAGGTGTCTGAAGAGAAATAGCAAGCCAGCAGTTTCTTACCTGAGACTGATTCTGCTGAATGCATCCAAAAGAATTCAGCTAAAATGGTTAAAAATTAACAAAGATTAAATATGGGTTACCAAGAGAAAATGGAACATGTTGGGGAGGGGCAGCTGATAAAGGGGGAAACTGATCCATTAGGAAGATCTTCTCTAAGGCCTCAAAGATACTCACAAATAAGACTGGGAAGGTCCTGAGGAATGGTATTTCTTGGTAAGGGCCCATTGAACAAAAAGGCCAACCACAGAGGAGACACAAAACCTCAAACTGATTCTTCATTCTTCTCTATGGAATAAAAGCCTCAAAGTGCTTGGGAAAAGGCAATAAATACTGCCACTTTTAGTTCATTGGTGAAAACACATTTCAGTTGGAAGAAAACACAAACATATTCTCTGCTCAGGGACAGGAATACATGCTTGTTCCAGAACTAGAACTAGACAAAAGCAGGATTCTGAGGATGCCAGATCTCTAAGATCCAGGGACACAGTGTCTGTCTGGGACAAAGGCATAATAAGAAAAGCAAGTAATGTCTACTTAATCTCAACTTCAGGCTAATGTGTTGAGTGCTGAGTATTGTTGGGACACTGCTAGAAAAAGAGTGAGTGTGGAGACACACCCTCTCAAAACAGCAGGGCAGGTTGATGAACTAAAACTGAAGATGAAATCAACACTTAGCAAAACCATATGGCAAATTAGCCTCAACCTTAATGCAAGGTAACACAAAAGGCATTTTTAGTCTATGATTCTCAAAGGATAACCACAGCAACAACAAATCAAGTCTACTTCACACCTGTATAGATTTTCTAGAATGATTCACACCTTTACAGTAAAGGCCTATCAGAAGGAAAGACATGCCCACTTGCAGGCATATACACACAAACTCTCATCAAAAATTTACAATTTTCAACAACAAAATTATATGGTATTCAAAAAGTAAAGAAAAGCAATAAACTGTATAAAGTAAAGCAAATAATAAAGCCAGACGTACATACATGTTTGAAGTATAAAACAAGGACTTAAAAATAACTGATTCATAAGTTAGAGGCCATAGTATAAAAAGTGGACAACATACAAAAGAAGAGAGGAAATTTCAACAAAAAGAGGGAAACCATAAGAAAGTTTTGAGTGGAAATTTTAGAAATGAGAAACAAAGTCTTCAACTGGCCTAGTAGTAGTTTCAATAAAGCCAGCCTAAAAAGTAGTGAACTCAAATAGGTCAATACAAATTACCCAAGCTGAAACACAAAAATAAAAAAGTGAAAAAAAAATACAGGAACAGGAAATGTGGGACAATATCAAATGGTCTAAATCATGCATAATTTGAACCCTAATTATGAAGGTGAAGGAGAAGACAACAAAAAAGAACAGAATAAATATTTCAAGAAACAATAGCTGAGAATTTTCCAAAATGATTGACAGCAAACCACAGATCAAAGAAGCACAAAGAATATCCATCAGATTCAACAATAACAAAAAACAAACAAAAATGGCTGGATATATCATATTCAAGCTGCATAAAATCAAAGACAAAAAGAAAATCTTAAAGATGGCTAAAGTAAAAAAAAGACATACTACACAGAGAAATCAACTAAAAGACATAGATCATCAGATTTATTTTTAAGAAACTTGATGACAAACTATATCATGTCCATAAGATATCCATTTAAATATAAAGATGTAGATAGTTTTTAAAAAGGATAGAAAAAGACACACCCTATAAAGACTATCCAAAAGAAAGCTATAAGTAGTTCTATTTCTATTTGACATAGTGGACTTAGTAGACTTACTAGATAAAAAAAGATGATTTGGAGAAAAGATCCAACTTTCAAGAAATCCTAATAATTTTAAAGGTATATTTACCTAACAACAGAGCTTCAAAATACATGAACCACAAACTTACAGAATTGAAAGAAGAAACAGACAAATTCATATTTACAGTTGCAGATATCATTGTTCCTCTGTCAGAAATTGGTAGCATAAGAAAACATAATCAATAAAGACATAGAAGGCCTGGATAATGCTGTCAACCAATATGATATGACATTTAGAGAACCCTTTACTGAGCCATACCGGGAATGCCATTTTCAAGTACAAGTGGAACATTCATTAGTATACTTTGTGCAATAAAATATTAAATGTAAATAATTTCATACAATATGTTTTGATCATACACTGTGAATGACCACATAATCTTATACTCATATATTCACACAATGTTTGTGACATAACAAAATTAACCAGAAATTGATCATGGAATGATATCTGGAAATATTAGTACTCAAACATTTAATCAAAGGAGCAGTCACTCAAAATGTAAGTCTCTGTGGAAGTTTAAAATATTTTGAACTAAATGGAAATGAAAATGTAATATCTCAAAACTGAGGGGTAGAGCTAAAGGAATACAGAGGAAAATTTATATCACTAATGTTTATATCAAAAATAAATAAATATATCAATAATAAGATTACACTTCTGATGTAAATAGTAAAATGAATCCATCTCAATAATGGATTCAATATATCAATAATAAGATTACACTTCTGATGTAAAATAGTAAAATGAATCCATCTCAAGCAGAAAGAAGGAAATAAGAAAGATAAGTGCAGAAATCACTGAAATTAAAAACAGAAAATGTGTACATAAAATCAATAAAATGTACAGCTAGTGTTTGAAAGGGCAATGTAATTAACATACCTCTATTTTGGCTGGTCAACCAGTAACAGAAAAACAGAGAAAAAGAAGATGTGATGTACTGACATCAGGAAGAAAGGAAGACGGAACATCACTACAGACACAAAGATGTTAGAAAATTTATAAAGGAACGTTATTTATCCTATGCCCAACTAATTCAAAATTTAGATGAAATGGACAAATTCCCTGAAAGAAAGAAAACTGCCAAATCACACACAAGAATAAATATTAATAGATAGTTCAACGTCTCTTAAAGAAATTGAATTCAAAGTTAAATACCTTCCAACAAAGGAAATGCCAAGCCCAGTTTACTTCAAAGTGCTAGCAGGAAAGGCAGTCCTGCTCTAAACTTTAAGACTTATCAGAGAATAAAGAAGATGTGATAAATGTGATACATGTAATATATGTACTCAGCCATAGAAAGAAACAAAATAATGCCATATGCAGCAGCATGGGTTGGCCTAGAGAGTCTCATACTAAGTGAAGTTAGTCAGAGAAGAACAAGTATCATAAGATATCACATATATTTGGAATCTAATAAAATATAATGATACAAATGAGCTTATGTAAAAAACAGAAACATACTCACAGATCTTAAAATAAAACTTATGGTTACCAAAGGGGATAAGTGGGGGGAAGTGCCAAATTAGGAAATGGGAATAACACATACACACTAATATATGTAAAATGGATAACTAATAGAGACCTGCTACATAGTACAGTAACTCTACTCAATATTCTATAATAATCTATATGGGAAAAGAATCTGAGAAAGGACGTGTGTTCATATGTATAACTGATTCACTTTGCTGTACACCTGAAACTAACACAATATTGTGTGCTCCGATAAAAATTTTTAAAGAAAGAGTTATTGGAATATTCCCATCCTTCCAGTTAAGAAAAAGTAATTGTTGGAACTTGAATGTTTCAGACAAAGTGTACAGGCTTATGGAGCTTCAGATAAATGAATTTGACATGACTACATCTAAGAAGCAGGCAACTTTCACAGATGCTTAATATTTTCAGAAACCACTCCTGTAACAGGAAAAAATTATAGACATACTTGAGCTTATTTGGAATCGTTAGCTTACTTTACTTGTTAGAAAGGCAATCTCATACTAAGTGAAGTAAGTCAGAGAAGAACAAGTATCATAAGATATCACATATATTTGGAATCTAATAAAATATAATGATACAAATGAGCTTATGTAAAAAACAGAAACATACTCACAGATCTTAAAATAAAACTTATGGTTACCAAAGGGGATAAGTGGGGGGAAGTGCCAAATTAGGCAATGGGAATAACACATACACACTAATATATGTAAAATGGATAACTAATAGAGACCTGCTACATAGTACAGTAACTCTACTCAATATTCTATAATAATCTATATGGGAAAAGAATCTGAGAAAGGACGTGTGTTCATATGTATAACTGATTCACTTTGCTGTACACCTGAAACTAACACAATATTGTGTGCTCCGATAAAAATTTTTAAAGAAAGAGTTATTGGAATATTCCCATCCTTCCAGTTAAGAAAAAGTAATTGTTGGAACTTGAATGTTTCAGACAAAGTGTACAGGCTTATGGAGCTTCAGATAAATGAATTTGACATGACTACATCTAAGAAGCAGGCAACTTTCACAGATGCTTAATATTTTCAGAAACCACTCCTGTAACAGGAAAAAATTATAGACATACTTGAGCTTATTTGGAATCGTTAGCTTACTTTACTTGTTAGAAAGGCAATTCCCTGAAGCTGAAGCTGATACTGGGGAGGCAGGGTGACTGATAGCATTTCAACATAAGAAAGAGTAGCTGATTTCATATGTACCAATGTGGGCCAGAGGTGGGAGAAAAGAATTTTAATTTGTATGATTTTAACATACTACTAAAATCCCTTAGGGATGCAGGCCTTGGGAGAGAAGTGATGGCAATTAACAGGAAATCCACAAATTCTTAGATGTCCAAGTCAAAAAAGTATGACAGTATTTGAATAGGAATTGTATAATGTGAATCAGTTATCAGTATGCAAATGTTTGTTTCTTGCTGCCTACAAAGGAAGAATAGGAGTGGTCTCTTCACCAGGTCTTAAGTTGAAAGAACATGTGCAAGAGTCCTTATAACAAAGTTGTACCTAAAGTACATTTGGAGAGTGAAACCAACATGCAGAAAATCACTATGGGAACCAAATATTTATTCCTGGAGAAATATAAACTTCCCAAGACCCTAGGGGATACGTACACATATGGGGGTTGCATAAATGAGAAACTTGAAGATTACAATATGACCTCTAAATCCCAATGGTACTGAGCTTTTTGTTTTCATTCCCTGGAGCATCCATTGTAAAAAAAATCATGTCTTTGTGTATTCTTTATCCAAGTGTTTGAAACAAATCTGAGGATAGCTGTTTTACTAAATATTTCAGCTCACTTACTAGGAAACAATAGAAATGTGGGGAAGGCAGAAAGAAGAATTATAAGAATGTATAATATGTGCCTGTAAAGATACAACTAGCAGTAGTTGAGCAGGTAGAGTTTGCTTATTCTTCTTCATACAGCAAATTTTTCAGTAGTCTTCCCTTTGAATTCCATAACAGTAAAATCATCCTCTCTAAAAA
The DNA here is from genome assembly GCA_006410675.1 of Oreotragus oreotragus. NCBI lineage: Eukaryota > Metazoa > Chordata > Mammalia > Artiodactyla > Bovidae > Oreotragus > Oreotragus oreotragus. The sequence continues at coordinate 411,715 of SJYX01003495.1, forward strand.
TGTATGGGACACATTATAATTGAAAGTATCCTTCCATCAAAGCTATTTGATCCCATAAAAATTATATCTTATTTTGGACCATAATTTATTTTACATAGTCTTGGAAGATAACAAAGTCCACATAGGAACAATAATTTAATGTCTTATGTTTAAGTGAAAGCTATCAATTTACTTAGGTCATAATTAAGGGATACTAATATCCTATACAACATTTCATATTACTATCATATTCTCAATATTCCTTGAATTAGAAGAGTATTTAATTTGACTGAATTTCCTAAAGTCCTATTTTCAAAAGTTTAAACGTTATACACAATTGGTTTTTAAAATCTTGCTAATGACGCTTCACGAAAAAAATGCAAGCAATATATTCTTTCAGTTGGCACTGTGTTCATAAAGGTGTTTTGAGCAGTATTAGAAATTTGAAAAAATAAACCGAATGTCTTTATAAAGAACAACTTGTAGAAATTTACTTGCAGAAGTAAAGATCACAAAACCAAAGCATCTGACAAAATTAAGGTACCTAGTTTGAGGATCATTACCATCAAGTCTCTGATAGTGAACAAATAACCTCCCAAGAATGTAAATTCATCTATCGGTCATTGTATCGTGTAATGACTGTTTCATTGGCCTGTTTTGACCTATTTCCACCAACCATTCTCTCCCTCAGTTTAGTGCCTGTTGCCCTGAACTGTCTGCTTGGCTCTTTCTAAGTGACTCAGCCCTTTCCCATTTTTCACCACATTTCTCAGTATTTGACATTTCTTGACAATTCTGCTTGTGCCAAGTGATTTTTCTTTCAAAGGAAAAATGCCTCTATAGAGTTATATTTTAAAAAGAAAGAAGAGTATGTTTAAAAGTCAAACGAGAATTTTAGGAGACTGTCGACTATTCCATAGGTGAGGAATTAGTGTTTAAACTTGTCCATGTTCTAGCCACAGGTTTATTTAAAGATTCGTCTGATAGGAGGTAAGTTTTCAGTTGTTTTGGATTTTGTATTTGATGGTATACGTGGAATAAATTGAGTATTTTATATTCAGCATTCTGCTACTATAACATTAGAAAATTTATCAATGGTCTCCAGCTATCTAAATTGCAATGAATCTGTTTTCTTAGCACCTTTCATTTGGATCTAGATTTTTCCATTCTTAATTTAGCACTGCCTTCTGAAACTAAGCTGCATTATTTTATTGATTTTCAGGGATGCTAAAAAAGAAAAATAAACACAAGTGGGAAAGTTTATTGCTAATTATAGTTGTATGAAAATGAGATCATATATTGTCTCACGTTTGCTATGAAAATAAGAGTGAATTAAGCAAAAATATAAAAACTATGATATTATATCAAAAATAATGTGTGCATACACACATATACATAGTTTGATGGAAAAGTATTTTACCTATAATACAGAAATGGAAATAATTTTGAATGTAGAAAGGTAGATAGCTGGCTAACAAGCTAGACACATAGAGTTAGATGCTACATATAGATAATATAGATATAAGGATTAAGTGTAACAGTTGAAATATCAAAATCATCATTTTCTCTTATCAATTACCTTTTGTCCTATCAATTACCTTTTCTCTTTTATTGTAACAAAAGTTAATTTCAGTTACAAAATTCATAGAATACATACCTCTGTATTATATTCTAAAGAAATCAGAAGTAAAAATAATCTATGGGTAAAAAAAAAAACTGATATAAGTTTATAGTCATCAGCATTACAATATGCTTTTACCACTTTCAATTACACTACAAAACACTATATTTCTTGAGCAATATACCCTAGAAATCTTTGTGATATTGTCTTTTCATTTATTAAAAATCAGAATGTTTTAGAACCTGACTTTCTTTTTCATATTTCTAGGACGTAAGACAATAGAAAGTTGAATTTTAATGAAAATTCCAAGGTTTATGGAATAATCTACTTTTTAAATTTAGTTTGAATTAGCAGAACATCCAAACTTAAAATTCAATGGACAAATGTTGCAGTTTTAGGACTAAAGTTGTGCTAAAGTGGTCCACTTTCAACAACCTTTCCTTTCAACGTCTGTTCTTACCTGAGAAAACCTTTTCAAAACTCTTACATTTTTCCTTCGCCAAATGCAAGTTCTGAAAGAATTTAAGAACAGTTATTTAGATGCTGTAGATAGATGTGGTGAGGAAAGTGGATTATGAGATCTCAGAGATGCAATAAAAAGTGATGCTAATGAGATTTTGAAATTCAAGGAAATCTGAATATTTAAATTTTGACTACATTTCAAATTTTAAATTATATAAGATAGCTATCAGTCCTGAATTTGAGCAAAAACAAATTACCACTTCCTAAATAACTTTACCTAAATATACAAATCAACCAAACATTACACATAATAACTTTTTCAAGATGCAGGATAACTAGGATGCATTGCCACCTGCTAAAAGGCAAATGTCCCTATAATTCCTGAGGAAAACACCCAGACCTCAGCTGGCACTAAAAAGAAATGACAGCATAGTTTGTCATCACAATAATGTTGCTGTATTCTGTTCATTATGTCTGACTCCCTATTATTGAACAGAACTGGATGATCTTTATTTCATTTACTTTAATCAGAGGGTTCTTTTAAAATGCTTCTGGTTAATATTTGGTTTGAATGAGACACTTTATTAAAACTGCTGGATGTTTCCACTTAACATAACCTGAATAGCTGAAAGGGAAATAGTAGCGCAAGCATAAAATGGCATAATAAATCAAAGGATACCCTTCTCCTTCTAAACACTTCCAAGGTTAGTTTTCATCTTAATAGAATTGCTGATCTGTCAACTGATCAATGGTAGATATGCCCGTGACTTGTTTCAATGGAAAGAGGGATGTCAAAAATAATGAGAAATAACCCTTGGAGCCTTGTCTAAAAGCATTTCTGTTTTGCAGCACATACTTTGTATGCACTGAAAAATCTTTTCCCTTCCACTGAGTAAAATTCCAGTTGATTAAAAACAAAAGAACTTAGCTGGTTCCTATTTCTAAATGTCATGGAGCAACAGATCATTGTGGTAAATACCATTTTCAGGATAGACTTTAAATGAATGATGGTAGCAACAGTTAATTAGAAATCTCCAGCTCCATCTGCAACGATGAGGTGTTACTACCATTTGAAAGATTAGAAAACTATGTAATCTGAAGAAAGAACATTGCCTCTATAGCAATTACAGACCTGTTGATCATCCCTATCTCCTCTGAATAATGAGGGAGTGATCTTTTCTCACCTTCTTATATATACTCTGGACGACCAGTTACACCTCCACAGATAAGAAGTACACCCGTGGCGGATTCATGTCAATGTATGCCAAAACCAATACAGTATTGTAAAGTAAAATAAAGTAAAAATGAAAAAAAAAAAA
>SJYX01003495.1:424344-443450 GCA_006410675.1 Oreotragus oreotragus
AAAAAAAAAAAAAAAGCTTGTAGATACAAAAGCAAAATGTACCTCATTATAAAGGTGATCACATCATTTTGTTGTTGTTCAGTTGCCAAGTCATGTTCAATTCTTTGTGAGAGCATGGACTAGAGCATGCCGCAATAATATATATGTAGCTCTCTGTTTAAAACATTAGTATGTGATATGATGCCATACTAATACAATCCTGTCTGTGCTATAATAAATACTGTTTCTTTTCATCTTTATAAGTTTTTTAGATAATAGCATTCTTTTAAACTCTATTACTGTTTTAAGCTATATATATGGTTCATAGTTTAAAGATAGTTTTATAAATGTTTATAGTTATAAACAATATATTTATACTATAATAGATTATAAATTTATAATTATATATAAATAATAATGGTCTAAGACCTAACAAGTGTTTCTCCTGTATCCACTTGACTGGGTAAGGGACACCCAAAGAGCTGTTGAAACATTCTATCTGGGTGTGTCTGTGAAGGTCTGTCCATAAGAGACAAGCATCTGATTCTACAGCCTGAATAAAGAAGATAGCTCTCATCCGTGCAGACGGATGGCACCAATCTGTTCAGGTCCTGAATAGAACAAAAAGATGAAGGAAGAGCAAATTTGTTCTTTGCTTGAGCTGGGACAGTTACCTTTGTCTCAGAACATCAGCCTTCCTGGTTTTCAGGCCTTTGGACTCACACTAAATTATACCATTGTCTTTCCTGTGTCTCCAACTTGCAGAAAGCATATTATGGGAATTCTCAGCCTCATTGCATGAGCCAATTCCTTAAAATAATGCTCGCTCTAGTGCTCTCTCTCTCTCCATATATATATATATATATATATATATACACACACACACACACACAAATACATATATATGTGTATATGTGTGTGTACATGCATGCACACACACTCAGTCATGTCTGACTCATTGTGGCCCCAAGGACTATAGCCCATCAGCCTCCTATGTACATGGGATTTCCCAGGCAAGAATACTGGAATGGGTTACCATTTCCTTCTCCCCCCACCTCATATATATCCCTATCTATATACTATTTGTTCCATTTCTTTGGAGAACCATCCCTGTCAACGATCATCTACTATAATTTAAGTATTTTTCTTATTGGCTTATGAGTTCATTAAATACTAAAGCTGTTTGTAGAGATGTGGAAGGACCTAGAGACTATCATACAGAATGAAATAAGTCAGGAAGAGAAAAAAATTGTGTATAGTAATGAAAATATGTTGGAGGAGAAAATGGCAACCCACTCCAGTATTCTTGCCTGAAACGTTCCATGGACAGAGGAGCCTGGTGGGCTACAGTCCACAGGGATCCAAAGAGTCTAACAGGCCTGAGCATGCACTCACAGGGCATATATGTGGAATCTAGAAAACTAGAGCAGAAGAACCTACTTACAGGGCAGGAGTAGAGACACAGATTTAGAGAGCAGATGTGCGGACAGAGGGAAGGTGGGCAAAGGTGGTGGGATGAATTGGGAGAAGTGGGATTGACATGTATACAGTACCAGGTGTAGAATAGCGAGCTAGTGGGAAGCTGCTGTATAGCACAGGGAGCTCAGTGCTCTGTGATGACAGAGGGTGGGGTGGAGGGGTGGCAGGGAGGCACCAGAGGGAGGGCATATACGTAAACATGATACTGATTCACTTTGTTGGTACAGCAGAAACTAACACAACATTGTAAAGCAACTCTATTCCAATAAAACATACTAGACCTATAAAATCTCTGCAGTATTTCCAGTTTCTCCCCCCCAAAATACTATCATAATTCAAATTGTCATAATTCAAATATTATCATAATTCAAATTTTTTAATGTTCTCAAAAACTGGAGAATATGAAAACAATGCTCCAGATGGTATGACATGGAAATGATAGGAAGGTCTACATAAAAAGATTCCCTCCACTGCAACCACTATTCTACATATGGAGGGCACCAGTTTCACCAAGGGATGTTTTCACTCCTATTGGCCCTTTTTCTGATGATTTGCTACAAGTTATTTTCCTTTAAAAACACAATGTCTGATAACTGTGAGATATAGACTTTAGTCAGATGTGTCGAGTAAGCTACAAATTTTCCATATTCAAATATTCTCTACCATTTTATTTTATTTTTTGGAGGAGAATGCTATCACTTCAGTCGTGTCCGACTCTGTGCGACCCCACAGACGGCAGCCCACCAGGCTCCCCCGCCCCTGGGATTCTCCAGGCAAGAACACTGGAGTGGGTTGCCATTTCCTTCTCCAATGCATGAAAGTAAAAAGCGAAAGTGAAGTCGCTCAGTCGTGCCTGACTCTTAGCGACCCCACGGACTGCAGTCTACGAGGCTCCTCTGCCCATGGGATTTTCCAGGCAAGAATACTGGAGTGGGTTGCCATTGCCTTCTCCAATTCAAAGGTATAGCTCTGCCAATTGACATCTAAATATGTACCCCATGCATTTAAGAGACTCAAAGCTGTTAATGGGACTGACACATACACACTACTGCATACAAAATAGATAACTAATAAAGACCTACTCTATAGGAGAGGGAATTCTTCTCAGTACTCTGCAATGACCTACATGGGGAAAGAATCTAAAAAAGAACGGATATATGTATATGTATAACAGATTCACTTTGCTGTACACCTGAAACTACCACAACATTGTATTACTCCAATAAAAATTAATTTAATAAGAATGCCTCATTTGTCTAAATGGTGAGTGAGGAGATAAAATTAAAAATAATGCAAAAGACAGGCACAAATTATAAAAGCAGTATTTTAAACATCAGTTTTCAATACATATGACTTTGAGGCTTATAACATTTATTTTAGAAGTTAGGGTGCAATAGCAAATATATCAATAGGTCGATCAATCTATAATTAACCACTGTTGTTCAGTTTGATTGACTTCAGTGCATAAACCAAAAAAGGAGCAAAATTACTGACAAAAAACAAAAATAATAAAAAATGATACACATGCTAAGAAGACTTTTCCCTAAAGACTCTTTCTTAAAATTACATCTTTTCAAAATGAGAAGTAGAAAAGGAATGAGGAAATTAAAATTCGACTTCTGAAAGTGCAGCACCACTTGCTGAAAATAATTATTCAGTGACAGAAATAGATGCATCTAAGAGCATGTGAGTGTAATTATGTACCACAGGTAGTAAATATCATGTTATGTTTCAATGATTTTATGGATATCAAACTCATCTGTATGCTATTTCTAATAGCAATTTTATGACTAAAACTAATAAATATAAGAAACTGTTCTGATTTTTAATAATACATGGTTTCTTATGGCGATAGTTTATTTGGGCTGATGTAAAATGATAAATCTGAAGGCTAAGGTTAAAGCACATCTTGGAAAATAAGTGAAAACATTAAATGCATTCCCTGTCCTAGATCTTTCTAAAGTCATTATTGCATTTTTTGAAAGTATACTTCAGGGGCTTCTTTTCCACTTCAAAGTTAAAGCCATTAAACTTACTGTTCCATGTAATAAATTAATAAACAAGAATAGATTAACCAAATGATATGGAGAATTACCTCTTCCAGTGCCTCTCATTCTCCTCTAGTTCATTGTTGTTTCTCTCTTGGGAAGTGGGGAAAAGTTCTATTTAAATTTAGATTGAATAAAGTGCTCGGTAAGATATTTCAGACTCCCAGAAGTGTGGTATGTGACAGAGAAAAGAAATGGACTATTTTTTTTCCTGGAGCTTTTAAATATTTTGGCCTGTGAGCAGGTCTGTTGAGTTGGCTGCCAAAATAACACTGGCAGTTCTTAAGCTCCCACCACAGCTAAGAAAGCAACCCAGAAAGGATTTCTCCAAATACCAACTGTCCTCTGTGGCTTGCTGAACTCTAATATTGAGCTTCCCCATACTCTCTACCTTTACCTTGTAAGAATCCTGCAGTTTTGCTACATGGCAAGGGGGAGGGACCAATAGCAGCAACCACTGAACAGCCTTTTATGGTGGTTGAAATACTTCCTGGGGTTTGACTGTTGCTGTGACTTCCACTACAAGAGGCCTCATCATGGCCACAGGGCTGTCTGCATGGGCTGAGACTGGGGTAAGCTGGGAATAATCAATCAGGACACTTTGGAGAATTAAAGAGAGTTGAGCAACAATTACATCAGGACAGTAGATGTAAGTCTGAACTACCTAATAATACTAAATAATATCTAAACTAATTAGTCTCCTATCTAATATGCACACAGAGTGTGCCAGCAGGGCAGTTTTTCAATTTATCACCAAAACACTTCCATCAATTTGAAAAAAATCCAATCATGCCACTTCCTTCTGTGTGAGCATTTGTGGTCCATGAGCTAGTGAAGTTTGGACAACCTGTTGAGGTTGGGAGTATCTAGTTCAAATTTCTACAAGGCACTTTAACTGATTAGTATGGAAAAGACCCTGATGCTGGAAGGGATTGAGGGCAGGGGGAGAAGGGGATGACAGGGGATGAGATGGCTGGATGGCATCACCGCCTCGATGGACATGAGTCTGAGTGAACTCCGGGAGTTGGTGATGGACAGGGAGGCCAGGTGTGCTGCAATTCATGGCGTCGCAAAGAGTCGGACACAGCTGGGCAACTGAACTGAACTGAACTGAATGATCTTATACGATTCAAACTGCCATCACTATGCTATGTATCTCCAGTCATATTTTCCTTTTCTACCTCTAAATTCACTTCCATGAACATCCAAACTGGCCTATAACCATATTTCCTGTCCTTTTTGAGAACCACTAGGTTATGCCATAGATAAGAAGCAAAGTTGTACTAATGCACAGAGGGGAACAGAGTTTAATGACTGATTAAGCAGATGATGGTGACATCATGAAAGAAGTGTATTCTTTTCAGCAAAGGAAAATTTTGAATCTTCTTGCATTTTATAAGTCCATTCTGACAAAAATCCTTGATTCATGTAATACTCACATAAGCCAACAGACATAAAGGTGAGATCTTGACTTATTCCTTTTTTTTTTTTATGGTCTGGTATTCCCATCTCTTTCAGAATTTTCCACAGTTTCTTGTGATCCACACAGTCAAAGGTTTGGTATAGTCAATAAAGCAGAAATAGATGTTTAGGACATCATAAATAAGACAAAAAGACAAGCCTCAGAATGGCAGAAAATATTTGTAAACAAAGCAACTGACAAAGGATTAATCTCCAAAATATGCAAACAGCAGCTCTCTATATACATAGATATAGATATAAAATGAATGGCAGACCTAACTAGACATTTCTCCAAAGAATATGTACAGATGGCCAATACATACAACTCATATTCTTATGTATTCCAAAAAATACATAACATGAAAAGATGCTCAAGATCACTAATTACTAGAGAAATGCATATCAAAATCACCATGATGTAGTACCAAAACATCTACAAAAAAATACATGCCGTTCTTATAATTGCAGCACATTTAATTTCATTTTCATTCTAATCTTTTGATGGCAAAAAAATTGTATTAACATCTGCACTCCTAAATTCAGCTTCTCAGATTTCATTAGTATTGCATCTTACAAAATACAGATACTTAAAGGTTTCCTCCATAAAGACGTTAAGTGTGAGAAAGGAAAGTGAAAAGCTAGGAGAAATATTCTCTTTCTGCAAAGACAGAGGCACAATCAATTCCTGCCTTCTACAGGGGAAGTTGGAAATTAAATGGTCTCATAGTAGAAAAAAAAAAAAAAAAGCTTGTAGATACAAAAGCAAAATGTACCTCATTATAAAGGTGATCACATCATTTTGTTGTTGTTCAGTTGCCAAGTCATGTTCAATTCTTTGTGAGAGCATGGACTAGAGCATGCCGCAATAATATATATGTAGCTCTCTGTTTAAAACATTAGTATGTGATATGATGCCATACTAATACAATCCTGTCTGTGCTATAATAAATACTGTTTCTTTTCATCTTTATAAGTTTTTTAGATAATAGCATTCTTTTAAACTCTATTACTGTTTTAAGCTATATATATGGTTCATAGTTTAAAGATAGTTTTATAAATGTTTATAGTTATAAACAATATATTTATACTATAATAGATTATAAATTTATAATTATATATAAATAATAATGGTCTAAGACCTAACAAGTGTTTCTCCTGTATCCACTTGACTGGGTAAGGGACACCCAAAGAGCTGTTGAAACATTCTATCTGGGTGTGTCTGTGAAGGTCTGTCCATAAGAGACAAGCATCTGATTCTACAGCCTGAATAAAGAAGATAGCTCTCATCCGTGCAGACGGATGGCACCAATCTGTTCAGGTCCTGAATAGAACAAAAAGATGAAGGAAGAGCAAATTTGTTCTTTGCTTGAGCTGGGACAGTTACCTTTGTCTCAGAACATCAGCCTTCCTGGTTTTCAGGCCTTTGGACTCACACTAAATTATACCATTGTCTTTCCTGTGTCTCCAACTTGCAGAAAGCATATTATGGGAATTCTCAGCCTCATTGCATGAGCCAATTCCTTAAAATAATGCTCGCTCTAGTGCTCTCTCTCTCTCCATATATATATATATATATATATATATATACACACACACACACACACAAATACATATATATGTGTATATGTGTGTGTACATGCATGCACACACACTCAGTCATGTCTGACTCATTGTGGCCCCAAGGACTATAGCCCATCAGCCTCCTATGTACATGGGATTTCCCAGGCAAGAATACTGGAATGGGTTACCATTTCCTTCTCCCCCCACCTCATATATATCCCTATCTATATACTATTTGTTCCATTTCTTTGGAGAACCATCCCTGTCAACGATCATCTACTATAATTTAAGTATTTTTCTTATTGGCTTATGAGTTCATTAAATACTAAAGCTGTTTGTAGAGATGTGGAAGGACCTAGAGACTATCATACAGAATGAAATAAGTCAGGAAGAGAAAAAAATTGTGTATAGTAATGAAAATATGTTGGAGGAGAAAATGGCAACCCACTCCAGTATTCTTGCCTGAAACGTTCCATGGACAGAGGAGCCTGGTGGGCTACAGTCCACAGGGATCCAAAGAGTCTAACAGGCCTGAGCATGCACTCACAGGGCATATATGTGGAATCTAGAAAACTAGAGCAGAAGAACCTACTTACAGGGCAGGAGTAGAGACACAGATTTAGAGAGCAGATGTGCGGACAGAGGGAAGGTGGGCAAAGGTGGTGGGATGAATTGGGAGAAGTGGGATTGACATGTATACAGTACCAGGTGTAGAATAGCGAGCTAGTGGGAAGCTGCTGTATAGCACAGGGAGCTCAGTGCTCTGTGATGACAGAGGGTGGGGTGGAGGGGTGGCAGGGAGGCACCAGAGGGAGGGCATATACGTAAACATGATACTGATTCACTTTGTTGGTACAGCAGAAACTAACACAACATTGTAAAGCAACTCTATTCCAATAAAACATACTAGACCTATAAAATCTCTGCAGTATTTCCAGTTTCTCCCCCCCAAAATACTATCATAATTCAAATTGTCATAATTCAAATATTATCATAATTCAAATTTTTTAATGTTCTCAAAAACTGGAGAATATGAAAACAATGCTCCAGATGGTATGACATGGAAATGATAGGAAGGTCTACATAAAAAGATTCCCTCCACTGCAACCACTATTCTACATATGGAGGGCACCAGTTTCACCAAGGGATGTTTTCACTCCTATTGGCCCTTTTTCTGATGATTTGCTACAAGTTATTTTCCTTTAAAAACACAATGTCTGATAACTGTGAGATATAGACTTTAGTCAGATGTGTCGAGTAAGCTACAAATTTTCCATATTCAAATATTCTCTACCATTTTATTTTATTTTTTGGAGGAGAATGCTATCACTTCAGTCGTGTCCGACTCTGTGCGACCCCACAGACGGCAGCCCACCAGGCTCCCCCGCCCCTGGGATTCTCCAGGCAAGAACACTGGAGTGGGTTGCCATTTCCTTCTCCAATGCATGAAAGTAAAAAGCGAAAGTGAAGTCGCTCAGTCGTGCCTGACTCTTAGCGACCCCACGGACTGCAGTCTACGAGGCTCCTCTGCCCATGGGATTTTCCAGGCAAGAATACTGGAGTGGGTTGCCATTGCCTTCTCCAATTCAAAGGTATAGCTCTGCCAATTGACATCTAAATATGTACCCCATGCATTTAAGAGACTCAAAGCTGTTAATGGGACTGACACATACACACTACTGCATACAAAATAGATAACTAATAAAGACCTACTCTATAGGAGAGGGAATTCTTCTCAGTACTCTGCAATGACCTACATGGGGAAAGAATCTAAAAAAGAACGGATATATGTATATGTATAACAGATTCACTTTGCTGTACACCTGAAACTACCACAACATTGTATTACTCCAATAAAAATTAATTTAATAAGAATGCCTCATTTGTCTAAATGGTGAGTGAGGAGATAAAATTAAAAATAATGCAAAAGACAGGCACAAATTATAAAAGCAGTATTTTAAACATCAGTTTTCAATACATATGACTTTGAGGCTTATAACATTTATTTTAGAAGTTAGGGTGCAATAGCAAATATATCAATAGGTCGATCAATCTATAATTAACCACTGTTGTTCAGTTTGATTGACTTCAGTGCATAAACCAAAAAAGGAGCAAAATTACTGACAAAAAACAAAAATAATAAAAAATGATACACATGCTAAGAAGACTTTTCCCTAAAGACTTTCTTAAAATTACATCTTTTCAAAATGAGAAGTAGAAAAGGAATGAGGAAATTAAAATTCGACTTCTGAAAGTGCAGCACCACTTGCTGAAAATAATTATTCAGTGACAGAAATAGATGCATCTAAGAGCATGTGAGTGTAATTATGTACCACAGGTAGTAAATATCATGTTATGTTTCAATGATTTTATGGATATCAAACTCATCTGTATGCTATTTCTAATAGCAATTTTATGACTAAAACTAATAAATATAAGAAACTGTTCTGATTTTTAATAATACATGGTTTCTTATGGCGATAGTTTATTTGGGCTGATGTAAAATGATAAATCTGAAGGCTAAGGTTAAAGCACATCTTGGAAAATAAGTGAAAACATTAAATGCATTCCCTGTCCTAGATCTTTCTAAAGTCATTATTGCATTTTTTGAAAGTATACTTCAGGGGCTTCTTTTCCACTTCAAAGTTAAAGCCATTAAACTTACTGTTCCATGTAATAAATTAATAAACAAGAATAGATTAACCAAATGATATGGAGAATTACCTCTTCCAGTGCCTCTCATTCTCCTCTAGTTCATTGTTGTTTCTCTCTTGGGAAGTGGGGAAAAGTTCTATTTAAATTTAGATTGAATAAAGTGCTCGGTAAGATATTTCAGACTCCCAGAAGTGTGGTATGTGACAGAGAAAAGAAATGGACTATTTTTTTTCCTGGAGCTTTTAAATATTTTGGCCTGTGAGCAGGTCTGTTGAGTTGGCTGCCAAAATAACACTGGCAGTTCTTAAGCTCCCACCACAGCTAAGAAAGCAACCCAGAAAGGATTTCTCCAAATACCAACTGTCCTCTGTGGCTTGCTGAACTCTAATATTGAGCTTCCCCATACTCTCTACCTTTACCTTGTAAGAATCCTGCAGTTTTGCTACATGGCAAGGGGGAGGGACCAATAGCAGCAACCACTGAACAGCCTTTTATGGTGGTTGAAATACTTCCTGGGGTTTGACTGTTGCTGTGACTTCCACTACAAGAGGCCTCATCATGGCCACAGGGCTGTCTGCATGGGCTGAGACTGGGGTAAGCTGGGAATAATCAATCAGGACACTTTGGAGAATTAAAGAGAGTTGAGCAACAATTACATCAGGACAGTAGATGTAAGTCTGAACTACCTAATAATACTAAATAATATCTAAACTAATTAGTCTCCTATCTAATATGCACACAGAGTGTGCCAGCAGGGCAGTTTTTCAATTTATCACCAAAACACTTCCATCAATTTGAAAAAAATCCAATCATGCCACTTCCTTCTGTGTGAGCATTTGTGGTCCATGAGCTAGTGAAGTTTGGACAACCTGTTGAGGTTGGGAGTATCTAGTTCAAATTTCTACAAGGCACTTTAACTGATTAGTATGGAAAAGACCCTGATGCTGGAAGGGATTGAGGGCAGGGGGAGAAGGGGATGACAGGGGATGAGATGGCTGGATGGCATCACCGCCTCGATGGACATGAGTCTGAGTGAACTCCGGGAGTTGGTGATGGACAGGGAGGCCAGGTGTGCTGCAATTCATGGCGTCGCAAAGAGTCGGACACAGCTGGGCAACTGAACTGAACTGAACTGAATGATCTTATACGATTCAAACTGCCATCACTATGCTATGTATCTCCAGTCATATTTTCCTTTTCTACCTCTAAATTCACTTCCATGAACATCCAAACTGGCCTATAACCATATTTCCTGTCCTTTTTGAGAACCACTAGGTTATGCCATAGATAAGAAGCAAAGTTGTACTAATGCACAGAGGGGAACAGAGTTTAATGACTGATTAAGCAGATGATGGTGACATCATGAAAGAAGTGTATTCTTTTCAGCAAAGGAAAATTTTGAATCTTCTTGCATTTTATAAGTCCATTCTGACAAAAATCCTTGATTCATGTAATACTCACATAAGCCAACAGACATAAAGGTGAGATCTTGACTTATTCCTTTTTTTTTTTTCATTTTTAATTGTCTTCAAAGGCTCTTTTAACATCTTGCCTCTAAAACACAGCCCTGGAATGGTTGATTTTAGTTGTTTATTTATGCTAATTGTTGCAAAATTGCTCCTTGTTAGTCTCAGGTCCACTCACTCAATATTTACTGAGCGCCTGCAATAAGGCAGGTGTCTTTTAGTCATGGGAAACAGATGGGGAAACAGTGGAAACAGTGTCAGACTTTATTTTTTGGGGCTCCAAAGTCACTGCAGATGGTGATTGCAGCCATGAAATTAAAAGACACTTACTCCTTGGAAGAAAAGTTATGAGCAGCCTAGATAGCATATTCAAAAGCAAAGACATTACTTTGCCAACTAAGGTTTGTCTAGTCAAGGCTATGGTTTTTCCTGTGGTCATGTATGGATGTGAGAGTTGGACTGTGAAGAAGGCTGAGCGCCAAAAAATTGATGCTTTTGAACTGTGATATTGAAGAAGACTCTTGAGAGTCCCTTGGACTGCAAGGAGATCCAACCAGTCCATTCTGAAGGAGATCAACCCTGCGATTTCTTTGGAAGGAATGATGCTAAAGCTGAAACTCCAGTACTTTGGCCACCTCATGCAAAGAGTTGACTCATTGGAAAAGACTCTGATGCTGGGAGGGATTGGGAGCAGGAGGAGAAGGGGACGACTGAGGATGAGATGGCTGAATGGCATCACTGACTCAATGGACGCTAGTCTGAGTGAACTCCGGGAGTTGGTGATGAACAGGGAGGCCTGGCGTGCAAGTCATAAAGAGATTCATGAAGTCATAAAGAGTCGGACACGACTGAGCAACTGAACTGAACTGAACTTTTAGGCACTGGGGGAAATGCATTCAGGTTATAAAGAGCTTCTGATCTCATGGGATTTATGTTCTATAATAGAGAGACAGAAAAATAAATCAATAAAAAAAATACTGGTAGTGACAAATCATTCAGATAATTGGGCTGCTGCTGCTAATTTGCTTCAGTTGTGTCCGACTCTGTGCGATCCCACAGATAGCAGCCCACCAGGACCCTCCGTCCCTGGGATTCTCCAGGTAAGAACACTGGAGTGGGTTGCTGTTTCCTTCTCTAATGCATAAAAGTGAAAAGTGAAAGTGAAGTTGCTCAGTTGCATCGGACTGTTCATGACCCCATGGACTGTAGCCCACCAGGCCCCTCTGTCCATGCGATTTTCCAGGCAAGATTACTGGAGTGGGTTGCCATTTCCTTTTCCAGATAATTAGGCTGATACATAGCAATTGACTAAATCAGAACAAACCTTTCTAGAGGAGAGCTTAACTTTGCTAGAAAAGTCAACTTAATGCCCTTCCCAAATAAGTATGTCCAATTATTATCTTTATCATGTTCTCTTCTACTGTTCTTAATATCTCTACAGCAGCTAGTTTTCTACCTGTTGATTAAGAACAAAAAATTTTCCCATTCTTTGAACTAGTAACACATCACAAATATCCTCGCTTGTATAGGAGCACTTTTATATAATGGCAGGATGTATAAAGGTAAGAAAATCTCTTAACCACCCATCTTAAAGATGAATAAGACTGGAAGAATTTAGTTCTTCATTAGGTTTTGAACTACCTCAGAAGATCTTCAAAATTATTCCATACAAACAGACCAATAGAATAGAGAATCCAGCAGTTATCTAGATATATGTGATTTACAACCTAGGAGATAACTGAAGCATAGTAGGGAAGAAGATGATATTTTCACTGACTGTGTGGATCACAATAAACTGTGGAAAATTCTGAAAGAGATGGGAATACCAGACCACCTAACCTCCCTCTTGAGAAATCTCTTCGCAGGTCAGGAAGCAACAGTTAGAACTGGACATGGAACAACAGACTGGTACCAAATAGGAAATGGAGTACATCAAGGATGTATACTGTCATCCTGCTTATTTAGCTTATATGCAGAGTACATCATGAGAAATGCTGGACTGGAAGAAACACAAGCTGGAATCAAGACTGCCAGGAGAAATATCAATAACCTCAGATATGTAGATGACACCACCTACAATAAACCTACAACATATAAATATCTCCTACAAGTCAATAGTAAAATGACATAGATGCCCGAAAAAATTGACAAAAGTTTTGAACAAGACATTCACAGAAAAAAAATTAAAATGGACTACTGATGTAAGCAAAAATATTTAGCTTCATAAGTCAATTATGAAATAAATAATAAAACCACATGGAATACCACTGCACCTATACTCGATTGGTTAAAATTTAGAAGGAAAATGATACATATTCTCAACTATTAGCAAGGATTTGGAATCAATGTAAAAGTATGACTTGGTATAATTACTTTAGAAACATCTGGCAGAATTCACTAAATAGGATAGACAAATACTTTATGACTAGAAATTCTGTCCTTCTCCCACAGATGTGCATATCAAAGACATGTATAATAATGTTCATATTTACACCATTCTTTTTTTTTCACTGTTTGCATTCTGGTTTATTTATTCTGTCTCTGATCTTATCTTTCTTTCTTTTTTTCACTTTATTATTATTATTTTGGGGGGGAGGCTAACTACTTTACAATATTGTATTGGTTTTGTCATATATTGACATGAATCTGCCACGGTGTTCATATGTTTCCCACTATTCTTAAAAAGCAAAAACCAGAAGCAAATGTCTATCCAGAGTAGAATAGATAAAGTGTGATATATTCATATCACTGAATGTCATGTGGCAAGGACTAACCAGCTGTGGCCTTTGGGTTAGTTCTGCTATGAAGTCTGTTTTTGTAAGGCTTGAAAATGAAGAATAGTTTCTATATTCTTAAGGGATTGGTAAAACACCCACAGAGAGAAGAATATGTCACAGTTCTAGGTGTGTCCTCACGCTTGTGCTCAGTTGTTCAGTCATGTCCAACTCTTTGCAGCCCAGGGACTGTGGCCTGCCAGGCTCCTCTGTCCATGGGATTCTCCAGGCAAGAATACTGGAGTGGGTTGCCATGCCCTCCTCTGGGAGATCTTCCTGACCCAAGGATTGAACCTAGGTCTCCTGGGTCTCCTGCTTTGGCAGGTGAATTCTTTACCACTGAGCCATTGGATGTGTCCTGCAAAGCCTAAAAATCAGCTCCTTTAAAGAAAATATCTACAGGCCCCTGTTACACATCAGTGAGAAAAAAAATAGCAGCAACTACACACAACAGTGGGGACAGATAACTTGGGACATGTTGCTGGGAGGAAGATGCCAGACATGAGAGAGAGTACAAAACGTGACTCCTTTCAAAAAAGGTCAAAAGCAAGCAAAACTCATCTATGAGGTCAGAAGTTCAGCTAGTATTTTCCTTGGAGGGTGAAGAGCTACTGGAAAGGGTCCAGGCAAGTTCCCGGGGTTGGACTAGTTCTTTTTCCTTGTCATGTTCCGTATACACAGCTGGACTCACTGGTGGACATCTCTTGAGTGAATACTCACAGGAATGGACACTTTTCTGTGTTTAAGTTCTATCTCTACTTTAACAAAACTTAAGGAAAAATAAATAAATCTCCATGATAATTAACATGTATATCCATATTTTCAAGGATGTTCACCATAGAATTATTTAAGATAGATAAAAGGGAGAATAAGTCTAACAGTCCAACAACAGATTTGGTTTAAAAAGTTTTGAATTATCCACACAGTGAACTCCTAAGTAACCACAAAGCAATAAACTTGACAATAAACTTGTGAAAGAATATTTATTTGTATGGAGACATGCAAATAACATATCTTAAATGAAAAGATTAGAAAGAGTATATGCCCAATGAGTATTTTTTAAAGCCACAAACACATATCAGGATCTCTGTCTAAAGGATTATTTCCAAATAACGCATGGTACGTTCTTCTGGGTGTGGAATTAAAGGTGCTTTCACTTTGTTATTGTTTTTGTTTATTTACTCCTATTTCCTGATAATTATAAAGAAAATATTTTTGCAGGGAAAACCTCTGTTTTAAAACAGAATCATTTTAAATACTTTTGGAAAAATTGGCAACCGGCACAGTGATTTGAAAGCCAGTTGCACCAGCTGATTATCAGTCTGGAAGATGGTGTGAGGAAACATAGAAAGATCTATGGTCAGCTGTAGGAGCTGTAGGGACACTCTATAAATATGCTGCTTCTATTTGGGTCTCTCAGTACAAGATCCCAACCTCAAAGAGATCTAAGGCTTTACAGTATTAGAAGCGTCACACTGACATCGCCAGCACTCTTCATTTCTAAGCACCGTAAGCCCCTGGGGGTGATAGACGACTTCTCTCTCATGCTGATAAATAGATGCTGACATGGCTGTATTATCTCCTCAAGGTTAAAAATCAATGGTTTACCCGTGAAAACATCTGTTTATAAGCTTGTCTTTGCTTCTTTCATGGGCCACATTTACATGCTGGGCTTTAAGCACTCCAGAAATGAGAAGCTTAAGTTTCGTTTGGCCTGATTTTTTCTTCAACACACCAAGACAGCTCTCTGTGAGAGGAAGGGGGTGGAGGTGGGACTAGAACAGCAATGTAAGCCCACACTCATCCGTTTGTAATGCGAATAAGTTAAATTTCACCTGTTAAAAATTAATGAATAGCCTCTCTGAGAAGGTGACTAGAGATATGAGCACTGATTTTAGATCAAGTGATGGATGTGGAATACATGCCAGCCAAGAGGAATAAGTAGAACTTTGTTGTTGCTGCTGTTGGTGTTAGGCTGATGAAAAAATGGGTTCCGTCATCTCATAGAGGGAGTGGAGGAATGTTCACATTTAATTTGACTCTTCTTCATCAAAACAACATAAAAAAGTTTATTGGACAATGAAGGACTTTTCATTCAGAAAAGTTTTAGCTTAAAAAACACACAAGCAAGCAAACGAACAAAAACACTGGCACCAGCTTCGTATATTCTGCAAGAGCTGGTTCACGAGTGTTTTCTGAAAACAAACTCTTTTCTAGAATTTCTAGAGTTTCTCAGTGCTCTACAGAAAGCATCTGAAACTCCACGCAAACACTGAGCTTCTCTCTCTCTTGCTACCCCTAATTTAACTCTTTCTTGGCGTCTTTATCTCTGTTCATGACAGGTCCACCCCCAACTTTGCTCAGGCCCCAAACCTTGGTATTGCCCTTGATGCCTTTTTCAAAACCCCACACCCTGTAGCCCCTGTGCCAGTAACTCCTGCTAGATTTAACTACAAATATGCCCAGAAATATACTTCCTCTCACCACCCATACTGTTGTTCTCCTGATCCAAGCCACCTGATATCTTATATGGATTTTTGCACAGTCTCTCAAATGGCCTTCTGACTGTGTCTTGTCCCCTGGAGTCAACACCCCAACCTAACACCCAGAATCATTTTGTTAAAAAGCAAGTGAACTCACAGGATTGTTTTGGTCATTTTCCTTCAGTGGCCCCCATCTCACCTAGAGAAAATGTTAAGTTCTCAAGACCCTATCAAAGTATAACCTTTCACCCCTTTGCAACATCTGGAAGCAAAAACTCACAGATTCTGTGACTTCTAACTTCTACTAGAAGGGTTGGGTTTTTTTTTTATTCTAATTAAGCAAAGCTTCATAGATTCTAACTATTTTAATGTTGCTTTCTATTGTTTGATGTTTTCTACATAGTTTAAAGTGATAACTTCAATTCTGTTCTGTCAGATCTTCTCTAAATTTCAGGGTTTTACGTGTATAACAGCTACCAGACAGTATTTAAAGAATTAGTCATGCTTATAAAGATATGTTTCTCCACACCCACAAACAAAGACTAGTGGTTGACAAAGAGAGACTGAATGGGATTTTGGGATTAGCAGATACAGATTATTATATACATAGAGTGGATAAACAATAAGTTTCTACTCTATAGCACAAAGAACTATATTCAATATCCTATGATAAACCATAATGGAGAAGAATATGGAAAATAATATATATATGTATAACTGAATCACTTCACTGTATAACACAAATTAGCATAAAATTGTAAATCAACTATACCTGAAAAAGGCAAAAAAATAAAACCTAAAAGATGAAAATAAAAGTGAAAAAATGAAGATACATCTCTCTTAAATGATACTGTATCATGTAGAAGAATCATATATCCATAAAAAGGTTAATACATAAAACTTGCTGCTGCAGCTGATTAACTGCTTCAGTCATGTGTGACTCTGAGTGACCTTATGGACTGCAGTCCACCACACTCCTCTACCCATGGAATTCTCTAGATAAAAGTACTGGAGTGGGTCACCATGGCCTCCTCCAGGGGATCTTCTTGACCCAGGGATAGAACCCAGGTCTCCCACATTGCAGGCAGATTCTTTACCACTGAGCCACCAAGGAAGCTCACATAAAGCTTAAAAGAATACATATGTTTACTTTTAAAATCTGTGCTCTTTAATTTAATATGCCATTACTAAATAAGGCAACATCCACCAGCCCCCAAAGGAAAACATACAAAATTATATTACTGATGTTACTGAACTGGAATCAACATGAATGAGGAGTGGTATTTCCATTTTGAATAAGAAAAGTGGCAACACTTTTATATGCATTTTGTAGAAGATCAATAGCCTTGTTGCTTTTGAACTGATAATTTCAAGATGTACAAACTGGGTTTCAAAGAGACAGAGGAACTAGAGATCAAATTGGATCACATTCACTGGATCATGGAAAAAGCAAAGGAATTCCAGAACTATATCTACTTCTGCTTCACTGACTACACGAAAGCCTTTGACTGTGTGGATCACAACAAACTGTGGAAAATTCTTAGAGAGATGGGAATACCAGACCACCTTACTTGCTTCCTGAGAAACCTGTGTGCAGATAAAGAAGTGACAGTTAAATGGGACATGGACTAGCTGACAGATTCAAATTGGGAAAGAATTGTGTACAGCAAGGCTGTACACTGTCACTCTGCATATTTAATTTTTATGCAGAGTATGTCAAGTGAAATGCTGGGCTGGATGAAGCACAAGCTGGAATCAAGATTGCCGGGAGAGAAATCAAAAACCTCAGATGTTCAGATGATACCATGTAAATGACAGAAAGTGAAGAGGAAGCAAAGAGCCTCTTGATAAGGGTAAAAGAGGAGACTGAAAAAGCTGGCTTGAAACTCAACAGTCAAAAAAATAAGATCATGGCATCTTGTTCCATCACTTCATGGCAAATAAATGGGGAAAAGTGGGAACAGTGATAGAATTTACTTCCTTGGGCTCCAAAATCACTGATGATGGAGACTGCAGTCACAAAATTAAAAGACAATTGCTCCTTGGAAGAAAAGATATGACAAACCTAGACAGCATATTAAAAAGCAGAGACATTACTTTGCCAACAAATGGCCCTATAGTCAAAGCTATGGTTTTTCCAGTAATCATGTATGGATGTGAGAGATGGACCATAAAGAAGGCTGTTCAGTTCAGTTCAGTCACTCAGTCATGTCCAACTCTGCAACCCCATGAATTGCAGCATGCCAGGCCTCCCTGTCCATCAGCAACTCCCGGAGTCCAACCAAACCCATGTCCATCGAGNTGGCCCTATAGTCAAAGCTATGGTTTTTCCAGTAATCATGTATGGATGTGAGAGATGGACCATAAAGAAGGCTGTTCAGTTCAGTTCAGTCACTCAGTCATGTCCAACTCTGCAACCCCATGAATTGCAGCATGCCAGGCCTCCCTGTCCATCAGCAACTCCCGGAGTCCAACCAAACCCATGTCCATCGAGTTGGTGATACCATCCAACCATCTCATCCTCTGTCGTCCCCTTCTCCTCTTGCCCTCAATCTTTCCCAGAATCAGGGTCTTTTCAAGTGAATCAGTTCTTCACATCAGGTGGCCAAAGTATTGGAGTTTCAGCTTCAACATCAGTCCTTCCGATGAACACCCAGGACTGATCTCCTTTAGGATGGACTGGTTGGATCTCCTTGCAGTCCAATGGACTCTCAAGAGTCTTCTCCACACCACAGTTCAAAAGCATCAATTATTCGGTGCTCAGCTTTCTTCACAGTCCAATTCTCACATCCATACATGACTACATAGCCTTGACTAGATGGACCTTTGTTGGCAAAGTAATGTCTCTGCTTTTTAATATGCTGTCTAGGTTTGTCATATCTTTTCTTCCAAGGAGCAATTGTCTTTTAATTTTGTGACTGCAGTCTCCATCATCAGTGATTTTGGAGCCCAAGGAAGTAAATTCTATCACTGTTCCCACTTTTCCCCATTTATTTGCCATGAAGTGATGGAACAAGATGCCATGATCTTATTTTTTTGACTGTTGAGTTTCAAGCCAGCTTTTTCAGTCTCCTCTTTTACCCTTATCAAGAGGCTCTTTGCTTCCTCTTCACTTTCTGTCATTTACATGGTATCATCTGAACATCTGAGGTTTTTGATTTCTCTCCCGGCAGTCTTGATTCCAGCTTGTGCTTCATCCAG
>SJYX01003495.1:443589-458174 GCA_006410675.1 Oreotragus oreotragus
AAAAAAAAAAAAAGTCAGCCACTGTTTCCACTCTTTCCTCATCTATTTGCCATGAAGTGATGGAACAGATGCCATGATTTTAGTTTTCTGAATGTTGAGCTTTAAGCCAACTTCTTCACTCTCCTCTTTCACTTTCATCAAGAGGCTCTTTAGTTCTTCTTCACTTTCTGCCATAAGGGTGGTGTCATCTGCATATCTGAGGTTATTGATATTTCTCCCGGCAATCTTCACTCCAGCTTGTACTTCCTCCACCCCAGCATTTCTCGTGATGAAATCTGCTTATAAGTTAAATAAGCAGGGTGACAATATACAGCCTTGATGTACTCTTTTTCCTACTAGGAACCAGTCTGTTGTGCCATGTCCAGTTCTAACTGTTGCTTCCTGACCTGCATACAGATTTCTCAGGAGTCAGGCCAGGTGGTCTGGTATTCCCATGTCTTTCAGAAGAGCAAACACCCTCTATGGACAAAGGGTGAAAAGAAGGCTGAGCACTGAAGATTTGATGCTTTTGAACTGTGGTGTTAGAGAAGACTCTTGAGAGTCCCTTAGACAGCAAAGAGGTCAAACCAGTCAATCCTAAAGGAAATCAAACCTGCATATTCATTGGAAGGATTGATGCTGAAACTATAGCTCCAGTACTTTGGCCACCTGATGTGAAGAGCCAACTCATTGGAAAAAATCCTTATGTTGGGAAAGACTGAAGGCCAAAGGACAAGAGGGATGCAGAGGATGAGATGGTGGATGGCATCACCAACTCAATGGACATGACTCTGAGCAAACTCTGGGAGATACTGGAGAACAGAGGAGCCTGGAATGCTGCAGTCCATGAGGTTGCAAATAGTTGGAGACAAATTAACAACTGAAGAACAACAATAGCCCTAGCTGTACTGATTAACTGGTTAAATCAAATACTTGGAAGGAATATTTTCAAGGCAAGACCTTAGTCTAAAGAAAGAGACGAGTAGAGCCAGAGCTGGATAATCCTCACACCAAGTTCAATTTGCTAGCATTTATACCTTTGTATGCAGAGTACATCATGAGAAACGCTGGACTGGAAGGAACCCAAGCTGGAATCAAGATTGCCAGGAGAAATATCAATCACCTCAGATATGCAGATGACACCATCCTTATGGCAAAAAGTGAAGAGGAGCTAAAAAGCTCTTTGATGAAAGTGAAAGAGGAGAGCGAAAAAGTTGGCTTAAAGCTCAACATTCAGAAAACGAAGATCATGGCATCTGGTCTCATCACTTCATGGGAAATAGATGGGGAAACAGTGGAAACAGTGTCAGACTTTATTTTTTGGGGCTCCAAAATCACTGCAGATGGTGACTGCAGCCATGAAATTAAAAGACACTTACTCCTTGGAAGAAAAGTTATGACCAACCTAGATAGTATATTAAAAAGCTGAGACATTATTTTGCCAACTAAGTTCCGTCTAGTCAAGGTTATGGTTTTTCCTGTGGTCATGTATGGATGCGAGAGTTGGACTGTGAAGAAGGCTGAGTGCCAAAGAATTGATGCTTTTGAACTGTGGTGTTGGAGAAGACTCTTGAGAGTCCCTTGGACTGCAAGGAGATCCAACCAATCCTTTCTTAAGGAGATCAGCCCTGGGTGTTCTTTGGAAGGACTGATGCTAAAGCTGAAACTCCACTACTTTGGCCACCTCATGCGAAGAGTTAACTCATTGGAAAAGACTCTGATGCTGGGAGGGACTGGGGGCAGGAGGAGAAGGGGACGACTGAGGATGAGATGGCTGGATGGCATCACTGACTCGATGAATGTGAGTCTGAGTGAACTCCGGGAGATGGTGATGGACAGGGAGGCCTGGCGTTCTGTGATGCATGGGGTCACAAAGAGTCGGACACGACTGAGCGACTGAACTGAACTGAACTGAAACAGGCAAGAGAAGGGTCTGATTTAACATTAATATGATTGACTTCTCCTCCAGATTGCCAATGAAAACAGTAGCATGTTTTAAGACTCACTTTTATTTTATCACAGACTTTTAAAATATTTATAGACACTTTCAAAGCATAGATGGTTTACCTCCACCCCCTGCCCAGAAATAAAGCTGTGCTTTAATCAATCAGAAAATGGACTTTAAAACTGTAGCCTCTGGGGTGGGTTAGTTTGATGGCTATCTCTAACACAGATAAACCTTAACCACAGACAAGTCATTTAACCATTGGTTTCCTCTGTTTCTTCCTTGAAAAATTCTTATTAAAAAAGTCATGTACACCCATGATGGATTCATGTCAATGTATGCCAAAACCAATACAGTACTGTAAAGTAAAATAAAGTAAAAATAAAAATTTAATATAAAAAAGGTACCAATAAAATATGAATGTTGTGAGATATTGATACATATGAAACATATATTCTCTATGACTTCCAAAGCATTATCTGTTACTTTTTACTAACAGCTGTTACTGCCTATCTACTCTATAAATTTAAATAAGCAACTAAAGCTTTTAGTAAGCTTATTTTATACTAGGAGTTCCCTTATACTATGTACATTTGAATTATCTTTGGCATTGCCTTTCTTTCAGATTGGAATAAAAACTGACCTTTTCCAGTACTGTGGCCACTGCTGAGTTTTCCAAATTTGATGGCATATTGAGTACAGCACTTTCACAGCATCATCTTTTAGGATTTGAAACAGCTCAGGTGGAATTCCATCATCTACACTAGCTTTGTTCATAGTGATGCCTCCTAAGGCATACTTGACTTCAGACTCCAAGATGTCTGGCTCTAGATGAGTGAGCACACCATCATGGTTATCTGGGTCATTAAGATCTTTTTTGTATAGTTCTTTTGTGTATATTTGCCACCTTTTCTTAATATCTTCTGCTTCTGTTAGGTCCATACTGCTCCTGTCCTTTATTGTGACCATCTGTGCGTGAAATGTTCCCTTGGTATCTCTAATTTTCTTGAAGGGATCTCTAGTCTTTCCCATTCTATTGTTTCCCTCTATTTCTTTGCACTGATCACTTAGGAAGTCTTTCTTATCTCCTCTTGCTATTCTTTGGAACGCTGCATTCAGATGCTTATATCTTTCCTTGTCTCCTTTGCCTTTCGATTTTCTTTTCTTAGCTATTTGTAAGGCCTCCTCAGGAAACCATTTTGCCTTTTTGCATTTCTTTTTCTTGGGGCTGGTTTTGACCACCACCTCCTATACAATGTTACAAACCTCTATCCATAGTTCTTCAGGCACTCTGTCTATAGATCTAATCCCTTGAATCTATATGTCACTTCCCCTGAATAATTGTAAGGGATTTGATTTAGGTCATACCTGAATGGTCTAATGATTTTCCCTACTTTCTTTAAGTCTGAATTTGACTATAAGGAGTTCATGGTCTGAGCCACAGTCAGCTCCCGGTCTTGTTTTTGCTGACTGTATACAGCTTCTCCATCTTTGGCCACAAAGAGTATGAGCAATCTGATCTCTGTACTGACCATCTGGTGCTGTCCATATGTAGAATTATCTCTCGTGTTATTGGAAGAGGGTGTTTGCTATGATCGGACTTTTCTGGTGGCTCAGAGGTTAAAGCTTCTGCCTCCAATGCGGGAGACCTGGGTTCGATCCCTGGGTCAGGAAGATCCCCTGGAGAAGGAAATGGCAACCCACTCCAGTATTGTGTTATCTTGGCAAAACTCTTGTTAGCCTTTGTCTTGCTTCATTCTGTACTCCAAGGCCAAACATTCCTGTTACTCTAGGTATCTCCTGACTTCCTACTTTTGCATTCCAGTCCCCCATAATGAAATGGACATCTTTTTCAGGTGTTAGTTCTAGAAGGTATTATATGTCCTCCTAGAAGGATCTCCAGCTTCTTCAACTTCAGCTTCTTTGGCAACTTCAGATTCCTCAGGATTAGTGGTTGGGGCATAGACTTGGATTACTATGATACTGAATGATCTGCCTTGGAAACAAACAGAGATCATTTTGTCGTTCTTGAGATTATACCCAAGTACTGTATTTCAGACTCTCTTGTTGACTATAAGGGCCACTCCATTTCTTCTAAGGGATTCTTGTCCACAGTAGTAGATATAATGATCATCTGAATTAAATTTGCACATTCCTATCCATTTTAGTTCACTGATTCTTAAAATTTTGATGTTCCTTCTTACCATCTCCTGTGTGCTTCCAGTTTACCTTGATTCATGGACCTAACAATCCAGTTTCCTATGCAATATTGTTCTTTACAGCATTGGACTTTACTTCCATCACCAGTCACATCCACAACTGGGCATTGTTTCTGCTTCTGTTCAGCCTCTTCATTCTTTCTGGAGCTATTTCACCAGTTTTCATTCCAATCCCAAAGAAAGGCATTGCCAAAGAATGTTCAAACTACCTCACAATTGCACTCATCTCACACGCTAGCAAAGTAACACTCAAAATTCTCCAAGCTAGGCTTCCACAGTACATGAACTGAGACTTCAAGATATTCAAGATGGATTTACAAGAGGCAGAAGAACCAGAGATCAAATTGCCAAAATTCATTGGATCATAGAAAAAGCAAGAGAATTCTCAAAAAATAACTACTTCTGCTTCGTTGACTATGCAAATCCTTTGATTGTGGATCATAACAAAGTGGAAAACTCTTCAAGAGATGGGAATACCAGACCACCTTACCTGCCTCCTGAGATATCAATATGCTGGCCAAGAAGCAACAGTTAGAAAAGGACATGGAAAAATGGACTGGTTCCAAATTAGGACAGGAGTACATCAAGGCTGTGTATTGTCACCCTGCTTATTTAACTTATATTCAGAGTCAGTCAGCCAGTTCAGTCACTCAATCCTGTTTAACTCTTTGAAACCCAATGGACTGCAGCATGCCCGGCCTCCCTGTCCATCACCACCTCCTGGAGTTTATTCAAACTCGTGTCCATTGGTTCGGTGATGTCATCCGACCATCTCAACCTCTGAGGTCCCCTTCTTCTCCTGCCTTCAATCTTTCCCAGCATCAGGGTCTTTTCAAATGAGTCAATTCTTTGCATCAGGTGGCCAAAGTATTGGAGTTTCAGCTTCAGCATCAGTCATTCAGAGTATATAATGCAAAATTCTGGACTAGATGAAGCAAAAGCTGGAATCAAGATTGCCAGGAGAAATATCAATAACTTCAGATATGCAGAATATACTACCCTTAGGGCAGAAAGCAAAGAGGAACTAAAGAGCCTCTTGATGAAAGTGAAAGAGGAGAGTGAAAAACCTGGCTTAAAACTCAACATTTAAAAACTAAGATCATGGCATCCAGTCCCATCATGGCAAATAGATGGATAAACAATGAAAACTGTGACAGATTTTATTTTATTGGACGCCAAAATCACTGCTAATGGTGACTGCAGCCATTAAACTAAAAGATGCTTGCTCCTTGGAAGAAAAGCTCTGACAAACCTAGACAGGATACTAAAAAGCAGAGACATTACTTTACAGACAAAGGTCCATGTGGTCAAGTGAAAGTGAAGTCTCTCAGTCGTGTCCGACTCTTTGCGACCCCATGGACTGTAGCCTACCAGGCTTCTCCATCCATGGGATTTTCCAGGCATGAATACTGAAGTGGGTTACCATTTCCTTCTCCAGGGGATCTTCCCAACCCAGGGATCGGACCCTAGTCTCCTGCATTGGAGGCAGGCACTTTAACCTCTGAGCCACCAAAGCTATGATCTTTCCAGCAGTCATGTATGGATGTGAGAGTTGGACCATAAAGAAAGCTGAGCGCCAAAGAGTCTATGCTTTTGAGTCATCATGTTGGAGAAGACTCTTGAGATCCCTTGGAATGCAAGATCAAACCAGTCAATCCTAAAGGAAATCAGTCCTGAATATTCATTGGAAAAACTGATGCTGATTGGAAAAACTGATGCTGAGGCTGAAGCTCCAATACTTTGGCCACCTGATGGGAAGAACTGATTAGAAAAGACCCTGATGCAGGGAAAGACTGAAGGCAGGAGGAGTAGGGTATGATAGCGGATGAAATGGTTGGATGGCATCACAGAAATGATGGGCATGAGTTGGAGCAAAGTCCGGGAGTTTGGATGATGATGGACAGGGAAGCCTGGTGTGTTGCAGTCCATGGGGTCACAAAGAGCTGGAGAGGACAGAGCGACTGAACTGAAATGAAATTTGAGTATTTGTGAACTCTGTAATGATTCAGGAAAACTAAAGACAAATTCAACATTAAAATGCTGTTTTTCAGTTCAATGGTGCCTTTTCCATGGTAATGTGTTTTGAGGGAGGAACAAGCATTGGGTCTTTACTTGACTTCCCCCAGAACTGGACTTTACTCCAAGGATTTAAGTACAGTTCATTTATTTGGAGTGATATTAGGAATCCTCATGAGGAGAGCAGGAAAGTGAGACAGGGGAGATAAGAAAGCCCCAAATAAGTCTTTTATCAAGCAAGTTACCTCCATGATGAATGTAGCTTAATCACACTGGTAAAATCTGGGAGTGAGAGGAGAATGCAAACCTGTTATCCTGTCTAAGCCATAAGAGAACAGAAGCATTTATCCACCAACATCTAACAATCATGCTACCTCTTTTAAATGTGTTAAATGCTTTCAGAATTCCTTGGTACTTCCAGTCTGCATCAGTAAACAGGTGGCTCACAGGGCCAAGAGTGTCCTCAGAAAGAGTCACAGATTCTAGCAGCTGGAAATAGTATCAGTGTGCGTGGAAATGGTCATTGTCAAGGACCAATCGACAGGGCAGTGGCAACAGCTGCTATAGAGTACACAGAGGAAGAAAAACCATCAGAACTAGAAGAGCAGTTATAAATTTCTGTAAATGTGAACTCCACATAGAATGTGTAGGTTTCCTATTCTGAAAGAGGAAAATAATCTTAAAATTCAATCCTGGAGTCATTTTAAAGAAAAGGGGCTTTGAGGGTAGTTTCGATTTAAAAATTCCCCTAAGAAATACCTAAAGATTTCATTACAATTGTAGAATGGAATAGAAAGAGGAAGAGCAAAAGAATAATATGGGTTTTCAAAGACATTTAGTGCTCTCCCAAATCCTCACATAATGATAAATTTTATTGCATCATAATTCTTATTTATTAAAATTTCTTGTGTTTTAACAGCTCCAGTGAGATGCAACTATTTGTTTTTATGTTGGTCCAGGGAGCATTAGAGGACACTGCACTACTCATATAACATATTAAGTACACCATCACTTGCACATCAAACTCTAATAAATTCCTGTATCTTGTGATTTAAAAGAAATGCAAGGCCCTGAAAGTTGAGAACACAGTTGAGAAGTGGGAAACCCCATTTCTGTACAACTGGTAAAGAGTTGGAACATTAGGTTTTAACTAGGTGTGCTTGAGGAAACATTATCCAGGCTAACTTCTTGCAAATTATTGTTTTTAATTGGCTCTTACATGAAGGACATGTGGATTTATTGGTTAAAAAAACCCCATCAAACAATTATGGTGGGTAGAATGCAGCATTAAAAGAAAATAATAGAATATTCATTGGAACCTAGAGGCAGATCAGTTATGAGTCCCAGCTTTGAAGTTGACTAGCACAGTTTCTTTTCTGGCATGAAGAGCTAGGTTAGGTAAAAACAACTAGTATACAAGATAAACAAATATTTTTCATAAATATTAAAGCACAGAAGAGAAGATAGTGGAATACTGCTGAGTCAAATTCTGAGGAATAAAAAATAAATCTGGACCAGGGAGTTATCAGAGTGCTAAAACCGCTTTTACCTTGAGGGTATCTATCTGTCAGTCTGAAAATTTTGGACTCTGGTCTGCAGCCTCATTGGGCTACTCTAGGTAAACAGCTATAGAGAGGACATTGCCTTACAATTTGTAGAAACTCTTCTAAATCTTCTTTAACTTTTATTTTATACTGGACACTTGTTAATTTACAATGTTATATTAGTTTCAGGTATACAGCAAAGTGATTCAGTTACAAACATACATACATTTCTTCTTTTTCAAATTCTTTTCCTATTTAGGTTATTAAAGGTTTCCTCTAAATCTACACCATCAGAAGAAAGTGAACCAGAACTGGCACTCCACACTACTACCACTGATTCTGGTGCAGGACAGGCAAACATCTGACTGGTTCTGGAAACAGTGTCAGACTTTATTATGGGGGGCTCCAAAATCACTGCAGATGGTTAACTGCAGCCATGAAACTGAAAGACGCTTATTCCTTGGAAGGAAAGTTATGACCAACCTAGATAGCATACTCAAAAGCAGAGACATTACTTTGCCAACAAAGGCCCATCTAGTCAAGGATATGGTTTTTCCAGTGGTCATGTATGGATGTGAGAGTTGGACTGTGAAGAAAGCTGAGTGCCAAAGAATTGATGCTTCTGAACTGTGGTGTTGGAGAAGACTCTTGAGAGTCCCTTGGACTGCAAGGAGATCCAACTAGTCCATTCTGAAGGAGATCAGTCCTGGGTGTTCTTTGGAAGGAATGATGCTAAAGCTGAAACTCCAATACTTTGGCCACCTCATGCGAAGAGTTGACTCATTGGAAAAGACCCTGATGCTGGGAGGGATTGGGGGCAGGANCCATTCTGAAGGAGATCAGTCCTGGGTGTTCTTTGGAAGGAATGATGCTGAGGCTGAAACTCCAATACTTTGGCCACCTCATGCGAAGAGTTGACTCATTGGAAAAGACCCTGATGCTGGGAGGGATTGGGGGCAGGAAGAGACGGGGACGACCGAGGATGAGATGGCTGGATGGCATCACCGACTCTATGGACAAGAGTTTGTGTGAACTCCGGGAGTTGGTGATGGACAGGGAGGCCTGGCATGCTGCGATTCATGGGGTAGCAAAGAGGTGGACACGACTGAGCGACTAAACTGAACTGAACTGAAAACAGTATGGGAAGCCAAAGGAAACACAACAAACAAAAAACACGCTTGATAAGTTGCACCAGCAGAGTGTACTACAGAGAAATGCAACTAAGGTACCCAAGGCTAAGCGAACCAGGGAAAGAAGAGCTTTGCATCTGCCTTAGGGGGGTTTCTTCTGTCTTGGCGCACCCTCTTACTCTTTGAAGAATTCCCACAAACATCTTCCCCAAGGCAAATACTAGCACACCAAAGGGAACCATGCCCTCAAGGCACCATGGGGAAGAAGAAATACAAAAATGCAACTTAGAAACAGACTCACACAAAGCTTAGGTATAAGAACTATCAAACATTATAAAACAATCATCTTATTCTCTTTAAATAAATAACACAATTGGAATTATAGACAGGTAACAGGAAACTAAATGATAGCTGATCTGAAAAAGAAAAAAAATGATTTCTAGAAATAAAACGTACAACAATCAGTGTTAAACATACTGAACATAGATGGTAGCAAATGGCAAAAAGAAGAGTTGTTAATTAGAAACAGTTGAGTAGAAATGAACCAAGATAAAGTGTAAAGAAATAAAAAAGATAGAAATATAAACAGAGGGGAGGAGACAAGGACTACATGGTGAGAAGTCCTGACATTATGTTTAAACTGGAATTCAAAAAGAAAAGAGAAACTTGGTTTCAGGCAGTATTTCATGAGATAATTCAGAAGAATTTTAGAATGTATGAAATATACCAACTTAGATTCAAAGAATCAGACAGAATATTCATTATTCATTTCCACTGAGTAGTTTTGTGAGCTTATGCAAGTTATTCCTATTTTTTCGACTCAGTTTCCTCACTTATAAAAAGATAAATCCCTAATAGATTAGGGTTTTCATAGAAAAAGAGTGAGAATACAAAAACATCTTTCACGTAACTATCGTACATTTAGGGACTCTTCCTCCCTCAAACCACAAGGAAAGATTCTATAGCAATTTCATGTCCACAGGCTACCAAACATCCTACTCAGGAATGTCCTACTTAGAGTTGATAAAACTCTAAGAAGTGACAAAACAACAGAGGATTTCTATGAACTGTCAATTTATACCTAGTGCTCGCCAATAATATGCTTAGGACTTAAATCTCCTTCAGTCTCAAGAGTCCATAAATATCCAGAACGATTGAATCAGTTCAAAACATTTCTAAGAAAATAGTCATCTAAGAAGCTAAACTGTATAAAACAGAAGATGAAAAGGTAAGGGTCAAGAGAAGGTCATTCCAAAGTGTGGTTCTTAGTTAGTAAAAGTCATATATGCAAGACTAGCTGATGGGCCAGCAAAGGTACAACAAATGTCATAGAAAATGGTGAACCACTACAGATATACTATGACATTCAAGAGTCAGTTTGTGACTGTATATAGTTTAATCTTACTTTCTTCATAACCTATCCTTCTGAGTTGAAATTGTTTATCTATTATCTGTATCTTAGGCATGCCTATAATCTTCTTTAGGACAAAGAGTAGTTTTTAGAGCTTGACCCTCTAGTAAATTCCCCTGAAAGAGTGAGGACCAAGTGTATTAAAGAACTGATGACTAATAGAGGCAATGATGTGAAAAATATTTATAAAATCAAAATTCCATATACAAATAAATCACAATAATATTTTAATTCATGTGCAAAAAAATAGGAAAAATATCAAAATGATGCTATCAACGATTATAATTATATACTGAAAAACCTTTTTTTCATTTTTATACTCCTTTTTAATTTTAAGAGGTTCTTGAAAGAATATACATTACTGCTGTATTAGAAAAATAAGAAAATCTGAAAATGTAGTTATAATCTTATAACACAATTTCTAACACATAATATAATCTCTGGTACATTCATCATAAAACTCAACATCAGATATGTCACTGATATATTCCTTCATCTCATTTCCATGTCAAGTTAAATCAATATATATTAGATAAACACTGGTTTAGACAAGTGCAAGATGGGATTTCTTTCTTCAGAGAAATTTTTGAGGGCAAAAACTGTCCAATTATTTTTCTGTGTCTTTTATGGTGCCTACCACAGTATCAGGGAATAAAAGTCACATACAGTAAATATTGATGACGTAAAGGAAATTTAACATTTTGGCTTAAGGAGGTTAAAAAATTAGGTGTTTCTCCAGAAAGGGGAATATATTTTCAACTACAGAAAAGGGAAGATAAGCACAGAGCATGTGAAATCTAGGAGGTATTAAAGATGATACTGGAGGCTGAAAAAGAACATTCTTTCTAAAAATTTATTGCAGACAGCACCCATTTATCTTATGACCCCCAATGGGAAAGAGGGGATAACCTTCAAAATTTTATCTTTCAAGGTTTTGATACTTTCAAGTATCACCAGAATTAGTTACCCAGGAAAAAGAGAAAGAATAAGGAGTATGTGAGCTTTTAATCAGAAGCTTAATTATTTCTCTTTATTAGGTGCTGTTTTTAGAATGAAAACTTTATATCCTGTTTTCAGCATTTAATGCAAGAATATTAGACTCCAGTGATATAGGTGACATCAAGTTCTGATTGCAACCTAACATTTATATAATGATTTTTTCACTTAAACTATTCTGTGTAATTATACCACCCACACAAGGATGAACAGTAATGCCCTTGGATCCCAACGGCAGGTTATTTATAAAAAGAAGAAAACAAAAGAGTCCAAAAATACTCTCAGATTTACGAAACCTATCTGTTTTTTGCAATCTGATTTACATCTCCAAATTGCCACTGTGTGTGCCTTTCCTATGAGTTATTTTTAAATTCGTTTGAGAGCAAGTCATCTTAACATGTAAAGTTTACTTAGAAAAAAAATCCCACAATTAAGTAGTTCAAACCCCTCTAGTGAGATAATTAAAGTTATCCCCATCAATTGTGTTGGGTATTTTATCTAGTCACCTTCCTGTGTCATTGATAACTCTCGGAGGCAAACTATGTCATAAATGTTAAGTCATCCCTTGGACAAAGGGGTTAGGGCAATAAAATCTTGTCATTTTTTATGATGGAAACCAGGATAAGCATGCATTCTACAGAAACCTTGAAATACTGGGTACATTAATGTTGTCAAATACCTTTGGTCCATTTTATAAAGTTTCTTTACATTTGTAAAGAAAGAATTGGCTCAGACGGTAAAGCATCCGCCTGCAATGCGGGAGACCCGAGTTTGATTCCTGGGTCAGGAAGATCTCCTAGAGAAGGAAATGGCAATCCACTCTAGTACTCTTGCCTGGAAAATCCCATGGATGGAGGAGCCTGATAGGCTACAGTCCATGGGGTCACAAAGAGTCGGACACGACTGAATGACTTCACTTTTACATGTGTTAATGATTTTAGCATTTCTGATAATTTTGTCTCCATGACTTTCAAGTTGTGTTGGGAGTTTGTCCATTCAGTTCTGGAGGTGCATTCTTAATTATTAAGGTAGGAATGTAACAGAGGAGCCTGGCGGACTACAGTCCATAGGGTTGCAAAGAGTTGGACACGACTGAAGAGACTTAGCATGCTGCTGCTGCTGCTAAGTCGCTTCAGTCGTGTCTGACTCTGTGCGACCTCATAGAGGGCAGCCCACCGCGCTCCCCCATCCCTGGGATTCTCCAGACAAGAACAATGGAGTGGGCTGCCATTTCCTTCTCCAATGCATGAAAGTGAAAAGTGAAAGTGAAGTCGCTCAGTCGTGTCCAACACTTAGCGACCCCATGGACTGCAGCCCACCAGGCTCCTCCATCCATTGGATTTTCCAGGCAAGAGTACTGGGGTGGGGTGCCATTGGCCTTCCCTGAACTTAGCATGCATGCATACATAAATAATTTGTATACAATAATACTTCCCTAGTGGATCAGTGGTAAATGATCTACCCACAATGCAGGAGATACGGGTTCAATCCCTGGGTCAGGGAAGAACCCCTGGAGAAGGAAATGGCAACCCATTCTGGTATTCTTACCTGGAGAATTCCATGGACTGAGGGAATCCCATGAACTGGCAGGCTACAGTTCACAGGGTCACAAGAATGACTTGGCAACTAAACCACCACCACCACCACATCCAATAATAAGAAATATCCTATAGCAGTGATACCTGAGCTGTATTTTAGAAATAAGCAGGTTAAACTAGGAAGGGCTCTTCATTACCTATTCTGATTCAATTTTAAGCAGTTAAGTTTTATTTTTTACTCTTATTTTGTTTTTAATTTTATTGAAGTATGATTGATTTACAATGTTGAGTTCTGACGTACAGCAAAGTGATTCAGTTCTGCATGTATATACATTCTTTTTCACATTCTTTTCCATTACGGTTTATCACAGAATACCAAATATAATGCCTCTGCTATACAGTAGGACCTTGCTGTTTATTTATCCTATATACATCAGTATGCATCTGCTAATCCCAGACTCCCAAACCTTTGTCTCCCTCATCACCCTCCTCCTTGGTCACCAGAAATCTGTTCTCTATATCTCTATGTCTTAAGCAGTTAAGTTTTAAATTTTCTTTGTAGATGTCTTAGTGTTGTCTGAGAATGTGTTTTACTGCAATTAAAAAATATGAATACTAGGTGATGATTCACAGAACAACCTGTGAGTTTGATTAAGTATTAATATCGCTGTTTTCCTTTATTAATAAATGAGACTCTGATAGGTTAAGTAATTTCTCCCAGGGTCTCAGAACTAATACATAGTGGAGTCAATCTGAACATTGGGAACTGAGGGCAAGAACCACAACTTCTCTTGTTTGCTTTTGAGTCCTAGTGCCTCCAAAAGGTAGCTCAGTGGTAAAGACTCCACCTGCCAATGCAGGAGACACATGTTCGATCCCTGGGTCAGGAAGATCCCCTTGAGAAAGGAATGGCTATCCACTCCAATATTCTTGCCTGAAGAATCCCAGGGACAGAGGAGCCTGATGGGCTACAGTCCATGCAAAGAGTCAGACATGACTGAGCAACTGAGTACACACACCTCCCAAAACGTTTGCACATAGTAGGTGCTCAGGACCAGATGTAAAGGCATAATTTGCTTTTCCTATAAGTTACAGAATGTCTTTGTGATACATCTTGCTACTGCTAAGTCACTTCAGTCGTGTCTGACTCTGTGTGACCCCATAGACGGCAGCCCACCAGGCTCCCCTGTCCCTGGGATTCTCCAGGCAAGAACACTGGAGTGGGTTGCCATTTCCTTTTCCAATGCATGAAAGTGAAAGTGAAGTCGCTCATTTGTATTCAATTCTTAGCAACCCCATGGACTGCAGCCTACCAGGCTCCTCCGTCCATAGGATTTTCCAGGCAAGAGTACTGGAGTGGGGTGCCTTTGCCTTCTCCGGTGATACATCTTAGGAAATACCAAAAGGCCTAGGTGAACAAATCCCTCTCATAGGCATAAAACTGAGGTTTGAAAAACTGCTTTGAAAATACTGTGAAGGAACTAGTCTTGCTAAAGCTGAAAGATTTCTTATTGTGAATGTGAAAGTCACTCAGTTGTATCTGATTTTTCACAACGCTATGGACGATAAAGTACATGAAATTCTCCAGGCCAGAATACTGGAGTGGGTAGCCTTCCCCTTCTCCAGGGGATCTTCCCAACCCAGGGATCAAATCCAGGTGCCCTGCATTGCAGGTGGGTTCTTTACCAGCCGAGCCACAAGGGAAGCCCAAGAATACTGGAGTAGGTAGCCTATCCCTTCTCCAGCGGATCTTCCCAACCCAAGAATTGAACTGGGGTCTCCTGCATTGCAGGTGGATTCTTTACCA
>SJYX01003495.1:468629-501022 GCA_006410675.1 Oreotragus oreotragus
GTGGTGGGGACACGTAGCTGATTCATGTTGATATATGGCAAAAACCCTTACAATATTGTAATTATCCTCCAATTAAAATCAATAAATTAAAAAAAAAAAAGCAGCAACAACAAAAG
Source organism: Oreotragus oreotragus (assembly GCA_006410675.1). Lineage (NCBI taxonomy): Eukaryota > Metazoa > Chordata > Mammalia > Artiodactyla > Bovidae > Oreotragus > Oreotragus oreotragus. The sequence continues at coordinate 468,746 of SJYX01003495.1, forward strand.
AGTAAGAAACCAGAGTTTTATGGTTTTGCTACATTCATGGTTCCTTGGGGAAATACAGCAGCCGCGCAGGGCAGTTAAGTGAAGTCTCAAGGTCTCTAATGAGGCAAGAGGAGAAAGTGCACTTAATGTCATTTCTAGGAGAAGCGATGGGCCAGGCTGGTGGTTTAGGAGTGGCTAGCTAGGTTTGAAAGTGGGACCCTGTAAAGTTCATGTTCATCATTACTGTTAAAGCCTAGGTTTGGGGGCCATCTAAAGGCTCCATATATTTTGGGGTAAGCCAAGATCTACATGGCTATGGCTGAGGCAGGAGACAGATGGACCCCCCAGGGCAAACAATAGGAGATGGTTCTCTCTGAACCTATACTCCAAGGCGAAATCAGGACAGTTGAGGCAGGACGTTGGGCCCTGCCAGCCCTTCCACACAAAAGCAAAAAGGCTCCTTGGAGATCNATCTAAAGGCTCCATATATTTTGGGGTAAGCCAAGATCTACATGGCTATGGCTGAGGCAGGAGACAGATGGACCCCCCAGGGCAAACAATAGGAGATGGTTCTCTCTGAACCTATACTCCAAGGCGAAATCAGGACAGTTGAGGCAGGACGTTGGGCCCTGCCAGCCCTTCCACACAAAAGCAAAAAGGCTCCTTGGAGATCAAAAAGGGAAGGGGCGCCACCCCACAGTAAAGATGCGAACTACCCAGAGGCCTCCTCGCCAGAATCTGCCTTGGTTAAGAGCTGCACATGCACAGATGAAAGCACCCTGAGACAGACCACATATGGACTGTGAACCAGGCAAATCAAAGTGACTGGGCAAAGGAAAACTGAAAGAAATGCCCTGTAAAAGTGATTTAAAGCGCCACAAGTGGTTTAAATCTGAGCCTGCCCATGTGTCTATTCATGCACACTGCTCTCTTTTTCCTCCTAAGATACACTTGATTTGTTTCATTACTTCCCATCTTTGAGGGAATTCTGTTCTGCAAAGCCAAAGGGCCAGGACCTCGTAACTGACCACTGGTCTAGTGGCTAGGGTTTGGTGCTCTCACCGCCGTGACCCTAACTCAATCTCTAGCCAGGAACTGAAGTCCTGCTTCAAGGTGCTGAAGGTCAAATCCACCCGAGATTACAGCCACTGGCCATTAGGGAGATGTGAAAGTATTACTTTACAAAAATTAAAAATATAATCAATGCAATGTGGGAAGGCTATTCAGTTATGCAAATATTATTTGTTCTTGATTTTCAAACAACAAAATGTAAAAGAACGACAATTCAACAAAATATATGAGGTATATTCAATGTATCCCCCACCCCCTGCCAGCCATTTCTCTATTTCACTCATATTTTAATGACCACTAACCTCAGGATATGTAATTTATTTTCTAATCCTTCCCCTCCTGATGTCAATGGGATGAATCCATTAGATTAAAACAGGAGAAAATTAATCTATTAACCTCTCTTGAGTAATGATTGCACTTAACAAGCAGGCGTAGGGCAGAGGTTCTAAAACTGGACTATACAACAGAATCACCTATGGAGCTGGAAAAATTACTGCTAAGAGTGGGCCACTTATAGAAACTCTTAATTTCATTGTCACAGGTGTAGCCTAAATACTTGGATTTTTTTTTAAACACTCCCCAGATAATTCTAATGTGCAATCAAAGTTATAAATCATTAGTTCAGAGTCAGGATTTCCATGCTTTTTCTTGTATTTGTCATCAAATGATGTCCCAAATTTTGAAAATATATAAATACCAGTCCCCCTGCAGTCTGCGTGATACCTCTTTTTGAGGATCAAAGGACAAAGGAAAGGACAATGGTTAATAGAACCAAAACACTACCAGTGATGGTACTGGGGCACCGCTGGGAGCCATTGCTTCTCCCAGTGCCTCCAGATCAGACCACAGAGGCCGCTCATGAGGCTGATTCAGTTTATTTTTGTTTAATAAAAAGATAAATGGGGCCCGAGCGCTCCTTTCTAGAGTGAGGCCATTGGAACCTGCTGCTGCTATTTGGAAAGGCTGTTGAAAACTGCTCCTGTCTCACTCAACTAGCGTTTATACAGGGATCCATTATTCACCACCCTGTGATGTGGGCAGCGCTGTGATGTACATTAAAAATGCCACCTGCCATATCTGTAAACAAAGGATGTCTTGGCCATCAGCTACTCACACCCTCACCCCACACACACACACTGTGCACTCTGGTGGTATCCAGGATGGAGAAAAACAGTATCCTGACCCCAGATAGCTGAAATGCATACCAAAGGAATGATTTCAATGAGCCCAGACTCTAGCATCTTCCCATACATAGAAAAATGTCACATTCTTTAACTTGAGATATCTGGCTTTCTTTAATTAACAGTAATATTTTGATGTTCCTACTACCTGGTCTTTGTTGTAAAAACTCCTATATATCCTGGCTCCTCTCTGCCATTCTCAGAAAAGCCCCTCAGAGCAATCTGAGAGGCAGTATCCGGGGTCCTCAGTTTCATCCACCATATAAAACACAATTCTCAAGTTTTAGGTTTTGCATTATTTTCAGTCAACAGTGATGTGTCTTAGAAGGTTAATAGAATAAATATAAAGATAGCCTCTTTAAGACTTTACAACCAATGATTAAAAACGGTATATGGCAATTAAACCATTAATCAAGAATAAGTGGAGACAAATAAGTGGGTCAAAATGCATAATTCAGAAAATAGGTATTTTAAATCCAAATAGGTATTTACAGGCTGGTTAATAAAAATCCATAGATGTTCAATTGAGATAAAGTGAAAGTGAAAGTGAAGTTCTGTCCAATAAAGGGAAGCAAAATAAACAAAAATTTTACCCTTTAACAGTTATCAGCAAACTATGACCAGTGGATTAAACTTAGCTAGCTGCCTATCTCATATGGTCTGTGAAATAAGAATGATATTTACATCTTTAAGTGACTGAAAATAAAAAAATAAAAAGAAGACAATTTCTAGAAACAAGAAAATGACCTAGAATTCAAATGTGTGTCCACGAATAAAACATTTTCAGAACACAGATGTGCTTTCCTGTTCACACTTAACAACTACTTTCAAATGATCCCAGTAAAACTAAGTATTTGTAACAGAGACCGTGTGGCTGGAAAGCCCCCAAATGGTGACTCCTCTTTCCAGAAAAAGGCTGCCCACATTTGTTTTCACAACTGAAAAAAGAAAAGAAAAGGCTTACCTAGGTACAGGTAAGGATGAAGTTTGTGAAGCTGGCAATAGTGAGACCAAGATATGGTGGCTGGGAAAGAAGGAACCTGGTTTGAATAAAGCTGGTTTGGTTTAAGGTGCGTGGAAGCTAAGGTAGGATAGAGGTAGTAACAAATGTGCTTCAGGTGTTTATTTTGCTTTACAGGATTTGTTAAGTTCTCTAAGTGTTCGAAACAAAAAAACAGTTCTGTGTTACTTACACCTTTAAAGGGAGATATATGTGTATTCAATCAATTTAATATATATTTGTTGGATTCATATACACTGAGCACCTGTTTAAAAACTGGAAGCTAGTATCTACTGACATCTGACTCCTCCCCCAGCATACACACTTCTTACCTTTATCTTTCAACTCAGGCCCATTTACTCTGACGTTCATTTCCTTACCACTCGGACAACTTACACTAGCTTCCTTGGTCTGGTTTGCATATCAATCCTTAAGATGTGTTCATGACAGCCATTCTTGGTTCATGAGTAACTATGAAAAGGATTATATGAAGGCACTCTATAATCCTTTTAGTATTAGAATACTTTATAACTTCCTTTCTTGATTAATGTAAAATACTAGAATCTGAACACTCCCTCATACTTTGTCATATGAGATTTATGTAAATGTTATGCCCATGTCATTCTGGAAAATAATTTAAGTGGTTTCTGTGATGTTAAAGTTTCAAAGGCATACAGATCAATCTGGGAAGCTTTTAAAGAGCAAATTGATGGATGGTGAAAATCAGAAGAGCTCACAAAATGGAGATAAGAAAACTGAAACATAGTAAAAGCGTTTCCAATCCCTTTTTCTTGATAAAAGCTCTCTTTGCCTAGTACAGAAATGGAAGGGCTGAATTAAGAGGAAAGAGGAAGCAATGTTATAATATGGAAAAGGACCAACTCTACCTAGGCTTCTGGAAATCCTTACATCATTTAAGTGATATATTTCCATTTGGAGACATTTCCATTTTACTCTCTTGCTAACAGCTGACATTTCTTGGAAGAGAGACCCTCCTAGGAATCCACAAGTAAAACTGACTTTTATCTTCATCAAATCAAACCCCAAGGTGATCATATCAATGGGAATATGGGAGAGGGAGGTGGCAATAGGAAATGATGAAGTGAGAGACATGGTTCAGAATAAAAAGTCATCACCTTTGTTTATCACAGCACAGAACAGAACAGCTGAGAAATGTCTCACACAAGAAGAAAAACTTGAGTAGCTCTGCTTATTACAGCTAATCCTTGAGAAAGTTACTTAACTAACACTCAGATCTTTCACCATAAATCATGACAAAATGAATTCACAGAGCTCTTACGAGAAACAGGACAGGTACATAGAATGAGAGGTCCGGACGGAGAAGGAGAAGCAATCAATAGATGCGAGACCTGGATAGACCTCAAGAAAGAGTTCAAACAGTCAAAGATTACTGGGCCTTTGAACCTAGGATGAAGAGAGACTGGTGGCACAATTAAGGTGGTTTGTTGAGCCCTTTCAAAGAGCTTAACTCGACCCATTAAACACTGCTCTGCTGCTATGGTTTCATACCAGGCCACAGGATATGAGGTTGTTTTCCAGCGAATCCCAGTTTAAGTCATTTTCTGCCCTTACAGCATTTGATAACCTCACTTCATCTAATATACGACAGCTCCTTAGAAACCCGCTGTTATTTTGTTCAAGCTGAAATCGGTACAGTCAACTTGGGCTGCACATCTCTTCAGTGATGGAACACAGGCTGCATCCTCGGACCCTGTTGATGTGCTCTTTGTCTTTGATCTCTGGATGCTTTGGAAGGGCTCAGAGGTGGCGTTTAGGTGGCTCTGACATCAGAAACAGGTGTGATCTCCATGGCGGCTCTCCTGCCATTGCCCAGGGAGCTTCTGTGCTTTACAGGACTTTTAATTTGGTTTAAAGCTACATATCACAGTGACACAATACTCACTCAATCTGCTAAAGGACATATCAGACACACTTTGATTTATTTCTTGTTCCTTTTCCGACTATGGTTAATAAGGAATGACTCTAATTGAGCATAGCTCTTTGATCTCTTGAAGCATATTGCTTTGAAAGAGTTTATTACAGCTGTTAAAAAGAAGCTATAAAGATACAGCTCCTAATAAAACATCTTATTTGGTTAAACATTAGGGCAGGAGTTGTTCAACAGCTGTTAATACTTGTTTTCCACATAAAGTTATTACTGGATCTCAGATTTCACAGGATGGAGCCAAATTACTATAAGAGAAATTATGGGTAGGGAGCATTTGACACTGGGAAAGGCAAGGAATGAGATGCCTCAGCTTCAAATGCCAGTAATGAGTGTGTACACAGTGCCTCAAAATACAGCCAATATCGATTTTATTCAAATCATTGAAAATGGGGTAGAACAAGGTAAAATAGCAAGGTGTTGCAATGGGCACATAAAACATATATTCAAGATATTCAAAATGGAAGCAAGCAGACAGGAAGTAATTTGGAGGGATCAGTGCTGGTGGTTAGGCATCTACTATGGGAAAGGATTTTAAGGAAAGGACTAGAGCCCTCAGGGAAGAGATAGAAAAAATTCATTGAATGGGCCAAAAAGTTCATTTCAGTTTTTCACAAGATTGCATGGAAAAACCCAAATGAACTTTCTGCCAACCCAATATGTAAGTAACTGTGATACTAGAGGGCTTAAACAGAAATTCAAGAAAGGGAATTTGGAAAAGATCTGAAACATATATGGATGAGCAACATGGACAAGAAAGTACTCAGGTCAAGAACTTGGGAGCAGGAACAATGTGAAAGAAACAGTGCACATGGGGATGGCTGTATTATATATTATTTACTTTCATGACTGAAGCTTCATCTCTACAAGGTTAGAAAGAAAATAACAAGAATGCTGTCATCCCCCACCTTTTCAACATGGTAGACGTTGCTAGTCATGTGATCTTCCCCATGAATCCTGCATGCAGCCTCATAATTCTTCTCCATACATTCCTTTGGAAAGCCACCAAGAACTTTGTTATACAAGGTGATGTCTTTTTTCCTATTCCTAATACATATACGCATACATACATCTAGAGAGGGATGAATGGTATATTCTTCAGTGTCATAAGATTTAATAACCAAACGAGCCTTTTGAAAGAACATTAACTGATGTTTGCTGTTTTTAAATTTCTTTTCCAAGTTTGTTATCATTTTCTACATAACTAGACAATAAAATAACTAGAGACACTCTTGACTCATTTTCCTCTTTATCCCACAATTTCATTACTAACCAAGTTCTACTGATCCTCCTTTAGAAGGTTCTTACTGCCTGCATCTGGGTTATTTTAAGAGACTCTATTCTTGTCCTCCTCCTTCCTGGTTCTACCCCAGCCTCCTAATTTCTGTTAGACAAATTTACTTAAAAGTCAATTTTAAACAAATGCCTCATTTCTCTAAAGTGTTCATTGACTCTTGTTCTCAAACAGGTAAAATATAAACTCATCACCATAAAAACTTCATGGTATAACCCCCAATCTATCTTTCTGCCTAACAAAACTCTCTAGCATTCACGTATAAAGCAGTAGTTGATGGTTGCAGTTTATCAGATATTGATGAATCTAAATTGTGAATGAGAATATACCACCGATATTGCCGTGACCATCCCATCAGCCCTACTCTGTGAATGGCCTTCAGTGTGTCTATGCTCAGTCATTCAGTCATGTCTCACTCTTTATGACCCCCAGGACTGTGGCCCACAAGTTCCTCTGTCCATGGGATTTTCCCAGCAAGAACACTGGAGTGGATTCCTGTTTCCTCCTCCAGGGAATTTTCCTGACACAGGGATGGAACCCGCATCTCCTGCATTGCGTGTGGATTCTTTACCACTGAGCCAGCAGGGAAGCCCCTATGAATGACTTGGAGTGACTCTCCATTGTCTCTCTGTATCAGCAACGCTCATGAAAGCACCAGGCACAGAGCATATAATCAGTAAAAAGAAATATATAAACATAAAGAAATATGTGGGTATATGAGCAGCATCTATTACTAGGTACCAGCATCTGTGAACATCAAATAAGAGTAAAGGGACCCTACGTTTCTAACTGTAGAACAGAAACTTGTTAAGTCTTCTCTTCTTCAAATCTGTGATAATTCTAGAAACTTGGAACAGAGCAATCTCGAAAGCAGAATCCCGCAGGGAAGAGGATGACAGATGGTCCATTCTCACTATTTTTACCTTATTTAGAAAGCAAGCTTATTTCTCTCTCTCCTCTACCTGCTATCCCAATTTTAACTGCATCAATCAACCAAACTTCAAAGTAGGGTTATTTCAAAACTCCGCTTTAGATATTATGTCAGTTTGTTTCAGTCAGTTTATTTAAACCAAAATTAGCACTTACGCTATTTATTCTGTGACTCTTAATTTTGTGACTGCTGATTTAAGGGGCAGAAACTGTGACAGGGGCCTGTCTAAGACACAGGAACTGCCCTTACCCTTGGAATCAATTCACTGGAGGGTCAGATGGTGGGTTTCAGAGCCAGAGAACCCTACAGTCAAAGGCTTACTGTAATGTTTGATATTCTGAGTGATGGAGAAGCCACTTAATCTCTACCCACTACTTTTCTTAAAAGCTAAATAAGTCTTTATCCCTGAGAGTTATTTAGCTTAAATGACAGTAACAATTTTATTATCCTGAAACTTTATTTTCAGATACATCTTAATAAACAAACTATCTTACTTTATATCATTCATAATTCTCCCAAAGAGCAGAACACAGAGCAGAGAGCATTCAGTTCTCTATTTAGGTAAGAAAAAATATACATATGTGTATTCAAAATTAAAATTGACATCAGTTCAGTTCAGTTCATTCGCTCAGTCATGTCCGACTCTTTGTGACCCCATGAACTGCAGCAGGCCAGGCCTCCCTGTCCATCACCAACTACCAGAGTTCACTCAGACTCACATCTATCAAGTCAGTGATGCCATCCAGCCATCTCATCCTCTGCCATCCCCTTCTCCTCCTGCCCCCAACCCCTCCCAGCATCAGATCTTTTCCAATGACTCAACTCTTCACATGAGGTGGCCAAAGTATTGGAGTTTCAGCCTCAGCATCAGTCCTTCAAATGAACACCCAGGACTGGTCTCCTTTAGGATGGACTGGTTGGATTTCTTTGCAGTCCAAGGACTCTCAAGAGTTTTCTCCAACACAACAGTTCAAAAACATTAATTCTTCAGCACTTAGCTTTCTTCACAGTCCAACTCTCACATCCATACATGACTATTGGAAAAATGCAATCTCGACTAGACAGATCTTTGTTGGCAAAGTAATGTCTCTGCTTTTGAACATGTTGTCTAGGTTGGTCATTACTTTCCTTCCAAGGAGTAAGCGTCTTTTAATTTCATGGCTGCAATCACCATCTGCAGTGATTTGGGAGCACAAAAAAATAAAGTCTGACACAGTTTCCACTGTTTCCTTTCATGGGAAATATCCCATGAAGTGATGGGACCAGATGCCATGATCTTATTTTTCTGAATGTTGAGCTTTAAGACAACTTCTTCACTCTCCTTTTTCACTTTCATCAAGAGGCTTTTTAGTTCCTCTTCCCTTTCTGCCATAAGGGTGGTGTCATCAGCATATCTGAGGTTATTGATATTTCTCCCGGCAATCTTTATTCCAGTTTGTGTTTCTTCCAGTCCAGCGTTGCTCATGATGTACTCTGCATAGAAGTTAAATAAGCAGGGTGACAATATACAGCCTTGACGTACTCCTTTTCCTATTTGGAACCAGTCTGTTGTTCCATGTCCAGTTCTAACTGTTGCTTCCTGACCTGCATACAGATTTCTCAAGAGGCAGGTTAGGTGGTCTGGTATTCCCATCTCTTTCAGAATTTTCCACAGTTTATTGTGATCCACACAGTCAAAGGCTTTGGCATAGTCAATAAAGCAGAAATAGATGTTTTTCTGGAACTCTCTTGCTTTTTCCATGATCCAGCGGATGTTGGCAATTTGATCTCTGGTTCCTCTGCCTTTTCTAAAACCAGCTTGAACATCAGGGAGTTCACGGTTCACATATTGCTGAAGCCTGGCTTGGAGAATTTTGAGCATTACTTTACTAGCGTGTGAGATGAGTGCAATTGTGCGGTAGTTTGAGCATTCTTTGGCATTGCCTTTCTTTGGAATTGGAATGAAAACTGACCTTTTCCAGTCCTGTGGCCACTGCTGAGTTTTCCAAATTTGCTGGCATATTGAGTGCAGCACTTTCACAGCATCATCTTCCAGGATTTGAAACAGCTCAACTGGAATTCCATCACCTCCACTAGCTTTGTTCTTAGTGATGCTTTCTAAGGCCCACTTGACTTCACATTCCAAGATGTCTGGCTCTAGATTAGTGATCACATCCTCATGATTATCTGGGTCGTGAAGATCTTTTCTGTACAGTTCTTCTGTGTATTCTTGCCACCTCTTCTTAATATCTTCTGCTTCTGTTAGGTCCATACCATTTCTATCCTTTATCGAGCCCATCTTTGCATGAAATGTTCCCTTGGTATCTCCAATTCTCTTGAAGAGATCTCTAGTCTTTCCCATTCTGTTGTTTTCCTCTATCTCTTTGCATTGATTGCTGAAGAAGGCTTTCTTATCTCTTCTTGCTATTCTTTGGAACTCTGCATTCAGATGCTTATATCTTTTCTTTTCTCCTTTGCTTTTCGCCTCTCTTCTTTTCAGTGCTATTTGTAAGGCTTCTCCAGACAGCCATTTTGCTTTTTTGCATTTCTTTTCCATGGGGATGGTCTTGATCCCTGTCTCCTGTACAATGTCACGAACCTCATTCCATAGTTCATCAGGAACTCTGTCTATCAGATCTAGGCCCTTAAATCTATTTCTCACTTCCACTGTATAATCATAAGGGATTTGATTTAGGTCATACCTGAATGGTCTAGTGGTTTTCCCTACTTTCTTCAATTTAAGTCTGAATTTGGCAATAAGGAGTTCATGATCTGAGCCACAGTCAGCTCCTGGTCTTGTTTTTGTTGACTGTATAGAGCTTCTCCATCTTTGGCTGCAAAGAATATAATCAATCTGATTTCAGTGTTGACCATCTGGAGATGTCCATGTGTAGACATCTCTTGTGTTGTTGGAAGAGGGTGTTTGCTATGACCAGTGCATTTTCTTGGCAAAACTCTATTAGCCTTTGCCCTGCTTCATTCCTTATTCTAAGGCCAAATTTGACTGTTTTTCCAGGTGTTTCTTGACTTCCTACTTTTGCATTCCAGTCCCCTATAATGAAAAGGACATTTTTGGCGGGTGTTAGTTCTAAAAGGTCTTGTAGGTCTTCATAGAACTGCTCACCTTCAGCTTCTTCAGCATTACTGGTTGGGGCATAGGCTTGTATCACTGTGATATTGAATGATTTGCCTTGGAAATGGAATTGACATACGTATTAATTAATTTATAAATTTAACACTAGAGCTTGCCAGACTTTTTAAAATGCTTATAAAGTGACTACAGTATCTTCTGATATTTACTTTCTTGTCAATCCAAAGAAATGTTTGGCATATGTACATCCCTATATGTGTATATACTTTGAAAAAAATATTGACACTCCTGTTTCTTATTTAGCAAAATTACTACCATGTTTGGACACATCCCCACATCAATCCAAGCAAGAGGACAGTTGTCATCACTAAAGCTAAATTGTTCTACTTTTGTTTAGTTCTCTGTGGTGTCTGACTGTTTGTGACTCCATGCTCTGTAGCCCGCCAGACTCTTCTGCCCCTGAGATTTCCCAGGCAAGAATACTGGAGTGGTTGCCATGTCCATCTCCAGGGGATCTTCCAGACCCAGGGATCACACCCAGGTCTCCTGGTTGGCAGGTAGATTCTTTACCACTGAGCCACTCAGGAAGCCCAAAATTGCTTCCCTGGTGGCTCAGAGGATAAAGCATCTGCCTGCAATACAGCAGACCCAAGTTCAATCCCTGGGTTGGGAAGATCCCCTGGAGAAGTAAATGGCACCCCCCTCCAGTATTCTCACCTGAAGAATCCCATGGACAGAGGAACCTGGCGGGCTACAGTCCACGGGGTGGCAAAGAATGGGACATGACTTAGCAACTTCACACACCTAGGTCTTAATTATTGCCTTCAAAACAAAAACAACAAACTTTACTTTGCAAATGAAATAAAGTTACCTGCCGTCTGATCACATGATCCAACTACATAACCCATAAGTTCTTTGGTGTTTCTTTTGCATGATTATATACATTTATATATTATTCAAAATGATCCTTCTTATCTTGCTGATATCACTATAGCACTAAAATTTCACTTGGGAGATAGACCATTACCTAATAACCATCCCTTCTAAATTTTTCCTTTCTGTTGTCTTCTGTTTACACTTTCTTTGGCAAATATTTATTGAGGTATTATGGTTAATGCCTTTTCATACTGTTCATGGGGTTCTCAAGGCAAGAATACTGAAGTGGCTTGCCATTCCCTTCTCCAGTGGACCACGTTCTGTCAGACCTCTCCACCATGACCCGCCCGCCTTGGGTTGCCCTGCAGGCATGGCTTGGTTTCATTGAGTTAGACAAGGCCCTGGTCCTAGTGTGATTAGATTGACTAGTTTTCTGCGAGTATGGTTTCAGTGTGTCTGCCCTCTGATGCCCTCTTGCATCACCTACCATCTTACTTGGGTTTCTCTTACCATGGGCGTGGGTTGTCTCTTCACGGCTGCTCCTTACCTTGGACGAGAGGTATCTCCTTACCTCCGCAGTTCCTGACCTTCAACGACTTAAACTGAAGAAAGTAGGGAAAACCGCTAGACCATTCAGGTATGACCTAAATCAAATCCCTTATGATTATACAGTGGAAGTGAGAAATAGATTTAAGGGCCTAGATCTGATAGATAGAGTTCCTGATGAACTATGGAATGAGGTTCGTGACATTGTACAGGAGACAGGGATCAAGACCATCCCCATGGAAAAGAAATGCAAAAAAGCAAAATGGCTGTCTGGAGAAGCCTTACAAATAGCACTGAAAAGAAGAGAGGTGAAAAGCAAAGGAGAAAAGAAAAGATATAAGCATCTGAATGCAGAGTTCCAAAGAATAGCAAGAAGAGATAAGAAAGCCTTCTTCAGCAATCAATGCAAAGAGATAGAGGAAAACAACAGAATGGGAAAGACTAGAGATCTCTTCAAGAGAATTGGAGATACCAAGGGAACATTTCATGCAAAGATGGGCTCGATAAAGGATAGAAATGGTATGGACCTAACAGAAGCAGAAGATATTAAGAAGAGGTGGCAAGAATACACAGAAGAACTGTACAGAAAAGATCTTCACGACCCAGATAATCATGAGGATGTGATCACTAATCTAGAGCCAGACATCTTGGAATGTGAAGTCAAGTGGGCCTTAGAAAGCATCACTAAGAACAAAGCTAGTGGAGGTGATGGAATTCCCGTTGAGCTGTTTCAAATCCTGGAAGATGATGCTGTGAAAGTGCTGCACTCAATATGCCAGCAAATTTGGAAAACTCAGCAGTGGCCACAGGACTGGAAAAGGTCAGTTTTCATTCCAATTCCAAAGAAAGGCAATGCCAAAGAATGCTCAAACTACCGCACAATTGCACTCATCTCACACGCTAGTAAAGTAATGCTCAAAATTCTCCAAGCCAGGCTTCAGCAATATGTGAACCGTGAACTCCCTGATGTTCAAGCTGGTTTTAGAACAGGCAGAGGAACCAGAGATCAAATTGCCAACATCCGCTGGATCATGGAAAAAGCAAGAGAGTTCCAGAAAAACATCTATTTCTGCTTTATTGACTATGCCAAAGCCTTTGACTGTGTGGATCACAATAAACTGTGGAAAATTCTGAAAGAGATGGGAATACCAGACCACCTAACCTGCCTCTTGAGAAATCTGTATGCAGGTCAGGAAGCAACAGTTAGAACTGGACATGGAACAACAGACTGGTTCCAAATAGGAAAAGGAGTACGTCAAGGCTGTATATTGTCTCCCTGCTTATTTAACTTATATGCAGAGTACATCATGAGAAACGCTGGACTGGAAGAAACACAAGCTGGAATCAAGATTGCCGGGAGAAATATCAATAACCTCAGATATGCTGATGACACCACCCTTATGGCAGAAAGTGAGGAGGAGCTAAAAAGCCTCTTGATGAAAGTGAAGGAGGAGAGCGAAAAAGTTGGCTTAAAGCTCAACATTCAGAAAACGAAGATCATGGCATCCGGTCCCATCACTTCATGGGAAATAGATGGGGAAACAGTGGAAACAGTGTCAGACTTTATTTTTTTGGGCTCCAAAATCACTGCAGATGGTGACTGCAGCCATGAAATTAAAAGACGCTTACTCCTTGGAAGAAAAGTTATGACCAACCTGGATAGTATATTCAAAAGCAGAGACATTACTTTGCCGACTAAGGTCCGCCTAGTCAAGGCTATGGTTTTTCCTGTGGTCATGTATGGATGTGAAAGTTGGACTGTGAAGAAAGCTGAGCGCCGAAGAATCGATGCTTTTGAACTGTGGTGTTGGAGAAGACTCTTGAGAGTCCCTTGGACTGCAAGGAGATCCAACCAGTCCATTCTGAAGGAGATCAACCCTGGGATTTCTTTGGAAGGAATGATGCTAAAGCTGAAACTCCAGTACTTTGGCCACCTCATGCGAAGAGTTGACTCATTGGAAAAGACTCTGATGCTGGGAGGGATTGGGGGCAGGAGGAGAAGGGGACGACCGAGGATGAGATGGCTGGATGGCATCACGGACTCGATGGACGTGAGTCTGAGTGAACTCCGGGAGATGGTGATGGACAGGGAGGCCTGGCATGCTGCGATTCATGGGGTCGCAAAGAGTCGGACACGACTGAGCGACTGAACTGAACTGATGGTTAATGCATTCCACTGTCCTGTGACCAAAGTATGTTGTAGAAGAAGGAACAGTTCATGAAAGTGATATTTGAATATACCACATCATGTTAATATCTTCTAAAAAATCTTGTTACTAAAAATGTAACTCCATGGACCCTTCATTCAGCATTACAATGGAAATTCATTGATCTAAATTGACGTATGATGCAGAAACTCTATACCCCTACATTGTACCTACTGTCTACTACTACATACAGTAGTATCTACTGTCCCAACAGACAGTGCATCTCCACAAAGTTTTAGTCACTATTTACAGAGATAAGTTATAACCACTGTGTAACAGTGAAGGTGTTATGCCCTAGACAGATTTTCTCCAGATGTACTGCATGAAATTGACATTTTAAAGTTTCTTCAGCAGGATATAAAGATTTTTATATAAATGGAAATTTTCTATTTCATAAGTGACATTCTAAAATGCTATAACTGGCTTATACAGCTATCAGAAAAAAACTTATTCATTTTTACTCAAGATACATGCAAGGAATTATGTTGTAATAAAACTTCTAATTTTGGTGGTTTTTTCTATTCATTAGAAAGAATCCTTCCTGATTAAATATGCAAATACCTAAATTTACAAACATTCTTCTATCTCTTTCTTTCCTGTTCCCTTTTCCCAGGCATCAGAACAGTGTAACAAACTAAATTAACTGGATGAGGCTCAAGTCAGAAGCTTGAGCAAATAGCATAAGAAAAACATCAAAGAAGAAACTTCTGGTATGATTTGCTAGCAATGTATATGCTTTCTTTTAGAGCATCTAGCAACTGTTCCTAATTACTTTGCAAATAGTATTAATAGGAAACAATTCATAGAATGAATGGCATTAGCCTCCTCTTCGTTATATGGTGGAACTAACACACCTCTGTTTCTCTTCCAGTGAACCCGCTTCTCTGGGGAGGCTCTGATACACAAGGCCTGTTGGTGCCAGTGGTCCTTCCCCTCTGATCACAGCATTGCTGGTTCATCCAGGAATAGATGCCTGGTCCAAGCCAGGAAAATCATGTTCTTTTTCTCCGATATGTGAATCTGGAAAAAGAGAGGAAAAACACTGAGAAAACAGGACCTTGGACACCTTAAAGGCCANATCACAGCATTGCTGGTTCATCCAGGAATAGATGCCTGGTCCAAGCCAGGAAAATCATGTTCTTTTTCTCCGATATGTGAATCTGGAAAAAGAGAGGAAAAACACTGAGAAAACAGGACCTTGGACACCTTAAAGGCCACATAATAGAAGTCGGGTCCACGCACCCCCGTTCCAGAGACACGCAGGGCTATCCTAGTAATCCTGTCCATCCAGCAGGACCACTCAGGTCTCCCCGACAGTTGATGCCCCAACCCCCAGAGCCCACTCCACACTGATTTTACTCAAATTGTTTCACAGACTAAGAATAAATTCCCACTGCCAACTACCAAAAAGGAATATTTAGCCTTTAAACATCAAGGACAAAAATATTTCATTTTAAAACACTATTTGTTTTTCACTAGGGAGTTAATACTACCAAAAGATGTCTACAGGAAGAGAGAAACCACACAATGCCTAGGCACCATTTTGTAGGATCTGGCATCATGCAAATGCTTGTTTTAATAACACTCTATAGTCTACATATCGGAGAAGGCAATGGCACCCCACTCCAGTACTCTTGCCTGGAAAATCCCATGGACGGAGGAGCCTGGTAGGCTGCAGTCCATGGGGTCATTAAGAGGCGGACACGACTGAGAGACTTCACTTTCACTTTTCACTTTCCTGCATTGGAGAAGGAAATAGCAACCCTCTGCAGTGCTCTTGCCTGGAGAATCCCAGGGACGGGGAGCCTGGTGGGCTGCCGTCTATGGGTTCGCTAAGAGTCGGACACGACTGAGCACCTTCACTTTCACTTTTCACTTTCATGCATTGGAGAAGGAAATGGCAACCTACTCCAGTGTTCTTGCCTGGAGAGTCCCAGGGACGGGGGAGCCTGGTGGGCTGCCGTCTATGGGGTCGCACAGAGTCGGACACGACTGAAGCAACTTAGCAGCAGTTAGCAGTCTACATATAAATACAGATTTTTCAATCATTTAAACTCAAAATATATTTCCCTGTGAACCTCCTGGGTTTTCCTTCTTGTCACTGTAATTGACTTTTTTTTTTTTTTTGACAATTTCAAATCAAGAAAAGTGTTGGTTGCTCAGTCATGTCTGTCTGACTCTTTGTGACCCCATGGACTCAGCACCCCAGGCTCCTCTCTCCATGGGATTCTCCAAGCAAGAATACTGGAGTGGGTTACCATTCCCTTCTCCAGGGGATCTTCCTGACCCAGAGATTGAACTTGGGTCCCCTGCACCACAGGCAGATTCTTTACTGTCTGAGCCAGAGGAAAGCCTAGGAACTATACTATTATTATTTTACACAAATTTCCTGATTTTCATGGAGTATGGCTAAGCTGGAATCATCTCACTTTAGCATTATTTCTGGATATAAGACGCTGTCACAGGAAAATCCAAATGAACATTTTGGCCAACCAATAACCTAGGCATTACTGTTTTAATAGTATATATTTATTTAACATGATATAGTAATAGTATTATTAAAATTATTAACATGGGAAACAAGCAATAACCCTTTCTCCAGATCACTAAGTTTAGCTGATATTCAATCTCTCTCTCCTTCCCTTAGTTCAACTCTTCTTTAATTTGGCTCATTTCTAAAGACTCAGAAAGTAACTTTATCACTGGCAAACAAAAAAATCTTTCTTTGCTCATATCTTGATTTCTCCCTTTCTCTTTGCCAGAATATCTCTTCCAGAAATCTCTGATGACTTTTATCTTATGCACTAAATCTTCAGACAACCTTTATTATAGCATCTCTCAAAATTCAGAGTTGTGGGATTTAGCTTATTGAATTCTTTAAATCATCTTGGATTATGCAAGTGATAGAGGATCACTGTAAAACATCAGAAAAATGGAAAGATGACAAAATATATAAATGGATAAAGTCCAGATAAATCATAGAAAATGAGAATTACACAGGGTTCCCCCACCAAAGGGAAAAATTATTAATATTTCATGTGATTTCTATTCACAGTAACTCAATATTGTTCTTTTTGATGACTTACTATCATCCAGATTTCCACCAACTTCACCTCCACTTTTTTTAGTAACAGAATTCCCCTATTTTAACTGGTCAGATGACCATCTACCTAAAGATTGCCAGCTCCTTACAACTGGGTAGCCAGGGTTCAACAGTACATGAACAGTGAACTTCCAGATGTTCAGGCTGTATTTAGAAAAGGCAGAGGAACCAGAGATCAAATTGCCAACATCCAATGAATCATCGAAAAAGCAAGAAAGTTCCAGAAAAACATCTACTTCTGCTTTATTGACTATGCTAAAGCCTTTGACTGTGTGGATCACAACAAACTGTGGAAAATTCTCAAAGAGGTGGAAATACCAGACTACCTGACTTGCCTCCTGAGAAATCTGTATGCAGGTCAGGAAACAACAGTTAGAACTAGACATAGAACAACAGACTGGTTCCAAAAAGGAAAGGAGTATGTCAAGGCTTTATATTATCACCCTGCTTATTTAACTTATATGAAGAGTACATCATGAGAAATGTTGGGCTGGATGGAGCACAAGCTGGAATCAAGATTGCTGGGAGAAATATCAATAACCTCAGATATGCAGATGACACCACCCTTATGGCAGAAAGCAAAGAAGAAGAGCCTCTTGATGAAAGTTAAAGAGGAGAATGAAAAAGTTGGCTTAAAACTCAACATTCAGAAAACTAAGATCATGGCATTGAGTGCCATCACTTCATGGCAAATAGATGGGGAAACAGTGGAAAAAGTGGTAGACTTTATTTTGGGGAGCTCCAAGTGACTGTGGCCATGAAATTAAAAGATGCTTGCTCCTTGGAGAAAAGTCATGACCAACCTAGACAGCATATTAAAAAGGAGAGACATTACTTTGCCAACAAAGGTCCATCTAGTCAAGGCTATTGTTTTCCAGCAGTTAGGTATGGATGTAATAGTCGGCCTATAAAGAAAGCTAAGTGCTGAAGAATTGATGCTTTTGAACTGTGGTGTTGGAGAAGACTCTTGAGAGTCCCTTGGGCTACAAGGAGACCCAACAAGTCCATCCTAAAGGAGATCAATCCTGAATATTCATTGGAAGGACTGATGCTGAAGCTGAAACTCCAATACTTTGGCCACCTGATGTGAAGAACTGACTCATTGGAAAAGACCCTGATGCTGGGAAAGAGTGAAGGCAGGAAGAGAAGGGGATGATAAAGGATGAGATGGTTCGATGGCATCACCGACTCAACGGACATGAATTTGAGTAAACTCTGGGAACTGATGATGGACAGGGAAGGCTGGCGTGCTGCAGTTCATGGGGTCACAAAGAGTCAGACATGACTGAGCGACTGAACTGAACTACAACTGTGTGGGGTCATGTGACTACTGTGATGGGAGGAGAAGTGCTTCTTTTTCCCCTGCAGGGTGGCATTTTATTCTCTCTTGTTTTCAATACCTAGTACAGGCTCCTTGCACACAGTGGGCCCTCAGCTAATATTTGGTGCTGCTGCTAAGTCGCTTCAGTCATGTCCAATTCTGTGCGACCCCATAGACGGCAGCCCACCAGGCTGCCCCGTCCCTGGGATTCTCCCGGCAAGAACACTGGAGTGGGTTGCCATTTCCTTCTCCAATGCATAAAAGTGGAAAGTGAAAGGGAAGTCGCTCAGTCGTGTCTGACCCTCAGCGACCCCATGGACTGCAGCCTACCAGGCTCCTCTGTCCATGGGATTTTCCAGGCAAGAGTACTGGAGTGGGGTGTCATTGCCTTCTCCGAGCTGAGCATTATTCTTAAGATCCGTAACGATGTCCATATGATTGCTTTTCAATAGCAGAGCACAGAGAGACCCTGATCTTACCCAAGAAAAGCTCAAAAGTGCTTCTTCTAAGTCACACCCCTAAAAAAGAACAAGTACACCCTCTTCCTCTCCCCTTTCCCTCCCTGCCCTACTCCTGTCTAAGAGTCACTTAGAACTGGTTCAAACACACTGATCTGCAAAAATTATGTGGAAGATGGAAAAACTGCTCTAAGAACTCTGGATTACCTCCTTCTGGACTATTTATTTGAGACAGGAAAAAAAAAATCTACCTTACATTGTTATATTTAAGGCCACTATATTAAAAAAAAAACCTACACTCTATTCTACCTAATATAGAAATTCATACTATAAGTGGTCTATTGCTCTCTCAAAACCCTAAAATCGATGGCACTGGCTTGGCAGAGGAAACACAAGTTATTGTGTTGGAAGTCAGTCTTGATAATGTGGGGAAGCTGACTGTCTGCCAACAAAGCCAGTCACACCAGACCAAGCCTAGTCTCCCACATGGACCCAAGGACACCACACCAAGGTGTTGGAGAAATGGAGAAACTGAGCACAGAGACCAATAAATGAGAGAGGCTTCAGGTTTGAGAAGTGTATCGAGGGGGGACAAGGAGATGCTGGCAAAGGGCACAAACTTCCAATTAGAAGGTGAACAAGGTCTGGGGATGTGGTGGACGGCATGGTGATTATACTTCAAAACACTGTATTATATACTGGAAATTTTCTAGGAGGGTAAATCTTACATATTCTCACCACAAAAAAAGAAATGGTAATTAAAGAGATGATGGAGGTGTTAACCTCTAGCCAACATGACCGTGATAATCATTTCACAATATATAAGTGTATCAAATCAATGTGTGTACACCTTCACTTTACACAATATCATGTGTCAATCAAATCTCAATAAAGCTGGGAAAAAAAGAACAAGGATCCTGTTTGTCAAGGAAAACACATTAGTCAAATCCACTGTTTCAAACAGAATAAAAATAGAATGCGATAACATATCACAAGTCTAACAATTCAACTATGAGACGATTAGACTAGACAACTCAATTAATGACAATTACAGTGTTAAAGGGGGGAAGGCAACGGCACCCCACCCCAGTACTCTTGCCTGGAAAATCCCATGGACGGAGTAGCCTGGTGGGCTGCAGTCCATGGGGTCACAAACAGTCGGACAGACTGAGTGACTTCACTTTCACTTTTCTCTTTCATGCCTTGGAGAAGGAAATGGCAACCCTCTCCAGTATTCTTGCCTGGAGAATCCCAGGGATGGGGGAGCTTGGTGGGCTGCCGTCTATGGGGTCACACAGAGTCGGACACGACTGAAGTGACTTAGCAGCAGCAGCAGCAGCACAGTGTTAAAGAATTGATATGTGGGAGGGATAAATTGGGAGAATGGGATTGATACATACAGTCCACTATAGAAAAAATATATATAAGAAGGACCTACTATATAGCACATGGAACTCTTCTCAATATTCTGTAATAACCTATACCGGAAAAGAATCTGAAAAAGAGTGGATGTGTGTATGTATAACGGATTCACTTTGTGTGCAGCAGAAACAAACGCTTCGTAAATCAACTATATGCCATAAAAATTTTAAAATATTAACATGCACACAAAATAATTATCTAGATATAATGTGCACTGATGACTATTTTCAAATGCATCTGACAAGAAAGCAATTGAAATGCATCACTAACTAATGGAGGGCTTCTTATTACCAGGGAAAGCACAGCCTGGCTTGAAATGCCTATAAATGTTTGACACCTACAACTCTGCTGTCCCCAAACAGTACAAGCCATGCAGCCCTCAAAGAAGGCACATTTTCCAGGGCACGCTTCATGTGGTCCTAGAGGGAAATGGACAAAGGCGCTCCTCTGGAGAGCAGAACAAGAACTAAGCAAGCAGTGCAGTGCCAACACTCGCCCAGGCTCTCATTATTGCTAGGGGCGAGGGACTGCTCTGCCTTTCCCTTCATCTCTTTTCCGAATGTCATTTTCAATTGAAGTTACATTGTTCTTTCTCCATTATAGTTTAACCTGTATAGGAAGGGAGCGGCTAGTTTATCCACTAGTTTATAAGTCATCAAAACACCAGGAATCACACACTGACATTGAAGAGAATCAATCACCATCCAGAGATCTAGCACGCTAATATGGATAACGGAATCACTTTTCTGTCCATCTGAAACTAATGTAACACTGTAGATCAACTATACTCCAATATAGAATGCTTCCTTTTTTTAATTAAAAAAGAACTGCAACAAAGTTAAAAAATAAAGACACTAGAGACCTCGATGTAGAAAATAAATGTATGGACACCAAGGGGGTAAAGAGGGAATTAGAAGAATTGGGAAATTGGGATTGCCATATGTATACTGTTGGTCCTATATATAAAAATAGATAACTAATGAAAATCTACTCTATAACTCAGGGAACTATAACCAGTGCTCTATGCTGACCTAAATGGAGAGGAAATCAAAAAATGAGGGGATATACATATATATATATGTATATATATATATAACTGATTCATTTCGCCATGCGGTAAAAACTAATACAACATTCTAAAGCAGCTAACTCCAATAAAAATCACTTAAAAAATGAACTCAAAGAAATAAAAAATAAGAGAGATATATCAAAGATATAAATAAATAAAGGTATTAACCAGATGTGGCTTTGTCATCCATAAAGGTAACTCTGTGGGTTCTATGTATGGCAAGCAAGATACAGATGGATATTAACTGGCCACAAGGATCAATAAAGATATAGACTGCTAGTTGTCCCCTGATATGTATCCATCCCTTCCTTAATAATGAGCCTCCTGAGTTTCACCTGAGTTCATAACCACACAGAGTTTACACTCAGAATACCTTGCAGTTTTGTGTGGACAGGTAACCAAGTTCTAACCATTAAAGTGTAAGCAAAACTGATGATGCTACTTCCTGACCATACCTCTCAAATCAAATTTGTGCCTACCGTTCTGGCCCCTTTCCCTTTCTTCTGCCTGGGTGTGGTGCAAAGTATCAGCCACTTGAGATTCTGAGACAGAAGTCTTACACCGAGTACAGCAAGGCATCTGCTGGCCTGGAGTACTTACCGTCAAACTGTGATATGAGATAGAAACACCATTTAAGCTACTCTCTTGCTTATAAGATATTAACCTATAATATTATACTTTAGTATTCTCTTTTTATCATCAGTTATTTTCCAAGTAAACATACACAAACATGGCCAGTAATAACAAAGGAACAAAGGATTCTTTCTCATGAGAAGACGGGGAGGAACAAAGACAGGAGTATTTATGGATTTTTGGTTTTGCTTCCAACCCAAACGCAACTAACATTATGTTAACGTATAGTTTTGTGCTCATTTTTTTCACTCTACAGTTTTCCAAGTTACAAATAAAATGCATTCAATACCTTCATTCTGCATGACAAATTACTCCAGAGTAGTGACACTCACTGGATGGGAGCTGAATTTTGCAGACACATTTTCTAGGTAATGAGAAGATGCCTGTACCAACCATTGGTTGGTAGATCAGAGTCTTTGGGCCAAGGGATGAACAGTATGGAAGAGGCAGGAAATGCCTTTTTTAATTGAAGGGTAGTTGCTGTACAATATTATGTAAGTTACAAATGTACAATATAGCAATCCACAATTTTAAAGGTTATATTCCATTTGTAGGTATTATACAATATTGGCTTTGTGCCACACAATATATCTTTGAAACAACTGTATGCCTAATAGCTAATAGTTTGTACCTCTTACCCTGCACCTATCCTGCCCCTTCCTCCTTCCCTTTCTCCTCTGGTTACCATTAGTTTGTTCTCTATAAGTCTGCTTCTTTTTTTGTTATAGTCATTTGCTATATTTTATAGCATATAAAACTATATATATTTATAGCATATATAACATTTGCTATAATTATATATAGTTTATATAATTTATATATATAATTATATATAATGTATAAGCATATATATAAGCATATATAACTGTATATATTTTATATATACAGTTTGCTGTATTTTTTAGATTCCACATATAAATTATATCATACAGTATTTGTCTTTCTCTGATTAACTTCACTTAGCTTAATACCCTCCAAGGCCAGGCATGATTTTGCAAAGGGCAGCATTTCATTCTTTTTTTATTGCTGAATAATAGTCCATTGTGTGTGTAAAATAATAATATATATTGCATCTTCTTTATCCATTTACCTGTTGATGGACACTTAGGTTGCTTCCATACCTTGACACTGTAAATAATGCTTCTATGAACATCTGGATGCACGTGTTTTTTTTTGAATTAGAGTTTCAGTTTTTTCCAGATATATACTCAGGAGTAGAATTGCTAGGTCATATACTAGTTCTATTTTTAGCTTTCTGAGAGACCTCCATACTGTTTTCCACAGTGGCTGAACCAATGTACATTTCCACTGATAGCACACATTTCCACATCCTCACCATTTTTTCCTTATGTTTTTTTTTTAATGACAGTCATTCTGACAGGTGTGAGATAATATCTCACAATGGTTTTTATTTGCACTTCCCTAATGATTAGCAATGTTGAACATCTTTTCAGAGGCAGGAATCTCTCTTCTGCCTATAAGCAGTCAAGCTTGCTATTTAATGAGGTAAAGCATTAGTTAACAAGCCTTTTTCTCTATCAAACTTAAAATTAATGAAATTTCTTCTGAAACTCGTTCCCTTGCAGTCTTCACGTTCTGCGTTATGACGCTTCATTGTTTTCCTCTGGTTCCATGCTATTTTCATGGGAATTTGGGAGCTATATACTTGCTTTATTTTTTGTCTGTCTCTCCTGCTAAAGTAGAAGATCCACTGAGGAGGAAATTCTTGTCTGTTTTGTTTTTAAGATCATCAGATCCTAGAACAGAACTTGGCATGGGATAAGTCCTCAAAAAAATATGTACTTGCTAAATAAATGAATCAATCAATGAGATAACTTAGGAACCATTAGCTTGATCTCATTTGAACCAAGACATCCCTTCTCTAAATTTTTATCTTGAATTGCCATCTCACATAATGTAAACAAAGGTAGATGAAAAATATGAATTATCCAGACAATTGTGGTATGAAGAGAGAGTAATGTTACAATTACAAAGAATGAAGACAGAGATTTATCTGAAACATCAAAAAAAGAAAAACTATCCACATTTACCATAGTGTATAATCACTCATATTTTTCTGTACTGACTTTCCACTAAACATTTTACACAGAATATTGAATAAGAGTATTCCCAACCTTGCAAAACCAACATAATTTCACAGATTTCAGGTTTGGTATATTCATTTTTTTCCCTTCTGCTACAGTAAAAATTCTTGAGCATGAACTCAAAAATGACCTTACACTGATTCACGCTGAATCAGTCAGTACAGCCCAACATGAAACACTTTCAAACAAACTTGGTCCCCACCTGTCTCATAAGTCACTTGCACAGACAGAAGTACGAGAGAACAAACAGCCCTTCCAGGAATGCGCTCGGGGTTAACAGATGCGGGCTTTATCAAATGGATAAGAGGAAGGAAGTTTAAAGCTAATGGATCTTCAAAGAAGTATCTTCCTTTCTACTGCTGCTTAGGAAAAAACGTCTAAAACATTAGGGAGAATGACAGACTGCCACTCAGGCTGTAGCCTATGTAACCAGAGGAAGGAAAGAAGTGAAGACAATGTTTCTTAATCGGAAGCTCCTTAATTAAAATCATATACACATCCAGATACAGTCACCCCTAAGACACAGTGATAGAGTGTTGCACGCCTGCATGCTCAGCCGTGTTCGACTCTTTGTAGCCCCATGGACTCCCTCCAAGCATCTCTGTCCATGGGATTTTCCAGGCAAGAATACTGGCCTGGGCTGCCATTTCCTTCTCCAGGGGATCTTCCTGACCCAGGGATTGAACCCACATCTCTTGCGTCTACTCATTGGCAGGCGGGTTCTCTACCAGCTGAGCCACGGGGGGTGCCCTCCTAGTCCACACTAAACACTAAAATGTGTCAATTACATTAATAATCGCCTTTTGTTTTCAATTTCCAAAACACTTTGGCATTTCTTCATCAACTCTCTGTGCTCAAATCCTGCTCCATTTACCAAAATAAAACAGTTAAAAGACAAACTAACATAACCCTACTCTTTTTAAATATAAAAAAATATTAAGCCCTGGATTGGATTGAAGAATTTGGGATGCAAAATGGATGGCTGCCTAGGTTTGGGGCCTGGAATGTCTCATGTAATTATTGGTAGCCCATAAATTCCAGTTTTATACTGAAAACGCAACTTTTCAAGCATCACAGTGACAGGAGGAGGAGAAAAGCCTTTTAGCAGCAGTGTTCTCCGTATAACCTTGTGCTCGCTCTGCGGACAGCTCACAGTGGTGTCCATGGGTCTTCACGCAGCACTGACCCCAGGACCAATCACCCTGCTGGCTGAGTGTCTGGCCGCCCCAGCAGCTCCTCTGTCTGTCCTGAGCCTCATTTCCCCGTTAGCCTCAGGCCCTCAGTATGCATAGTTTGCCTATCAAAACCAGCTCTCCGGAAATGATGAGAAGCACATTCACACAGAAGGATATTTGACAAATAGCAGTTTCGCATGTGAGGTCTTTCCAGTTGTCTCTGAATCTAAATGCATCATAGTCAAAAACACTGAGTCTCTACAGAAATCTCAACCAAAAACTTCAGTTTAAAACAATTCACTCTCACCCCCTGGTGCCACAGTCCCTCTCTGCTCCTCCATCTTCCCATCCCCTCACTCGTGGAGAAGCAAGTGTTCGTGTTTGTGTTTGGAAATTGTGAAGGTGCGGTGTGCCTGCGGACAGTTGTGTGTGTGCATGTATTTAATACACTCTGGCATAAGGGGAGGACTTGTGGGACACTTAGAATCGTGCCATGTAGAGCCACTACCTTTGTATTCTATACCACTGCAGTTTTCATAGTTGCCTGAAAAACAGTAAAGAAAATATCTGGGTAATATTCCACCTTAAGGAAGATATTGAAAAGGGGATGTGAAAGTATTAATCACTCAGTCATGCTTGACTCTTTGCAACCCCATGGACCATAGCCTGCTAGGATTCTCAGTCCATGGTATTATCCCGGAAAGAATACTCGAGTGAGTAAGCCATTCCCTTCTCCAGGGGATCCTCCCAAATCAGGGATCAAACCTGGGTCTCCCACATTGCTGGCAGATTCTCTACCACCTGAGCAACCAGGGAAGCTCATTGAAAGATAATGCTTATAGGTAAATGCTTATAATTCTACAAGGGTATGCTGTTCAAATTTCCTTGTAACGTCTTTTCCACCTCTTTCATTCTCTGGTTTATTTTATGTCATCAGGTCTATATCTTATGTAACATATAACAACAATTTGGTTATCTAGTGTTTTCATTGAAATTTAAACTCACTTCTTTCAGTTGATAGCAGCTCTGTTCACAACAGTCGAGACATGTAAACAACCTAAATGTCCATAGATGCATGAATGGATAATGAATATGTGGTACATACATATGGAATACTATTCAGCCATTAAAAAGAACTGAATAATGCTATTGCAGAAACATGGATGAACTTACAGATCATACTCAGGGCAGTAAGTCAGAAAAAGAAAGACAAATATGCTATAACCTCACGTACTTGTGGAATTTGAAATATGAGAGGAATGAACTTATCTATGAAATGGACTCACAGACACAGAGGATCGACTTGTGGTCCGCAAGGTGGAGGGTGGTGGAGCTGAGTGGACTGGGAGTTCGGGGTTATCAAATGCAAACAATTACATATAGAATGGATAAACACCATAGTCCTACTGCTTAGCACGGAGAACTGTATTCAATGTCCTATGATGAACCATGATGGAAAAGAATTTTTTTTTTAATGTAAACTCACTTCTCTCAGTAACAAGTTCTTGGGAAACCTAGCTTGCTCCACACATTTTAGGGGGAAAGCTGGCTTCACATGCTGTCCCCTTGACCTGTGGGATAGTGGAGTGGTCATCAGGACGCCATCCTTCCCATCTAGACCTCCATCCTCTGCCGAGCACCCTTGTGAACATGGCGCCATGTGATTTCTGGGTGGTACCTGTGTTCAAGGGGCTTTATCAGCACAGGCAGCAGAGGAAATTCTGACATGCTGACAGAGGGAAGGGGAATTTTGCAGAAATTTTAAGAAGCTAAGTGAAGGACTGGCAACTCTGTCGGCCCACTAGTTACCTAGAATCTAAGAAGACTCTCAATCTGCAGTCATGTTTGTGATTCTCTGATTAGGTATCACAGGCAACCCAATCCCTTCTAGAATACACGTACAATACTGAGAGGTAGGTGTTCAAATTGTGACCAATAACAGTGGAGGTCAATGTGTGTATGTATATATATATAGGCATGGGCTTTCCTGATTGCTCAGATGGTAAAGAATTTGCTGGTAATGCAGGAGGCCCAGGCTCGATTCCTAGGTTAGGAAGATCCCATGGAAAAGGGGATGGCTACCCACTCCAATAGTCTTGGCTGGAGAATTCCATGGTCAGAGGAGCCTGGTGCGCTATAGTCCATGGGATCATAGTCAGGCACAGCTGAGCGACTAACACTTTCACTTTCATATTTAGGCAGAGCAGAAAACACACAGGCAAAGGAGTTTTGGAAGAAAACCAATTTGGATGTAAATTTGTGGTCTTCCACTTGCAGGGTGAATGACCTTATGAAAATTACCTAATTTCTATAGGGCTCAATTTCCTTATCTGGAAAATGGGCATAAAATATTTACTTCATATAGCAGTTGTGAAACATAACTGAGGAGTTATTGCAAAGAACAAACCCAAACACGTACAAGCTCTCAATAAATTGCTGGGAAATAGTTATTATTGGAGCACCATCCAAGTCTGCTATAAATAC
This sequence comes from Oreotragus oreotragus, assembly GCA_006410675.1. Classification (NCBI taxonomy): domain Eukaryota; kingdom Metazoa; phylum Chordata; class Mammalia; order Artiodactyla; family Bovidae; genus Oreotragus; species Oreotragus oreotragus. The sequence goes on from SJYX01003495.1 coordinate 496,637, forward strand.
TCCACTTCAATGTTCCCGTGGTGCTGGTTCTAACCTCTGTCATCATCACAGCTTTGGATGTGTGTGTGTGATCTGTTGCTTGTCTGTTTCTTAACTTCTGTGACTTACTCACATGTTTTTATGCCCAAGCCCTATGGTACGATCCTGGAAAGGTAAAATTAAAAAACAAGTGATACATTAATTGGATGTTTATTAATTGCCAGACATAAGTGCCTTTTTATATTTTTTTCTTAAATTTTCACAAGAATATGAAAAAGTAGTTACCATTGTTATCTTCATTTAGATGAAGAGACATTCTCCAGGTTCTCGACTGTCACAAAGCTTAATGAATTTCAAAGCCTAGATTCCAAACAGGAGGGTCTGGGTCAAGACCCCAACTTTTGACCACCACAGTTACACTGCAGAAGCCAGAATAAAGGAAGAAAAGAAAATCCAAAGAAGGTGGCAGAGTGCCACCCAGTGATAAAGCCTTTGAACAGCAGTGAATTAACCAGAAATCTGGGAAGATAAGAGCAAATCATTCTAAGAATAGAAGGAAAAGAGAGAGAGAGAGAGAATACTGNGGGCTACAGTCCATGAGGTCACAAAGAGTTGGACATGACTGAAGCGACTTAGCATGCTGATGAAGAGATGTTCCACACTGCAATCCTTTGCCCACTTCTGGGGCTGCAGGAGACACGTAAAGGGACAAAGCTCATTTTCTGATCAAAAGGTTCATAAACACTCTTTGGCACTAAACTCTGGGAGGAGTTAAATATATATTGATTAATAATTAATGGACAGAAGTGTGAGTGGATCAGTGAAAATGAGGCCTATCTGACGATGCTATAAAGTGACTGAACAGTGATATCCTCCACTGCTGCTGTAAGCGGAGAAGAATCTCGCTGCTTTCTAGTGAGGGGANTTGGCACTAAACTCTGGGAGGAGTTAAATATACATTGATTAATAATTAATGGACAGAAGTGTGAGTGGATCAGTGAAAATGAGGCCTATCTGACGATGCTATAAAGTGACTGAACAGTGATATCCTCCACTGCTGCTGTAAGCGGAGAAGAATCTCGCTGCTCTCTAGTGAGGGGACTGTCTTCTACTCAGGTATAATCGGGAAGTTGTTCTTTCAGACAAAAGGCCAGAGGCTTATAAAACTCTTCCAAGCACCACGGTCTTTTTTAAATATATTTATTTTTAATTGGAAGATAATTGCTTTACAATCCTATGTTGGCTTCTGCCACACATCAACATGAATCAGTCATAGGTATACACATGTACCCTCCCTCTTGAACCTCCCTCCCACCTCCCACCCAATCCCACTCCTCTATGTTGGCACAGAGTGTCAGATTTGAGCTCTCTGCATCATAACAGTAAATTCCCACCCCCTGTCTATTTTATATATGTTAATGTATATGTTTTGAGAAGGAAATGGCAATGCATTCCAGTATTCTTACCTGGAAAATCCCATAGATCGGGGAGCCTGGTGGGCTACAGTCCATGGGGTTGCAAAGAGCCAGCCATGACTTAGAAACTAAACAACAACAACAATGTATATGTTTCAACGCTACTCTCCCAATTTGTTCCATCCTCAAAACTGAGGTATATATATACAATGGAACATTACTCAGCCATAAAAAGAACACATTTGTCAGTTCCAATGAAGTGGATGAACCTAAAGCCTATTGTACAGAGTGAGGTAAATCAGAAGGAGAAAAACAAATATTGTATATTGACACATATATATGGAACCTAGAAAGATGGTAGCGATGAACCTATATGCAGGGAAGTAATGGACACAGAGACGTGATGAGCAAGACTTTTGGACGGCACCCCTTTTTAAAAAAGTGTTTATTAATTCAGTTTGGCTGTGCCAGGTCTTAGCTGTGGCATTCGGGATCTTAGTGGTGGCAGGCAGAATCTGTTTGGTAGTGGCATGGGGTATCTAGTTCCCTGACCAGGGGTTAAACCCAGGCCCCCTGCGTTGGGAGTGCAGAGTGCCAATGGATCACCTGGGATGTCCCTAAGCACATGGTCTTAGGACAGGCCACAGTGTGCATGAGGAATGTAAGCATGAAAGAGCCAGGACAACTTCAAAACCAAAACCAGAGAAGGACTTCCTAGACTATGTAACTAATGGCAGGCATTTGAGAAAAAGCAGTGTTTCTGAGAAATCTAGTGAAATGGAGAAAATACATACAGCTACCTTATCACTTTGGTACAGCTGTCATAGGACCACAACACCAGGAAACCGTCTGAAGAGGGGAAGCCAAGCCTAAAGGCTCTAACTGCATCACAACAGTCTATTTTCTTCCCCACCCCCCAGTGTGTTCACTTACACCCCATGATCCACACGTCTTGCATCTAAGCAGGCTTTTCTTCACTGCACCAGCGTGTATGCAGTATGGAATCACTGACATTCCCGAGTCTAATCATTATCAGTTCATCTTTTCAGTGGCTGATAAGAAGCATAATGAAGGAGAACCTGAATCCATGTGGATGGACCCTAATGATGATCAAGGCTTGCATGCCCAGGCGAGGCAAGTGAGGTGTCTTAGAGATCTCTGCCCCTAGTCATTTCATCCTTGGCAGTAGCAGTCAGTTCTCGAGAACGCAGCACTTACTGTGTGTCTGAAATGTTAAGTGCTCTCCCCAAATAGTTCTCATTCTATATAACATAAACCTTTTCACTTAATTATTAAAAACAAAGAAACCAAAGCTCAGAGTTGGCAGGTGACTTGAGCTTTGGTGAGCTGAGGCACCAAGCTAGTAAATGGGAAAGTCTCAAAGACACCAACAGAATAGGCGTTTATCGAACAGGGAGTTAGTAAATGCAGAAGGTAAAATACAAGGGCCGGGGGACTTCCCTGATGGTCCAGTGGCCAAGACGCCATGCTTCCAGTTCAGGGGACCCAGGTTTGATCCCTGGTTAAGGAACTAGATCCTGCATGCCCCAACTAAAATTTAGAGTTGGATTCTGCATACTCCAACTAAGACCCAGGGCAGCCAAATAAATAAATAAATAATACTTTTAAAAGACAAGGACAGAACAGAACATACAGACTCTAAAGGGGAAGCCAAAGAAGGAAAGGGAGTCCGAAATGATATATCACAGACTGCCTGCTGATAAACTAGGCGCAGGAGGAGAATACAGGGAAGCTACAGAAAGAAATATCTAACACGTCCAGAAATCCCATCATTGAAATATCTAAGATTTCCAGCAAATTTTTATAGAAAACTGGATTACCATCCAATGAGGATACGTTCTCCAAGGATAATATTAATTATGATACTTTAAAGGGAAAAGAATGTTAAGCTAAGCTGTGCAGCTACGACTTCAATTCTTGAACTAGCTAAATAAAAAAATCAAACAAAAAAAGAAAGGTAACTGGTAAATAGTGTTAGTCCGTCGTATCAGACTCTTTGTGATCGCAAGGAATGTAGCCTGCCAGAGTCCTCTGTCCATGGGATTCTGATGCAAGAATACTGGAGTGGGCTGCCATTTCCTTCTCCAGAGAATCTTCCTGTCCCAGGAACTGAACCCGGGTCTCCTGCCTTGCAGGCAGATTCTCCATCTATCGTGGAAGTGATAAGCCATTTATTTGCAAGGCTATTTGATTAATGACCATGCTATCTATTCTCCTATATATGCCAAGCTTATTGGAACTACTTGACTTCTTATTACTGGTTTCTTCTGTTTTGTTTGGCAAGTCACTGTACCAGGTACCCACAGATGTGTTTGGCACATAATTGGAGCTTCATAATTATTTATTGAACTAATGATTGACAGAGCTACACAAACCTTTTGAAGAAAGAACACACACAACCTCAACTACTTCAATATGCCTATTTCAAAGTGAGGGTATATGTGCTCTTTTTCCAAAAGGTTTGTGATGTTCATCTGACTTTTTGAGAGTTTACCAGCCCATGGTACTGGTAACCACTACTTTCAATATTTAATAATCACCCCCATCTCCATGTGATTGTCTCTGCAAATGCTTCTGCAAACTAGTTTTGCGTTTTGCTTTGTTCGGGGTTTTTGTTTGCTTTTTAGCTACTCTAGGTCTTCACTGCTTCTGCAGAGGCTTTCTCTAGTTGCAGAGCCTGGGCTTCTCACTGCAGCAGCTTCTCTTGTCGTGAGCATGGGTTCCAGGCACGTGGGCTTCGGTAGTTACAGCTCATGGACCTGGCACAGACGCTCTGCAGCATGTGGGATCTTCCTGGACCAGGGACTGAACCCATGTTTCCTCTACTGGCAGGCAGATTCTTATCCACTGCCCCATCTGGGAAGTCCAAACCAGCTTTGTTTAAAATGGTGTCATGAGTGATTGGTTTTGCTATCTTTTTGCTCTATTTTTAAGATGGGGCGGGGTCGGGGGCGGGGCTTCTGGCAGCTTC
>SJYX01003498.1:11358-28009 GCA_006410675.1 Oreotragus oreotragus
GGAGCCTGGTGGGCTGCCGTCTATGGGGTCGCACAGAGTCGGATGCGACTGAAGCAACTTAGCAGCAGCAGCAGCAGCAGTACATTGTATATAAAAAGTTGAAATTAGATACTTATCATATGCACAAAGTAGATTTCAAGCAGATAAAAGATCTAAAATTATCTTTATGAGAATGTCTTATGAATTGGGATGGGAAAGGACTTTTTGCAAAGTCACAAATCATTAAGGGAAACATTGATACATTTGGTTATTAAAATTAAAAACCTCTGTTCAACAACCTACCCAAGCATTATAGCTAACATGGCCTTTAACTGACAATTGTTTAGTTTCCAGAATATATAGAGAACTTTCATACATCTATAAAAACAAATGCAAACTACAAAGTACTGAAACAGGCAGAAGATATTAAATAGAAAATATTTTTGATGCTTGAATTGCCAATATGCAAATGAAAGTTTTCTCAACTGCACTAGGAATCGAGGGGAAAAAATTAAAATCACATTGAGATATTTCACTGCCTGTCAATGCAGCAAAGATGAAAAAGTCTGATGTTATCAAGAGTTGGCAAGGAGAAAAAATATTATTGTCATGGAATTTTATTTTTTAAGCTGGGGAATTTTTATGGATTAAAGGGAATTAAAGAAGACTAAAGATATATGACAATTAAATACAATGTTCAATCCCTGATTAGATTCTGGACTGGAGGAAAAATTATGAAGAACACTATTAGCTCAGTGGAGAACTTTGAATGTGGCCTATATAATAGGTAATAGAGTTATCTCAGTGTTTAATTTCCTGAGTATAATAATTGCATTATGTTATGTAGGAGAATATCTCTGTTCTAGGATAGATACATACATATTTAAAATCTTATTTATATTTATTAAATACATTTATTTCTGTCTGTATACATGTGTTTCAATATATGTATCATTTGGAAACAGAATACAAAAGGCCAAGAAATTTTGAAGAGAAAGGGAAAACAAATGTAGCAAAATATTAGTAACTGTTGAAATAAAGTAGATACATGTGTACATTGCAGCATTTTGGCAACATTTCTGTAAGTTTGAAATTTTTTCCATATAGAGGAAGCAAGGACATGAAAAAATGGAAACATTGACATTGTTATTGGCCATATAAATTGATACAACCACTTCAGAAAACAATTTGGCAGTATCTAGTGAAGTCAAAGATATCTAATTCTATAACCCAGCAATTCTGCTCTGGACATATTTTCTCAAATTGCACAGTAGATGTGTATAAGACAGGTCACTGCGGTATTGTTTTTGCAGGAAAAAAAAAAAAGAATAACAAAATGTTCACAAATCACAGAAAAAAATAAAGCAACCATCTATTCTTACAATTTAGTAGTTAGAGTGAATGAGCTAGTCCTATGCGTATCAATATTTTAAAATCTCAAAAATAATATTATTGAGTGAAGAAAGCAATTTACAGAAAGACCAGTGCAGTAATATGTCATTTTTATACTGCTAAAACAGTTCAAAAACAGCACTAAACCTTGTTTATGGATTCATACATATGTAATCAATGTTTAAAACTATTGAAGATGATAAACATTAAAATTTAAGACTGTGAAGAGAGACGGGGATGAGATTTGGAGCTTTTGCCCCCAAGGAATCTTCATCCGGATCTGTAATTTACATCTTAAGAAAAAGAACTTGGGAACAATACAGTAAAATGTTAACATGTGACAAAGTGGGTAACAGGAGAGATGTCTGTTATATTAGTCTCTCAATTTTACCATGAGCGTAAAATATTCACAATACATTTTTGAGATCTTTAGCAAGACAGGACCCGGAAATAGGCATTTTACTCGGCTCTTAGAGGAGGCATACTAAACACTTGCTATAAACTCAGGAGATGGAGCTCTCAGGAGAGGCTGATTTCGGAAGGTATCTCTTGCCAAGGCAGCCGGTTCACTGCAGTGCTTTTGTGCCCATGGGGAGCACTAAACTGACACTGGAAGCAGTGCTTTGACACTGCATCTCTATCCTCTAAAAATTGCACACATATATATCTGCAAGGGATTTAGGACAATGGCTGTGAGTTTCAGCCCTACAGTGCCACACACCTAGAGGAAGACAAACGGTTTGAAATAAATCGTGAAAAAGCTTGCTGACTGTGGAGTTCCTCCCTGGAGGAATTCCCAGCCCTCACTGAGAACCAGAGGGAGCATCAAGAAAGGGGCCAGAGGGATGGCCCCCAACTCCTTGCTCTAAAAGGGGTCTCTCACCAGGCATACACAGGCTCCAGAAGAAGCCCCATGGGGGAAGTTGCCAATGACGCTTTGACGGCCTCAGCCGTGCCCAGTGTCCTAGACTCATGTCTTGGAACGTAGTTGAGAACAGGAGCTAACAGCTGGGGTTGCATGGACCCCCTCCCCCAGCTGTTAGATACAGGTCGGTTGTATGGTTTAAAGCATTGGTCCCCAGCCTTTCTGGCACCAGGCATGGGTTTTGTGGAAAACTATTTTTCCATGGAAGGCAGTGGTGGTCCAGACGGTAATGCAAGCACTGAGGGTGCCACTCACCTCCTGCTGGGCAGCCTGCTTCCTAACAGGCCGTGCACCAGGGGCTGGGGAAAGTGAAAAGTGTCAGTCGCTCAGTTGTATCGGACTCTTTGGGGCCCCATGGACTGTAGCCCGCCAGCCTCCTCTAACCATGGAATTTTCCAGGCAAGAACACCCTGGTTTAAGGTGTACTCTCCATCCTGAGGGAAAAAAAAACAGGATATTTAAGATCATTTGGTAAACATGTGGAACGGTGAGCATCTCTTTGGCAGGCGCTGGGCTTGACTGCACAGCCAAGGATGAGCAAGTCGGGTCCTCAGGAAGTCCAGTGAGGGAGGCAGACAAATGGGTCAAAGGCCGAAAGCGGAACGTTCCAGTGGTCCAGGGTTCTAGCTGTGACGGAGTCCCTGGCAGCAGAGATGAGAGCGCCAGGAAGGTGGATGGTGGCCATTGGGGTTCCGTAGAGGAAGCAATGTCCGAGCTGATGACGTGTGGCCAGGAGGACATGGGCAAAGCCTGCGTGTGTGCAAGAACAACGTGAGCTGGGGCCCTGCCCTTGAAAGAAGATGGACAGGAGGGTTTCCCAAAGCCTTCAAGGCAAGCAATGCTGTATTTTTTATTTTTTAATTGGAGTATAGTTGCTTCACAGTATTGTGTTGATTTCTGTTGTACAAGATGAATCAGCGAGAAGTCGGCATATGTCCCCTCCCCCTTGAGCCTCCCTCCCAACCTGCATCCCACCCCCTAAGTCATCACAGCACCGAGCTGAGCTCCCTGTGGAATACAGCAGCCTCCCACTAGCTATCTACTTTACACATAGTAACATATTACTATATATTGCTTTCACTCTGTGGGGCTGGAGAAGCCTCTTGAGAGTCCTTGGACTACAAGGAGAGAAAACCTGTCATTGCTACAGGAAATCAACTGTGCATATTAAATACTTAATAAATGTTCATTATCGTTATTGTTGTTAATACTGTGTCCATGTTTCTGATACCTTTAAAAAAAAAATGTCATGCCCAGTTGATGCTTTTTCACTCTATCTTTTGTATACAGCTACTAGATAGACCCCTCTCAAGGCTTTGCTTCCTGTGTTTGTATTATGAAGAAAGTAGACATGGACTTCCCTGGTGGTCCAATGGTTAAGACTTTGCCTTCCAGTGCAGAGAGGCCAGGTTCCACCCTCAGCTGGAGGTTGGAACCGACCCACACGCCTTGGGGAACAGATCCCACACGCCTTGTGAAGCAGTGAAAAAGGAAAGAAAAGAGAGAAACAGGCATATTGGATATTCTTTCTCGACCCAGGCTTGCTCCCCTGGAGATCCTGACATCAGACTCCAGCTTCCACCCTCCCACCTCTGGTTAAGAAACCCCCACAGGATCATTGCAGGCTTTTAAACAGGGAAGACACACAGCTAGATAAGGCCGTTTGCAGTATCACTTAATTATCTTGGGGTCAAATTTATAACATGTGTCCAAAATAGTTTATAAGCTCTTGGGTCTTCATTTGTCAACGGCCTGAATTTTTTATTTCTGAGGAGCTTCCCGGGTCTATAGTACTACTCTGGGCCCGGGGACGGTATATTTTACACGCTGTTGAAATAAGCCTTTGTCATTTTCTGGGCTAACACTGCCTGGATGAGTCAGGTACTCGTTTCCAAGCACTGAGGCCTCCGCAAGCCCTCTTAAGGGTCAGGCCGCTCTCCTCTCCGAGGGTCCCCGGCTCGGCTGCCACCTAGTGTCGAGTTCTATAACAAAGGGCTCTTGAGACACACTTCAAATGCGCCCTTGGAAACAAGACCCTCCGTTGCTGTGACTCATTCCAGGATGACAGTGCAAAAGATATTTACTCGTCTTCTTAAAAGATGAGTAATCGGCTTCTGGCTGATGGGAGGCTGTCTTTGAAAAACAATCCGATGTTGTTTTCTTCAAATATGAATGTCAAGATTTTCTAAGCAAATTAATTAAATTTTTTTTTTCTCTTCAAATCCACTCCTGTAAGGGAAGGGCTAGGCCAGCATTGGGGGAGGGGTGGGCGTATTGCAAAGGATTGTCAAGCCTTTAGAATGGGCTGTGTTGTAAGCACTCAGAACATCTCATCTGATCTTTATTTCAATCCTGAGGTAGGTCTTGTAATAAAAACAAAGCTAGTAATTATTATTTATTGTCATTGTTGTTTTATAAGTGAGGGAATTAAGGCTTAGGGAGGTGTAACATTAAGTGACAAGACTGGGGTTCTAACCCTGATCTGTCTGACACCAGTACCTGTGTTCTTGACCATCCCACTCCTAAATGATTATTTTTCTGCACCTGCCTGGTTCCAACATCAGTTCATCCTGCAAATATTTGTCAGGGCTTCCCAGGTGGCTCAGTGGTAAAGAATTCGCCTGCCAAGCAGGAGATGCAGGAAACACGAGTTTGATCCTTGGGTAGGGCAGGTCCCCTGGAGAAGGAAATGACACCGCACTCTAGTATTCTTGCCTGGGAAATCCCATGGACAGAGGAGCCTGGTGGGCTACAGTCCATGGGGTTGCAAAAGAGTCGGACGTGACTTAGCAACTGAGCATGCATGCACACAAATATTCGTCAAGACCCTAAATGTTTCTTCTCTTGAATGTTGGTTATTCACAGTGATCCAGACACGCACCCTTCCCTGATGAAGCTTACAGTCTAGTGGGAGAAAAGAGAAAATGCTTTATAGCTTGATAAATGCTGTGATGAGCTTAGCACAGGAGGCTGGGGGCCATATATTTGAGTAGTTTACCGTGTAACCTGGGCGCAGTCAGGATAGACTTCCTAGAGGAGGTGACCAAGGTAATTCTTACTGGATGAATGGGAATTAGGCAACCCCAAGGAAGGAGGGAATTAGAGAAGGACATTTCAGACAAAATAAGCAGCCAACACAAGTGACCAGAGGTCCCAGGTGGGAGCTGAGCACTGGGGGAACTCTTATAATTGGAGAGTTTCAGAAAGGGATCCAGGAGTTGGCTCATATGGGTACTGACTTTTGTTATCTATGTCTCGCAGGATGCTGGCAACTTCATTCTGAAAGGAGCACTGCTTTGCAGAGCAAAAGCTCTGAGAGAGAGAGCTCTTCCCCATTGTGGCCTAAAACAGAGGTATGACTGTTGTCCTGAGCCTCAGCAGAAGCTCTGAGAGGCCTGATAAAGATGCTCTGTGATAAAGCACTAGGTTCGGCCACGGTGGGCCTGGAGGACTGGCCCAATGTCATGTGGCCAAGACAGCATAGCGCCCCATGTTACTCCCTGGATCAACCTCAAAGTTTGAAAGGATGAGTCTTGTTTTCCCAATTATTTATTTTTAAAACTTTGGGACACACCATGGGACTTGTAGGATCTTAATTTCTCAACCAGGGTTTGAACTTGAGCCTCCAGCATTGGAAGGCAGAGAAACACTGGACCATCAGGGAAGTCCCTTGTTTTGCTGTTAAGCATAATCGGAGAGAAGAAGGAAACCACTGTGATGGAAAAGAAGGCTCCTTGCTGTGCACTGCTGGTACCTTCCACGGATGGTGAGAGCTAAGTACATGCTCTTCTCTAACAGGTGAGACCCTGGGAGGCCACCCTTCCTGCTGTTTTGTCCATGGTACTGCCCCCTTAAATGACGCTTACTCCTTGGAAGAAAAGCTATGGGCAACCTAGACAGCATATTAAAAAGCAGAGACATTACTTTGCCAACAAAGGTCTGTCTAGTCAAAGCTATGGTTTTTCCAGTAGTCATGTATGGATGTGAGAGTTGGACCATAAAGAAAGCTGAGATCAAAGAATTGATGGTTTTGAACTGTGATGCTGGAGAAGACTCTTGAGAGTCCCTTGGACTGCAAGGAGATCCAACCAGTCCATCCTAAAGGAGATCAGTCCTAAATATTCATTGGAAGAACTGATGTTGAAGCTGAAAATTCAATACTTTGGCCACCTGAAGAACTGACTTGTTTGAAAAGACCCTGATGCTGGGAAAGATTGAGGGCAGGAGGAGAAGGGGATGACAGAGGATGAGATGGTTGGATGGCATCTTTGACTTGATAGACATGTTTACAAACTGTAAACTCTAGGAGTTGGTGATGGACAGGGAGGCCTGGTGTGCTGCGGTCCAATGGGTCGCAAAGTCGGACATGACTGAGTGACTGAACTGAGCTGCCCCCTAGTGGCTTTCAGTGTGACTAGCTGTTACTTGGATGCTTCTTGGGCAAAGCCACTTTGCCAAATTATGAGTAAATCATGAAAAAGGTAATTTACAGGTATGCAGTGTATTCAGTCAACCAGACTTTGCTTCACACAGTGATTGGGCCATAGCTTAATCATTTTCTTTCTTCTNTGACTAGCTGTTACTTGGATGCTTCTTGGGCAAAGCCACTTTGCCAAATTATGAGTAAATCATGAAAAAGGTAATTTACAGGTATGCAGTGTGTTCAGTCAACCAGACTTTGCTTCACACAGTGATTGGGCCATAGCTTAATCATTTTCTTTCTTCTGTTTACTAGCTGCCTAGTGGGGTCATTTCACTTTGGTGAAACTTTTGACCTTTTTGTTAGACATTCCAGACTGAACCCTTTGATTAAGGTTGAATGGTTGTTCCATAACCTCTTGAATCCCAGCCCCGTGTTTGTTTGTTTTTCCATATTTTTCTGTGTCTCTTAACCAAATCTTCTCTCTCCGGCCCTTTCTCTCCTCATGGAGAATTTCTCCCTCAGTGATTACATTTTCTTTAAGTCTTTGTAGCAGCAATGGAAATCTTCCAGTCTTAACGGCAGTGACAAGGGGCCGTGTCTTTAAGTCCCAAACAGGGGAATTTGTTATGGCAACTGGCTATGAAATAGGGAGGACTTGGCACCAACTTTTTTGTTCGTGACTCATATCTAGAACCTTTTTAAACCACTTTCATAATGTGGTGGTTAAGAACAGTGACTTAAGTTCTGCCGGTTGAGTAATCTTAGACAATTTACTGACCCTCTTCGTGCCTTGCTTGCTTCATCTGTAAACTGTGCTGAGACCAGTGCCTGGCCCAGAGGAAGCACTACTGAGTCTTTTTTGGGGAAGGGATGGCTGGCCACACTGCGTGGCATGCAGGATCTTAGTTCTCTGACCAGGGATCAAAACCACGCCCCCTGCAGCGGAAGCATGGAGACTATTGAACCTTTGCCACTGTTTCCTTTTCTGACTACTTCCCGTGGTCCCTCTAACCTTGATCAAATCATCACTTAATTCCCTTGTGTCAGGCTTCCCTGGTGGTCCAGTGGTTAAGAATCTGCCTTGTAATTCAGGGAACACCGGTTCTATCCCTAGTCCGGGATGATCCCACATGCCTCAGAGCAACTAAGCCCACGTGCTACGCCACTGAGCCCGCGTGCGGTAGCTACTGAAGCCGTGTGCTCCAGAACCTGTGATCCACGGCGAGAGAAATCACCGCAAAGAAAGAGAAAGAGAAAAGAAAGAGAAAGCACCGCCCTTGTGCTTCAGCTAGAGAGTAACCCCTGCTCACCGCAGCTGGAGAAAGCCCCTGCACAGCAATTAACCATACTACAGGTAGAGAAAAGAGTTGAGAACTTAAACCAATTTTCTAAATACCACTTTAGTTAATAAGATAATTACAATTATAGTTCCTTGTTTTGCAGAAAATATTGACAGTATGCCATAGCTAAAATGAAATTAATTCCAGATGAAGTAAAGATTTAAATAAAGAGGGAAAAGACAAAGCATTAAGACAACATGTAAATAAATCCAGAAAATCTAGGGAAAACCTTCAAGAAAAAAAAAAAAAAGGACCCAGCACAGCCTAAATAAATAAATAAAATATTTTTAAAAATTCCCTCATATGGAGGTTCGCCCTGTTCATTCTGGAGTGCCGTTCCTCACCATGACTGCCCTTGTTCAAGAAAGCCCACATGAAGTAGGAAAGAGCCTGCTCACACAGGCTCCCAGCTCATCCCTCCTACCCCACAAAACCACACTCTCACCTTCTCTAGGGCCCCCTTCCAAATGCCCAGCTGTGGACTCCTCTACTTATATGGCGCCCATTTTCTCTTCCGGTGTTAGTTCTGAACCCTCTCAAGTAATCTTGAGTAGTTTATACCAGATAGCTTTATATTAGAATTTGTAGCTCACACAGCGCTGGAGACCAGTGTCCCATGGTTTGCTATTTTACACTTCCTGTCTTGGAGTCTGCTCCGTTTATTTGTGGATTTCTGCACAGAGTTTGGATAGATGCCTACCTTGGTGTTTTCAGCATCTTCCGTAAGCCTGAACAGAAGCCTGACATGACACGGCATACCCATCACGTCCTTCTCTTTGAGAACTGCTCTGTGCACTAATAAAATGCTATTGCTTTTTAGTGATTTGTTTGTGACAAAAGGGCCAAAAATTATATCCTGCTGCAGAAAGATCATATTTGCCTTTAAAAAAAAATTCTATTTCTTTCAGGGGATAATATAATTTGATTTTCTGTTTTCTTCATGGATATTGCATTTTCATCTTTGTTTTTCTGAATTCTAGTATTCTAGTTCTCTCTGTTTTATCATGGAAGAGATGAGATTTTTAAGGCAAAAACTCTCAGTGCTTGAGCTCAGTTTTACTTTTATCTTCACAAGAGTGTAGGGGATAACATGACTTTTCCTGACGTTAGCTCCTCTACCTGCAGTAGGGAGCACAATCGACTTACCTGGAAGATGTGTCTTAGCGGCTCTGCAGCTGGGAAATGTTAAGGCTAAGTTTACAGCCACGACTATTGGCAACAAGAAGAAATACTGAGCTATTAAGAAAAAGACATAAATATGGTGGATATGACATCAGAGCCGGTTGCCATAGCGCTGGGGTCCAGCCTGCGCAGGATCCAGGGAAACCCGAAGGAGAAATGGCGTCGGCGATTGTGATTGATATATATATAGAGAGATAAGAATGTTGTAGATAAGAAAATAGAGAAGAGAAGAAAAGAGGCTGATGTTCCTTGGTTTATACAGAAAATCAATAAAGTCTCAAGACAAGAGACTTGCACCATCTACGTGAGGCCGCAGGTGCCCTCCTGGTCTCCCGAGGGAGTGAAGGCGCAGGGCGCCTTCCCGTTCAGGTCTTAGAAACCCAGGCAAATAACTAGACACAGCAGACTTCTGTACTCCAGATGGGAACTAGCCTGAAAGAGAGAGTAAGAGGGGGAAAATGATTGACACGAGGAGGTCAAGCTGCTTTGATGAGCGAGATTCATAGCTTTATTTTTAAACGATACTTATATACTTTTTGTACATAGAGGGAAATGAAAGATGCAAGGTCATACAGACTCAGCCCGACATTCCAGCAGTTTTGCCCTTATTGAAACCATGATTTTTTCTGCATACCTTTCCCACAAATGATGTTGTGTACAGTATCTTCTGGCCTTGGAGGCCTGTGAACATTTTATGACCCTCTTTTGATAAAGGCTGCTCAACCAGAAAACTTATTTTCCCTCAAAGTGTTTTTTCTTTATATTTCTAATCTATGTCAGCCTCAGAAAATGCCAAACAGAGTTACGTTTTTCACAAAGCAAAGGTGCAGTGAGTTACAAGAAAGAACCAGTTAGCTTAAAAGTCTGATATGGTTAAATTCAAGGCTACACTTGTTTTTCTTACATTCTCACTGTGTTAACTAATGCATTCCCAGGTGCACAGTGGATAAGAGATATGGGAACTTAGCAACAAGCATTGGCCCAACAATGAAATCCTGCACCAGCACCAGCACTACTCTAATAACTTTTAACTCTTTCAGAGGCTCTATGTTTCAGGCTTTCCATGCTTCTCACAGCTGGGAGGCTGTAAATAATTGCATGCATAGCTGCAAGAGTCTGGATATACCTGCCAAGCAAGCGAGAATGCTAACAGAGGGGGTTTGATTTGAAATACTCCTCTCATGTCCAGGAGACTTATTAGCTATAGCCCTAAGTTGATTTTCTTCAGAGAAAGGTGGTCAGGGTTAGCCCCCTGTTAATGTCAGAGGAGCTGGTGAAAGTCATGAAACAGTAAAACAGACAGGTTCTGGTTTTGGGGTAGATGCTCAAGAAAGCCTAGGGAGCCCCTTGAGTTCTGAAGCCTTGCTTAACAGTTCTCTTCCACATGACCCTGTCATGGGTGGGATCTCCCGTGGTGGCTCCCGGCACCATAGTGTACATTCTAGGATTGAGTCCCCTGGCCACTGAGTGATTTCAGTTCATATATACTACCTTCCCATAGTTGGATGGGAAACTTGGAATCTCATATAGGGCCTCCTCAGTAAAAGGGATCCTGTGTTTCCTGCTTGTGAGATCCCAGGCTTCCATGTCTCACCCTCAGTTGGTGGCAGCTCTGGGTACTCCTCGATAGCACCATGTATGAAATAGGTAGAGGCCACCTGGGGGTGCATCTGCACATCTCCCTCAGGGAACCCTTCGCCCCACCCTGGGCTTGCTTCTCCTGTGGAATCTCTGGCTCCCTAGAGCCTTTTGCTGTCAGGCCTTAACCCTTGTCAACGCTCATTTCTTTCCCTTCTTTCTTGCTGCTTTGGAGAGAAAAGATAAATACATAACATTTGCTTTTGACACCTAATTTCATTTCAAAGCCCTTTGTCTTTGTACTTATCATCTGTATAAATGATTTTAAAATCATTATATTGGATTTTTTTCCCAATAAAGTTAAACATGTATAGGACCTGTATGCTGAAACCACAAAATACTGATGAAAGAAAGGATGAAAGATATAAAGAAATGGAGAGACATACCATGTTCATATTTGGAACAATCAATGTAATAAAGATGTCAGTTCTCCCCACACTGATTTGCAGGTTTAATGCAATTCCTATCAAAATCCCAGCAAAGTTTTTTGTAGATATAGATGAGTTTGTTTTAAAAGTGATATGGAAGGACAAAAGAATTCAAAGAGCTAAAGCAATTATAAAAAAGAATAAAGTGGAAGGAGTCACTCTACCTAATTTTAAAACTTATTACAGACTATAGTACTCAACTTCAGCCATCCTCTCCACTCGGATGCCACACTAATCATGTCTACAGCCTGGAATTCATTCTTAATTGCTTTCTGGAATCCCCAGTAACTTGCTGGCCATCTTTACCTTTCACTTGGGATTGTCTCGCCAGACCTCAAATTTAACTTGTTTAAGCCAACTCTACCAACAAGTTCCAGATTTTCTGCCTTCACCCTATGATGTCATTGTCTCTCTTGCTGTTTCTGTAAGCCTACCATCTGCTTGCTCTCCAACTTCCATTTATTTCTCCCTTATTTATCTTTCCCTTTGTGGTCATCCAATTCCCATTCTTATGATTTCATTATCAGCTCTTTGTAATAGTCCTCAAACTACTCCCCCATCTTATATCTTTTCCCCTTATTGGCAACCCCCTCTAAACACCACCACCAGTATAACTTGCCTAAAACTTCACTCTCACAATGCCATTTGTCTGCTCAAAAAACTTTCAGAGACTTCACTATTGAAAGGAATAAGCCAACTCCTCAACTTAGAATTCAACCTCCTTTTTATTGAGCCCAATTAATCTTTGTAAGAGCTTCCCTGGTAGCTCAGATGGTAAAGCGTCTGCCTGCAATGCGGGAGACCCAGGTTCGATCCCTGGGTTGGGAAGATCTCCTGGAGAAGGAAATGGCAACCTACTCCAGTATTCTTGCCTGGAGAATCCCACGGACGGAGGAGTCTGGTAGGCTACAATCCATGGGGTCACAAAGAGTCAGACTTGACTGAGTGACTTCACTTTCACTTTCTTTCTTCAATCCTTGCAAACTTGATTCCCACTGTTCTAAAATAAGTGGACCAAGTAGCTAGAACACTCTCAATGTCTTAATCACCCTGGGGCAAATTCTCACTTGGGTGCCTTTGTTTCTTCCACCTAAAATGCGTCCCCTGTTGACCTTTCTGTTTTATCATTCCTGTAGATTCTTGAATATCCCTCACAATTCTTAGTTTCCAGATACTGTCCCTGAACCTGCACAAACGTTGATTTCTCTCTCACTGGCCACACTGCTAACACTGACAAAGTATATTTTCCCCGCTTCATCCAGCACATTATGTCTGCATCCAGCTGTCTATTATAAGGACCCTGAAAACAGGGGCCATGACCTACGTACACACACAGACTTACCTCGCATGGCCCTGCACACAACCAGGGCTCAGGACACAGCTTTGGCACACTTACGTGTCTTGATGGTAAGACTTTATGAAAGCTAAGTTGCTTTATCATGTTTCATTCTTTCTTAAACTTGGGTCTAAGACTACAGAATACAGACTATGAAGAAACCATGGAAAATTCGATATGAAGCGGTTAACACTTGTGGCAACGAGCTGTTGCTTTTCTGGAATTATCTGAACACTGTCTCTCAGAAAGTGTCATGGTTCTGCCAGTGGGGTCCATATAAGTCCAGAATGAGAAGTGACATCCAGCGTTTGCACAGAACTGGCTTTTGCAGACATTAATTCAATAAAGATGCAGGACTTAAAAGCGACACTTCACAGGGAACTCTGCTCAATGTTATGTGGAAGCCTAGATGGGAGGGGAGTTTGGGGGAGAATGGATACATGTGTATGTGTGGCTGAGTCCCTCTGCTGTCCATCTGAAACTATCATAACATTGTTAATCAGCTATACTCCAATACAAAATTAAAAGTTTAATAAGAAAAAAAAAGACACTTTCAGCAGTCATGAAAACAAGGACTAAGTGGTCAACACTGCCACTCAAACTCAAGTTCACCGAGTCGGTGATGCCATCCAACCAGTGGGCTCTGCGGATGAGCAAAGTCATCTCTTAACACACACAACAGCCTTACTTGGGAGACATCTCCTTGGTGATGAAGTCTGGAAACTCCTGCAAGAAATGACACGTGTACCAACCAGCACAAACCCTGCAGAAGGCAGAGTGGGAAAGCCTCTGATCATTAGCCTGCCCTGGCAGGCACTGAGGGCTCATGCAGAGCGCTCGCTGAGAGAAGGGCCAAGGGAAACTTGACTCCCTGGAAGAGAACACAAAAGAATAGCTGCCCTGTTTTGCCTGGCACCCCACCCCAAACACACACACATTATCTAATTTAGTCCCTGTTTCAATAAAAGGGAGCAGAGTCTCCAAGAGGGTTCGGAAATGAACTGTCCAGGCTGTATAGCTCCTCAAGAGCAGGGCCATGTGCGAGCATGCTGTGCGAAGTTGCTTTGGCCGTGTCTGACTCTGTACGACCCTATGGACCACAGCCCGCCAGGCTCCTCTGTCCAGCGCTGCTCGGACTCAAGAGTTCTGTGTCTAGGGCTCAGGACTGCTCTGTTGCAGATGCAGCACTTTGCAGAAGAACCTATTCACCCTCTGGGAGAACTGAAGCTGTGCCCTCAGCAGCCTGGGCTGGCTGGCTCTGAGGTGTGAATTTCAGAGACACTAGGCGGTTGCCTGCTGACCCCCTAGACTCCCCCCACACCACCCCCGCCCCCATTACCAGAGATTTGGAATTAAAACCAAAACCAAAGAAACAAGTCAAGTCTTCCCTTTCCTTAACTGGAGATGTTGCAAAATGCAAATATTGTTACAAAAGGTGGAAGCACTGATTTAAATTTGTCCTAAAGGGAAAAGAGGAAACACAGCCAAAGGGGAAGAGCTGAATTCAAACCTGGCTCTACCAGATGTGAGCTGTGTGGCCTTGGGTTTGTTGATTCACCTCTCTAGGCCTCAGATTCCTCATCTACAAAGTAAGAATTACACTACTTACATCTAAGGGCTGTCTCTTATACACATCTCGTGGTGGCTCCCGGCACCATAGTGTACATCCTAGGATTGAGTCCCCTGGCCACTGAGTGATTTCAGTTCATATATACTACCTTCCCATAGTTGGATGGGAAACTTGGAATCTCATATAGGGCCTCCTCAGTAAAAGGGATCCTGTGTTTCCTGCTTGTGAGATCCCAGGCTTCCATGTCTCACCCTCAGTTGGTGGCAGCTCTGGGTACTCCTCGATAGCACCATGTATGAAATAGGTAGAGGCCACCTGGGGGTGCATCTGCACATCTCCCTCAGGGAACCCTTCGCCCCACCCTGGGCTTGCTTCTCCTGTGGAATCTCTGGCTCCCTAGAGCCTTTTGCTGTCAGGCCTTAACCCTTGTCAACGCTCATTTCTTTCCCTTCTTTCTTGCTGCTTTGGAGAGAAAAGATAAATACATAACATTTGCTTTTGACACCTAATTTCATTTCAAAGCCCTTTGTCTTTGTACTTATCATCTGTATAAATGATTTTAAAATCATTATATTGGATTTTTTTCCCAATAAANGTTGCCTGCTGACCCCCTAGACTCCCCCCACACCACCCCCGCCCCCATTACCAGAGATTTGGAATTAAAACCAAAACCAAAGAAACAAGTCAAGTCTTCCCTTTCCTTAACTGGAGATGTTGCAAAATGCAAATATTGTTACAAAAGGTGGAAGCACTGATTTAAATTTGTCCTAAAGGGAAAAGAGGAAACACAGCCAAAGGGGAAGAGCTGAATTCAAACCTGGCTCTACCAGATGTGAGCTGTGTGGCCTTGGGTTTGTTGATTCACCTCTCTAGGCCTCAGATTCCTCATCTACAAAGTAAGAATTACACTACTTACATCTAAGGGTGAGCAGAAGGATTATACAAGAAGTACACAGAAGTGATCAGTGCAGGGCCTAGCACATAATATATACAGAATCCACGATAAGCATTCTTTTTATGACTATCACAACTTCTCGATATTTTTGAGTTCTGCAAAGTGTAATCATACAGAAGATAGAGAAAGGTGATTAGCTGACTTCAGTCCCACCATTTGGGAGCTCTGTAACCTCGGGCATATCAATTACCCTTTAAGCCCTAGATACCTCACTGTAAAACCTGATCATTATGGGGATCGAGTGAAATAACACGCTTTGTAACATAGGAACATCTATGTCTATACGCAGGGAGGGTGGGTATTTGAAAGCGAAGGGTAAGCACAGCTATGTTTCGTTTATGGTTATAACCTTATTGACCAGAGCACTTACAGGTCATAGATTACAGGTCATAGATTGTTGATGGCAGAATCTTGCCTGAGTTGTAAAGAAATTTTGCCTTAATGCTTTGTCTCTATTAGTGTGTGTATATGTATATAAATAGACACACAAACTGTGTAGACGTGTAATAATAAGTTGAGCGATGGTATCAGTTTGATTATGCATCATGTCAATCCAGCAATAGTTTGTCCTTTCCTTTTGAACTTTTTATTTTGTATTGGGGTATGCAGAGAGCTGACTCATTTGAAAAGACCCTGATGCTGGGAAAGATTGAGGGTAGGAAGCGAAGGGGACAACAGAGAACGAGATGGTTGGATGGCATTACCAACACAATGGACATGGGTTTGGGTGGACTCTGGGAGTTGGTGATGCACAGGGAAGCCTGGCGTGCTGCGATTCATGGGGTCGCAAAGAGTCGGACACGACTGAGCGACAGAACTGAACTGAGCTGATAGCTGATTAACAATGTTGTGATAGTTTCAGGTGAACAGTGAAAGGACTCAGTCATACATATACATGTATCCATTCTCCCCCAAACCCCCCAGCCATCCAGGCTGCCACATAACACTGAGCAGAGTTCCGTGTGCTCTACAGAAGGTCCTTGTCAGTTACCTATTTTAAATATAGCAGTGTGTACATGTCCATCCCAGACTCCCTTGCTACCCCTTCCCCCTGGCAACCATGAACTCATTTTCTAAGTCTGTGAGTCTCTTTTTGCTCTGTAAGTAAGTTCATTCGCATCATTTCTTTTCAGACTCCACATATAAGGGATGTCATACCGTATTTCTCCTTCTTTGTCTTGTCTGTCCTTTTCTTTGGAAGCACTTTCTAGCACTGCCCTCAGGGGTCTGGGAATAAGTGCTGCTGTACATAGTGACTCAAAAATACAGCCTGACACTACAAAGCTGGGCCACCAGACACACACTCAGATGGAGCCCTGAGGACACAGTCAGCTCTGAAAGCAGCTCATCCCTGAACAGATCTGAAAAGCCAGGATGAGTATGAACACATTCGTAGACACGGGCCTCCTATGAGGCAACCAGAAGCCAACTCTGTAAAAGCCATTCGAGAGCTTTCCCAGACTGCAGGCAGATGCTGGGGCTG
>SJYX01003498.1:29318-47457 GCA_006410675.1 Oreotragus oreotragus
GCGCGGAGGGGGTTGGGAGGGGGGGTGTCCGGCAACCCAGCCCCTCGTTCAGGATCCTCACAGAGTCTAAAGGAAAAGCACCCTCTCTCTTCTACCTTCTTCCATCTGCCATAGCAATGTGCTTAGTGTTCATCAGTTTGCCACAAATCCTTGGGCTGTGTTTTACTAACGGATTCTCTTCCCTCTAGAGAATTTGCTCCTCTGGCCTGGCATTCCTCACAGTTTTACTCCAGAGAAGTGAATACAGTCTTTTAGGATGCAAAGAAGTGCAATGGGGGAAAACACAGATTGTTTTATGGAGTGATCGGCCAAGTGGATACAGTTAGCAGCTATCAGGCCCTTGAAATATGAAAATTAATTAAATTCAATTTGATGAGTGAGAAGAATCACTTCAACAAGCTAATTCGATAAATAATCCTTCACATAAGGGAAACAAACATTTCAATTTGGGGGATTATTTGGAGGATTGCTGAAATGCAAAACTATCCAAGTTTTGAAGAGAATGGTATTGACGATAATGAAGTGAGGCCTGAGGGTCAAACCAGCAGGACTCTTGCTTCTGACCACTGGGTGAGTGAGTTCTCACTTTCCACCAGCTAAAAGTATTCTGATCCCCCAGAGTGTATCCCCCTTCCAGTATTTATGTCCGCTTGCTCCTGTAACAAATTACCAGGAACCTGGGGGCTTCAAACAGTTTTCACTTTTGTTTTCTTTCGTGTCCGTAGATCAGAAGTCCAATATGGGTCCCACAGGGCTAAAATCAAAGGTGTCGGCAAGGGGAGAATCCGCTTCCTTGCCTTTTCCGGCTTCTAGAAGCCACTGACATTCCTGGCGAATGCCCCCCTCCCCCCCATCTTCCAAGTCAACAGCTTCCTATTTCTCTCCTTCCGACTCCGGCTTTCAGTTTAGCACACGTGCATTTAGCTTATGGTACATTTGTCAGAACCTACAGGGGTACAGCACCGAACGAACCCTCAGGTAAGCTGTGAATTGGGGATGGTCATGATGTGTCTATGTAGGTTCATCAGTTGTAACAAATGTACCATCTGGTGGGAGATGTTGATGGCAGAGGAGGCCGAGGATATTTGGGAAAAGGAAGTATATAGGATATATCTGCGCCTTCTGCTCAGGATTTGCTGTGAACCTTAAAACTGCTTTTAAAAATTAAATCTTGGGACTGAGACAGTCACTTTCTAGGTAGATTGATAAGAAGTCTGGGGTCTCTGAGGAGGAAAGAGGTGTCTGGGGCTCTCGAAGAGAAGACAGGGGTCTGGAATTCTCAAGGAGGAGGAAAGGACAAATATCTCCCCCTCCGCTACATTCTTTAGTCTTAGTCACAGAAAATGTTTTTTTCCTTTAAACCTAGAACTAATGATTACACAACAACACAACTCAGCTTAAACTCTGTATAAGGATTATATAACAACAATGTGTCCTGCTTGAGGACAGTTTCTCCTTCCTGTTATCTTAAAATGTATTTTATGGGACTGGGTCTGGTTCAGTTCAGTTGATTCCAGTTGCTCAGTTGTGTCTGACTCTTTGTGACCCCATGGACTGCAGCACACCAGGCCTCCCTGTCCATCACCAACTCCTGGAGTTTACTCAAACTCATGTCCGTTGAGTCGATGATGCCATCCAACCATCTCATCCTCTGTCGTCCCCTTCTCCTCTTGCCTCCAATCCCTCCCAGTATCAGAGTCTTTTCCAATGAGTCAACTTTTCGCCTGAGGTGGCCAAAGAATTGGAGTTTCAGCTTCAGCATCAGTCCTGCCAATGAACACCCAGGACTGATCTCCTTTAGGATGGACTGGTTGGATCTCCTTGCAGTCCAAGGGACTCTCAAGAGTCTTCTCCAACACCACAGTTCAAAAGCATCAATTCTTCGGCGCTCAGCCTTCTTCACAGTCCAACTCTCACAGCCATACATGACCACTAGAAAAACCACAGCCTTGACTAGACAGACCTTTGTTGGCAAAGTAATGTCTCTGCTTTTTTAATATGCTGTCTAGTCATAACATTTTTCCCAAGGAGTAAGCATCTTTTAATTTTATGGCTGCAAATCACCATCTGCAGTGATTTTGGAGGCCCCCCAAAATAGTCTGTCACTGCTTCCACTGTTTCCCATCTATTTGCCAGGAAGTGATCAGACCGGATGCCATGATCTTAACAGTTCAAAAGCATCAATTCTTCGGCGCTCAGCCTTCTTCACAGTCCAACTCTCACATCCATACATGTGTAAGCATTTATTTCTGGACTCTGAATTCTACTCATTTGATCCAGATATGCACCCTTTCATCAGTACCTCATTGTCTTGGTTACTGTAGCTTTTTAAAAGTTGTAAAGTCAGGAAATTTGAGTACTCCCACTCAGTTCTTTTTTTTCTCCCCAAGATTGTTTTGGCTATTCTGAGTTTTCTGCATTTCCATATGAATTAAGATGAGGTTATCAATTTCTGCAACCAAAAATAAATGCATCTAGAATTTCAATAGGTATATATCAAATCTACAGTTCAATTTGAGAGTGTTGCCATCTGATCCACGAATGTGAAATATCTTTCCTCTTATTTTTGGACTTAATTTCCTTCAATAATATTTTGAAATTTTCAGTGTACAAGTCTTGCAATTCTTTTGTTAAATGTATCCCTAAGTATTCTTAGTATATAGTATGTACTAAGTGATTTTATTCTTTTTTTATTATAAATAGAATTATTTTAATTTCATTTTCAGATTGTTCATAGCTATTGTATAGGAAAACTATTGAATTTTGTATATTGATCAGGATTCTTCAACCTTATTGTCTTTGGCTTTTGATAATGTGATTATTAAATGTCTGGGTTTGGAACTATTTGTGTTTAACCTCGAGTCTGTTGAAAATGCTTGGATGTTTAGACGAATGTTTTTCATTAATTTGGAGAGAATTGGCCCCTTATCTAAATATCCTTTCTACCTCTTCTTCTCTCCCCTCTCCTTCTGGGATTCCTGTTTGTATATGTTGGTGTACTTTATGATAACCCATGAGTCTCTGGGGATGTATTCATTTTTCTTCTTTTTTCTGTTTTACAGACTGGATCTCTTAACTGATCATATTCATAGCTGCTGAACCTTTCTTCTGCATGCTAAAATTGGTTTTTGAACTCCTATTGGGACTTTTTAAAAATTTCAACTATTATGCTTTTCAACTCCCAAATTTCTATTTGGTTCTTTTATATAATTTCTATCACTTTATTGATACTCTTTATTTGGTAAGAAATAATTCTCATCTTCATTTTAATTTTTTAGACATGATTTCCTTTAATTCTTTGAACATACTCATAATAGCTGATGTAAAGTGTTTGCTTGGTAAGTCTAATAGCTGTGTCCACTCAGGAACAATTTCTATTGGTCATTTTTTCCCTATGTCTAAACCATACTCTTGTCATTTTTGCACATCTTATAATAGTTGTGGAAATTTTGTTGTTGCTACGCCCTTTCTTTGTTCAGTGAGTTTTCTGGGCATTTCCTTTGGTGTGCAGTCACTGAAATCTCAGCTTGGTTATTTTTATGGTCAGCTAGTGATTGACAGATGTTTCCTGAAATGCTTCAAGGCAATAAGTCTTTCAGATTTGCTGAGTTCTGTTGCGTGTTGCATGCCTTCAGCACTACAGTAACTTATTTACAGGTTTCGCTTAGCCATCACTTCCTACTTGTGCAGAGCCTCAGGGTCTGCCAAGGCCAAGACATTAGGGCCATGTGGGTGTTTTTTAGTTATGTGCATAGCCCTACCCATGATTGTGGCCTTCTAGAGCCTCAGAAACATGTCATAGCTTTTTAAAATCCTCCATGACCATCTCACTGCCCAGATCTTCTTTTTTAAGTGTCTTGGCCAGCTTCTCGTTTGTTCCAACTGGTATCTCTACCTCAGGCAGACGCAGTATTTAAAATGGATGCTGACTGTTTTTGACAAAAGCCCTAGAGATAGTTTTCCCATTGAGAAAGCTCTAAATGGGGTCAAATAACAGCACTCTTATAAATGAGTCTTTTTCAGGAAACTGAAAGACAGGTCAAGTAGTGGCAGTTCTCTGGGGATGGGTTTTTTGAGGGACTCCAATTCACTGTTCTTTTCAGTGGCTGTGAAGTGTCACTGGTTTTCATAGCTACTATGGTTACTAAGCTTTTCATTTTCAAGGCCACCATGGATCTGGGAGAAGGGGTTGGGAAGAGTCAAGGTAACATGCCATATAGAGTTTACTATTTCTACTGGGCGGAGAAGGCAATGGCACCCCACTCCAGTACTCTTGCCTGGAAAATCCCATGGACGGAAGAGTCTGGTGGGCTGCAGCCCATGGGGTCACTGGGAGTCGGACACGACTGAAGCGACTTAGCAGCAGCATTCCTACTGGGAGTCAGTCCTTTTTTTTGAATAACATTCCTTAGATCTTTCTAGCCTTTTGTTAATTTCTAGAGTTCTGCCAAAGCTGATTTTTACCATTTTGTTAGTGTTTTTGCTGATGTTATAGAGGAGTGGATTTCTAAAGACTCTCAATCTACCATTATAAAATGTCTGGCTCCTCTTCTTTAAGGCACTTATCATAGTTGAACTGTGTATCTATCTATGTGATTGTTTCATGAATATGTCTCCTCCACTTATTATTAAATGTCACTAAAACAATGTCTTAATTTGGGTTATATTCTCTCCTTTCTAGATTCTATCACAGTGACACAAAGTAGGCACTCGATAAATATTTGTTAAATCAGTAGTTAGCACAGACTAGTGAATAAATGCAATCTCCACAGACCGGTATTATGATAAATAATTGTTCAGTAACTTCTAAGGAGCCCTCAATCTTGCTGAACAGGACTTTTTACCCTTCTTGAGGAATGCACATTCTCATTGTCCTGAAAACTATGACTTCTCCTCCCAACCCTCTCTGCTTATGATCCTAGCTTATTTATCCTAGAAAGCAGCAGACAAAAACTCCTCCACATCTGTCAATATGCCCACATTCTTCTTCTTCCCCGCTACAGCGGAAAGACAGCCTGTCTTCCTGGAAAATGCCAATCTCCACATGTGTCCTGGAGGCACCCCTTACTGCTCTCTCAAGAACTCCACCCCAATTTTCTCTCTCTTCTCACCTGCACCTTCACCAATTTCAGCTGTATCAAACTGTTTCTAGCTGCATTAGGACAAATTTTTTCCTAACTTAAAAACAGCTTGAACCTCAGCTAATATACAGGACTCCCTTCCAGTAATGCTTCATTCCTCTATTTTCAAGTCAAATTTCTTCAAAAGTTTGGCTACAAAGTCTAGTTCCATTTCCTTACCTTCTATTTAGTATGAAACTCATCCTTACCTGTGTTCTATGTCCACTAGGCAGCTAAAAAGTCTCTGATATTTTCATTTCATTCTTTCAGCAAGTAATTAGTGGTGGTGGTTTGTGGTTCAGTCACTAAGTCATGTCCAGCTCTTGCAGTGTCATGGACTATATAGCCTGCCTGGCTCCTCTGTCCACGGGATTCTCTGAGTACCCAATATTAGTGACAAACACTGCTCCAGGAATAAGACATATAAGACAAATAAAATAAATACAATGAACAAGTTCTTTGGACATTTCCTTATAGTTTTCTTTAATATCAGGTACAACTAGGCACCACCTCCATATGAAAATGCCTTCTTCCCTTGACTCCCAGGGCTCCTTACTCTTGTCTCTCCAGTCATTCCTTTTCAGTATCCTTTGCTGGGTCTTTCTCATAGTTTCATTTTTTTTTTTAAGTCTTTTTTAATTACTGAGGTGAAATGCACATAACATAATTTAACCATCAGCTCCAGTTTTTAAATGTTAGATTTTTTTCTGAAATGTTCTTATCTTCTTCTTTTCTACTCCTTCTATAAAGAACCTCATCTACTCCTTGAATTTTAAGTGCCTTCTCTTTGTATGCCTCCCTTTACCACTGCAGCCTGGAACTCTCTCCTGAGGCCCAGATGCCAATAAGCAACCGTCCCCTCTTGGTTACTTAGCACAGTGTTTTCCCTAAAACCTACTCTTCCTCCAGCATCCCTATGGCACCAACATCCTTCGACCTGTTCCGTAGAAAACTCAGGAGATATTCTTAACACTTGTTTTTTCCTCGCAATTCATTTTAATTTTACAAATCAAATGGCTCTCAAATTTGTCCATGTCTCTCCACTTCTGCCAGTGACATGCTGAACTCTCACCTTGCAATGTGTTCACAACTGTTCTTCCCATATTCAGCTGTCCCTACTCCTACCAAAACCACTCCCCACAGAGTGGACGTAAGAACGCAAGGTTCATGAGAGGAAAGTGCTGCTTGGCATTGTTCTCAATTGCTTGCTCAATGTCTAATCAAATTTCTTAAAAAGAGTAAGCGTATAATAAAACTTCCCAAAAGTTGCTAAACAGATGCATCTTCTTCCTAAGCCTATGTCACAACTTAGCATATAGCACCAATCACAGGTTATGGGAGCAAAAGCCAGAATTGTAGTCCTTGATACAACTTTCTCTCTTGTCCATTACCTCTAAGCCATCACCAAAGTTTTCATTTTCTACCTGAACAAAATTATACCTAAAGTCTAACTACAGCTAACCATCCCCACCGTCAATGCCAGACTGTAGCCTGGACTCCAAAAAAAACTACCTTACCCACTTTCACTCTTGCCACCATTTAGGCCACCCTCTGTTTAACAACCAAGCATATTATTGCCCCTTTTTAACCTATCAGGAGTCTCCACGGCTCCCAGGAGAAAAAATGTTAAAAGATGTTAATACCTCACGTCCATTTAGGCATTAGTGTTCATTGGCTAGGAATATGAACTTGAGAGTCAGACCTCTAAATCTGAACATCAGCTCTGTTGTTTATCGGTGATGTGACTTTCACCAGCTTATTCAAAAAATTTCTCTTTCTCAGTTTTCTTAAGTGTAAAATGAATCATCATCCCAGCCAAGAAGTTCATAACATTTTATGGACAAACTTGGACAAACTTTTTGGCCAACCCAAAAAAGTATCATGATACCTTGCTCATAGTGCTGTGTGGACTAAGGAGCTGATTCATCTAAAGCTATGAAGATATGCCTAATCTTGACATGGAAAATGCTCAAAATGTTAGCAATTATTTATTCATATGTATCAGGAAATACAGAAGATACAACTCCAACATACAGCAGTTACTTATTGCTGTTTAGTTGCTAAGTCGCATCTGATGCTGCAGCCCCATGGACTGCAGCTCACTCACCAGGCTTCTCTGTCCCCCACCATCTCCTGGAGCTTGCTCAGACTCGTTTCCATTGAGTTGATGATGCCATCCAACCATCTCATCCTCTGTCACCCCCTTCTCCTCCTGCCTTAATCTTTCCCAGCATTAGGGTCTTTCCAACGAGTCTGTTCTTCACATCACGTGGCCAAAGTATTGGAGCTTCAGCTTCAGCCTCAGTCCTTCCAATGAATATTCAAGGGTGATTTCCTTTAGGATTCATTGGTTTGATCTACTTGTTTTCCAAGGGACGCTCAAGAGTCTTCTGCAGCACCACAGTTGGAAAGCATCAATTCTTTGGTGCTCAGCCTTCTTTACAGTCCATTCACACCTCTCTCACATCTGTTCATAACTATTGGAGAAACAACAGCTTTGACTATATGGACCTTTGTCAGCAAAGTCATGTCTCTGCTTTTTAATATTCTCTCTAGATTTGTCATAGCTTTTCTTCCAAGGAGGAAGTGTCTTTTCATTTCATGACTGCAGTCACCATCTGCAGTGATTTTGGAGCCCAAGAAAATAAAATATGCCACTGTTCCCATTTTTTCCCCATCTATTTGCTATGAAGTGATGGAATCAGATGCCATGTTCTTGGTATTTTGTAAACAGTATTAAAAAAAAAAACCCCTCCATGTCTTGGTAGAAAGGTACCCATGAGAGAAAACAGCAACCACACACACACACACACACACACAAAACAATTAAAAATGTGTGTACAAAATCCCCTCCCAAAAAAATACTAAGTATAAATGATCTATACAAAGTAAACTCCAATACATAATGAGAGGCATAAAATATAGAGTAACTTGAATAAATGGAGAAACATGGCACATTAGATGATTCAATATTGAACTGGTATCAATTAGTAGGAGAGAAAAAGTGTACAGAAGCAATTACAGGAATTGGATGATGGGGTACCATGATAATATAGATCAATTGTTATGAAAGATGATTATAGAAGTCTTCACAAAAGTGGTGGGAAGAATGTGAAGAATCTTAATAGACTGAGCTGGGGAAAATAAACAGCATCTTGCAAAAAAAAGCAGAGAGAGAGAGCAAAAATGCAATAGACCCAGTAGGATCTTTAAAGGTCACCATTCAGCCAGTGAGTAACAGGAAAACTAAGTACAAGTAGCTGAAGTGTAAAGGTCATTCACTCTCATTCATAATGAGAAATCCCAAAGAAGGAGTCCCCAGGTAGACATTGTCAGGGCTTCCCCTGACTTTGCCCTCTTGCTCTCAATATGGCTGTAGCCCTTACAAGCATCCAGCCCTCCCAACATCATGAAAAGTGGGAAGGAGCAGTTTTCTTCAAACCATTCTCTAATCTTACCAGTGAAGGAACTTTCCCTCCAGGTCCCCAGTGAATTACCACTTGTATCCTTTTGTTCAGAACTGGTCATATGCTGTTCTATTTTCTATTTTACTTGATCAACTACCCCAAAACTTAGTGACATAGCACAAAGACAGTTGTGTTTTACTCTCAGACTGTGTGGATCAGGAACTGTGATGGGGCACTGCTCCATGATATATGGTGCCTTATCCTGGAAGACTGTCTTGGCAGGGGATGATTTGAACACCTGCGGGCTCACTTGGAAGAGTCTTCACTCACATGTCTGACATCTGTGCTGGGAAGTCCCAAAGCTTGGGTTCACCTGGGAGTGTTGACCAGCGTACCTACACACATTCTCTCCTTGTGACCTGGGCTTCCTTACAGCAGGGTGGAGAAATCCCAAGAAGAGACATTCAGATAAGGTATTACAAGAGAATCTAACTGAAGCTGCATGATCTCAGAAGTCACATAGTATCACTACCTCCATGTTTTACTAGTTGAATCAGTCACAACTCCCCAGATACACAAAGGAAGGAACATAAACACAATGGGAGGCATGTCAAGGAATCTGAACTCACATTTTAAATCAACTCCTAAACCAATTTTAATTGGAAAGCCAACAACTAACAAAATAATGTTCCTACATCAAGGAAGAAAGGAAAATGGCTATTGGTTTCATAATAAAGACTTATATACAGCCATATATTCCATCCTCTCCCCCACCACCAACTCAAGGCATCAGCCTTCTTTATAATACCCCAGGTTAAATGATCAATCAGCCTTCAGTGACAGTGAGCGTCTTCTCTTGCTAAAATTAGTTTCACATTTGGACACTTGCTTTACAAATTAGACTTATCCCAAGCAAAATATGTTCTTCATATTAGGCCACTTTGGTCTGAGCTGAGGATGGGAAATGGGAGATTCAGGACAGTGAAATAAAATGATGAGCTGCTTGATCAAGGTCTTCAGATTGTCAGAGGGTATGGATGTTCAAGAATTGTGGCTTGGTAGGTTGCACGGTCCTCTGTCTGTCAAAATCATTATCCTCTAGTGACCAGATACATTTTAAATAAATCACTCTGGATTTCATTCACTTGCCATCAACGCTGTATTTATGATGTGGCCTTTGAAAAGGTCATCAATCCCTCCTGGAATCCTCTTAGTGCGAAGAGCTGTCAGACTTCCTAGCAAGGTTTAGAGCAGACAGAGGAGATGCAACTGGCACAAGCTACACTCCTCAGTTTTCGTTGTAAGTGATTCTTCAGGCATTTAAAGATGCAGGAGTAAGAGCAGAGTCTTACCTCGGTGTCCTGCAGGCAGCTCTTGCTGTGCACATCCCAGGCAGAGTTCATGATTCTCATCACCGAAACTCGCTCAGACTCCTATACGTGTAATCTCATCCAGCAGTATCCGCTTCTAGCTACCAGCTGAGCCAGAAATTCTGGAGTGGTTCTTACATCATCCCTCTCTCCTTAACTGCCAACATTTAATCTTCATCACATCCTTCCACACGGCCTCAGCAACAGTTCTACTCCATCACCTACTTATTGGTTGGTTTAGGGCATCATTGTCTACGGCAAAGCTCTTGCTGCGACTTCATGCCTGGCCACCCTTCTCCAGGAAGGAGGAATCCAATACCCTCACTTCTGGCAAGCCTTTGCCTACCCTTCACCTCCATGCCTATAAGATTAAGCTCCATCTCTTTGGCTCTATAAACAAGACTTTTGATGTATGGTTTGGCCACAAACTGGCTTCTCAGGTGGCTCGGTGGTAAATAGTCCACCTATCAATGCAGGAGCCACAGGAATTGTGGGTTCCATCTCTGGGTTGGGAAGATCCCCTGGAGGAGGAAAGCGCAACCCACTTCAGTATTCTTAGGCAATCCCATGAACAGAGGAGCCTGGTAGACCACAGCTCATGAGATCACAAAGAGTTGGACCCAACTGAAGTGACTGAACACACACACACTCTGGCCACAAACTATGCTCTAATATCTCCGACTATACTCTAATGCCTTCAACTCTTGTGTCTTCTCACCATTTGTCAGATACATCAAACTTCCAGTTTTTACCCTTACATTGGAACTTCCCTGGTAGCTCAGCTGGTAAAGAATCTGCCTGCAATGCAGGAGACCTGGATTCAGTCCCTAGGTTGGGAAGATCCCCGGAAGAGGCCAAGGCAACCCACTCCAGTATTCTTGCCTGGAGAATTCCCATGGACAGAGCCTGGTGGGCTATAGTCCATGAGGTCACACAGAGTCGGACATAACTGAGCGACTGAGCACAGCACAAAGCTCTTTATTATCACTGCCTGAAAAATGCAGATCACCTCTTCTTTACTCTGCACAGGACTGCATGTTTAAATCTCTAAATTGAATGGCAGCTTCAGTTTTTATCAGTGTTATAATTCAGACTTTATTGAGCATGTCCTATAGGCCAGTCCACATTCTAAGCATCGGATGTGGATTAATCCATTCAATATCTACAGCCACCCTGTGAGCCATGCAGATGAGGAGCTGAGACTGGGAGAAGTCCACTTGCTTATGTTCCCACAGATGGAATTCCAAAGCTAGAGTTCCTAGCCCAGTGAACTGCACGGGAGGCAAATCCGGGAACCTCTCCCATGAGCCGTGCCTGAATGCCATTAACTCTGCTGTGGCACCCAGCACATAGCAGAATACAACTGGATATCTTGCTTGGATAATGGTTCAAACAAACCAACTGTTCAAAAAACATACTTCTTAATAGAAAAATAAAGAAAATGTGAATGCTAACTAAGGTTCACTAAGGGATTACTGTTAGTTATTGGGACTGTGGTTATGTTTTTAAAGTCGCTGTCATTTAGAGATACACTAGACTAGAGATGCAATGGTTTGAGGCTACGATATGCAAAAGGGGACATTATGGGGGATGATAGGTCACAACCCTTTGGCATCATGTTGATAAATATTAAAAATTGGATATGTGTGAAATTCTGCCATTCGCAACAACACGGATGGACCTAGAGAGTAATATGCTTCCTGAAAAAGTTAGAGAAAGATAAATACTCTATATTACCACTTACAGCGAGGAATCTAAGGAAAAAAAAAGCAAATATATATAACAAAACAGAGACAGACTCACAGAAAAAAGTGTTACCTAGTGTTATAGTACTGGTTATCAGTGAGGAATGGTAGGGTGGAGAGGCAAAACAGGATTAAGGGACAAAGAGATACAAACCGCTACACATAAAATAAATGAGCTACAAAGATATATTGTTCAGCACATCCATTTGATCATACAAAAAGCAAGAGAATTCCAGAAAAATATCTACTTCTGCTTCATTGACTATGCTAAAGCCTTTGACTGTGTGGATCACAATAAACTGTGGAAAATTCTTAAAGAGATGGGAATATCAGACCTTACCTGCCTCCTGAGAAATCTGTATGCAAGTCAAGAAGCAACAGCTAGAACCAGACATGGAACAACAGACTGGTTCCAAATTGGGAAAGGAGTCCATCAAGGCTGTATATTGCCACCCTGCTTATTTAACTTATATGCAGAGGACATCATGTGAAATGCCGGAGTGGATGAAGCACAAGCTGGAACCAAGATTGCCAGGAGAAAAATCAATAAACTCAGATATGCAGATGACACCACCCTTATGGCCAAAACTGAAAAGGAACAAAGACCCTATTGATGAAGATGAAAGAGGAGAGTGAAAAGGTTAGCTGAAAGTTCAGCATTCAGAAAACTAAGATCATGGCACCCCACCCCATCACTTCATGACAAATAGACAGAGAAACAATGGAAACAGTGTCTGACTTTATTTTTGGGGGCTCCAAAATCACTGCAGATGGTGACTAAAGCCATGAAATTAAAAGATTCTTGCTTCCTGGAAGAAAAGTTATGACCAACATAGACAGCATATTATTAAAAAGCAGAGATGTTACATTGCCAACAAAGGTCTGTCTAGTCAAAGCTATGGTCTTTCTAGTAGTCATGTATAGATGTGAGAGTTGGACCATAAAGAAAGCTGAGTGTGGAAATATTCACACTTTTGAACTGTGGTGTTGGAGAAGACTCTTGAGAGTCCCTTGGACTGCAAGGAGATCAAACCTTCAAATGCTGAAGTTGAAGATCCAATACTTTGGCCCCCTGATGGGAAGAACTGACTCATTGGAAAAGACCCTGAGGCTGGGAAAGATTGAAGGCAGGAGGAGAAGGGGACAACAGAGGATGAGATGGTTGGAATGCAGATGGTGACTAAAGCCATGAAATTAAAAGATTCTTGCTTCTTGGAAGAAAAGTTATGACCAACATAGACAGCATATTATTAAAAAGCAGAGATGTTACATTGCCAACAAAGGTCTGTCTAGTCAAAGCTATGGTCTTTCTAGTAGTCATGTATAGATGTGAGAGTTGGACCATAAAGAAAGCTGAGTGTGGAAATATTCACACTTTTGAACTGTGGTGTTGGAGAAGACTCTTGAGAGTCCCTTGGACTGCAAGGAGATCAAACCTTCAAATGCTGAAGTTGAAGATCCAATACTTTGGCCCCCTGATGGGAAGAACTGACTCATTGGAAAAGACCCTGAGGCTGGGAAAGATTGAAGGCAGGAGGAGAAGGGGACAACAGAGGATGAGATGGTTGGACAGCATCACCAACTCCATGGACATGAGTTTGAGTAAACTCCGGGAGTTGGTGAAGGACAGGGAAGCCCAGAATGCTGCAGTCCATGGAGTTGCAAAGAGTTGGACATAACTGAGCAACTGAACTGAAATGAACAGGGAAATATAGCCATTACTTTTTAATGACTTTAAATGGGGTATCAGTTCAGTTAAAAATATTGATTCCCTCTATTGTACACTTAAAACTAACAAAATATAAATCAATTATACTTCAATAAATAAATAAAGGGAGATGTATACATGGAATTTCATTCATGTTGTTTCCTGTATTTCCTTGTATATTTGAGATTCTCTATATAAAAAATATTCTGTAGACTCCCTCAAATAAAGGAGCTTTTTTTTGTATTTAATCTCCACTTTGGGGCTGATAAATAGCAGAGGACATCTGAGTCTTAATCACCTCAAATCTGTACCAGTAACTGGCACAGAGTAGAAACTCAGCCAAGCTCGCAGCAACTATGACAGTCACTTCCAAAGGCAGAGAACAGTGCTGCCTGCCCTCCAGACGACCCCACTGCAGACTAATGACCCCACGGCCACCAGCATTACAGACGAGCCCCTGAGGAGAGCTGAGGCCAGCAGCTAGGGTTGCACATACTATTCCCATGCTCCCTACCTGTTTCCACACTGACCGGGTTCCTCTCGGGGTCTGTGTCACAGCCCTGGGAGCCCCCCTGGCTACCTTATGATTCCTTGATGCCCTCAGGGACTGTGGCTTGGATTTCTGTGTGCGCCTTTCCTGCTTTTATAAACTAACCCTTGGGCCCCAGCTGGAGAAGGCATTTGGCCTTAACTCTTAAAACACGACTGCTTGCCTCATCCCCATGGCTTGGATCAGGCCTACTGGTCCTGATCTGGATGGCAGGAATTTGAAATTAGGCATGTTTTCTCTAGAGGGACACAAATTCCTATGAGCAAAAGGCAGAGATTGTATTTCAGAGAAGACTGGACTCATTTAACACCTCTAGCCCCTACCCCTGCCTCTCCCTATGAGTATCTTCAACAGAAGGGCAGAGCCTGCCTATCTGGTATGTGGTACCTTGCAAGATCCAGAGCTAAGACTGCCTGAGGAATTCAAGGCAACTCCAGCATTCTGCTAGCAGTGAATTTCAGGCTTCTGCTGTGCTCAAGTTGCATGTTCCATGACCACCAACAGCTGACCTGGGGAGTGAGGAAGTGCCTTCCTCTCAGGTCTCTGAGGGGGGCCAACAGTGAGCAGGCTTGCTGGTGTGTGAGAGTGAGGTACTACTCCAACCCATCAGCCTCTGCAGAGCCTGACAGACCAAACTTCACACCCAAAGCAGAAGGAAACAGCCTCACAGGCAAGAGAGATTAGAAAGCCAAGAAGCACCCAAATCAGGTGCCACACAGACACTGAGCAAGTCAAAAGTTCTTACAGGCTTCCATTTTTTGAGGCTCATCCTTCTGGATGTCGGGTGAAGACCCTTGCTGCATTGAATCTAAATCTCCATCTGAGAGACACAGACAGCAACTCAGAAATGCCAAAAGTAGTGACCTGGGCATGCGTCCATGCTTGTCACTCAGTCGTGTATGACCCTTTGTGACCCCATGGACTGCAGCTTGCCAGGCTCCTAGATTCTCCAGGCAAGAATACTGGAGGGGTTGCCATTTCCTCCTCCAGGGGAATCCTCCTGACCCAGGGATCAAACCTGCATCTCCTGCATTGGCAGGTGGATTCTTTTACACTGAGCCACCTGGGAAACCCCAAACAACTCATGGTGGTGTGATGGAGGCTGGGAGGTGCCACAGGACCCCTCCATGAATGAGGTTGCCATTTCCTCCTCCAGGGGAATCCTCCTGACCCAGGGATCAAACCTGCATCTCCTGCATTGGCAGGTGGATTCTTTTACACTGAGCCACCTGGGAAACCCCAAACAACTCATGGTGGTGTGATGGAGGCTGGGAGGTGCCACAGGACCCCTCCATGAATGAAGGGCTTCTCCCCACTGCTGGGCATGCTGCCCAGGTCCTACTCCTACCCAGCACAGCCCATATCCAATCCTGATGCTCATGGTGGCATAAAGGCTCAGCCCTCTCTCCCCTGCTGGGACAGCCCAGAAGACTTACCCCATCTCCGGAGGCCCCTGTAGGGATAGCTGAGGTTTCTATTGAAACTGCAACACAGATAAACTTATCCATTTACCTAATCCTGCTTCCTTCTTCCCCTTCCCTTCTCTTTCCTTCTCTTCTCCCACAGATGGCAGTCCCCAAAGCATTCCCTAATGCCCATCCCAAATTTATGTGTCTCCTGTGCACCAAAGCTAAAGACTGTGGCTGGAGCAAGCAATAGAAAGGGAGTCAGATGCAGTCCTCACCTTCAAGAAGCTCGAGGGGACCCATATGCGCGTGTGCTTGATTGTTTGGCAGACGACGATTAAGAGTAAAGCTCTGGAGTCTCAAATAGCATCTTTGCCATTTCCTAGCTGTGTAATTTGGGGAAAGTCACTTAACCTTTCCAGGCTTCAATTTCCTCAACTGCAAAATGTCAATAATGACACCTGCTGAACTGGTTGTCATGGGGATTAAATGAGATGTGTATATAAGAAGTTTATTACAATGTTTGGTCTGATAAACGATGCTCTACATCCAAATATTTAGGCATCCTAAAGAAGAAAATAGTATAGACAAAGAGAAGCTTAATTTCACCTGGGGATAGAAAAGAAAGACTTCTCACAGGCAATGAGGCTCGACCTGGGAAATGAATTTGTTTCATTTATTCACACATAGGAAGATTTGGTAGGAACTCTAGGTTAAAATGCCATCAGACTGTCTATGATTCAGAGTTTCTCAATCTGCCATTAAATTCCCATGACAATACAAAAAAGGTGCAAAAGGAGGTAACGAGAGGTTCCAGTGTGACAAGCAGTCTAACTCCTCCCTACTCAGCACCAGTGTGTCATAAGAAACAGAGGTCCTCTCTGCCTTCCCTTGGTCTGGAGAGACCCTTGTACAGATAAAGCTGTGATAATCAAGATGCACCAACTAGGCTTTGCTTAGCTGATGCAGCAGCTGCAAGTGACAGAAAACCACCGAGCCACCTCAAGACTAAGGAATGTGTTCTCACAAGACAGCAGCCCACAGGACAAGGCCCCCACCCTTATTCTGTGGTGGCCCTGGCTTCCTCCCCGCCATGCCTGGCGGAGCCTTCAGGAAGTCCTCTCATCACCACAAGCAACTTCAGCAACCCCAAGTATTACAATCAGACACAACAGACTCCAGAGGCAGGAAGGGGTCTGTTTCTTCCTTGCGTTTCTTTTTAAGAACAAAGAAACCTTTCCTGAAAGTCCCCCACATCCCACTCATCAGCATTAGGCCGCTTGCTCATGGCAGGCACCAATAGTAGTAACTTACCATATGTGTGCCTAATGTTTTTCCCCTTAACTCTTCACATCATTAACGAGCTAGCTCATTCTTTTTTGCATAGCACTCCATTAGGAGAGCGACACCAAAATGACTGGATTCTTCAGTGGCTAACTTGTGTCCAGACTCTTTGGGCCCCATGGATTGTAGCTCACCAGGCTCCAATGCCCATGAGATTCTTCAGGCAAGAATATGAGAGCAGTCTGCCATTTCATTCCCCAGGGGATCTTCCCAATCCAGGGATTGAACCTATGTTTCCTGCATCTCCTGCATTGGCAGGCAAATTCTTTACCACTGAGCCACTTGAAAAGCCCAAATTACTCGATAGACAAATCAAAACCAACCCTCCTGGGGCAGAGGATTTAGGCATCTTCCCCAACACACAGAGTTCATGCAGAGTGGGATAGATGCTGTCACAGAGCCAGGAACGCGTGTATCAGGAAGACACTGGGAGGATAAATGAATCTTAGTTCAGTTCAGTTCAGTCGCTCAGTCATGTCCAACTCTTTGTGATCCCATGAATTGCAGCACGCCAGGCCTCCCTGTCCTTCACCAACTCCCGGAGTTCACTCAGACTCACATCCTTCGAGTCAGTGATGCCATCCAGCCATCTCACCCTCTGTCGTCCCCTTCTCCTCCTGCCCCCAATCCCTCCCAGCATCAGAGTCTTTTCCAATGAGTCAAACCTTCGCATGAGGTGGCCAAAGTACTGGAGTTTCAGCTTTAGCATCATTCCTTCCAAAGAAATCCCAGGGCTGATCTCCTTCAGAATGGACTGGTTGGATCTCCTTGCAGCCCAAGGGAGTCTCAAGAGCTTCTTCAACACCATAGTTCAAAAGCATCAATTCTTCGGCACTCAGCCTTCTTCACAGTCCAACTCTCACATCCATACATGACCACTGGAAAAACCATAGCCTTGACTAGACGGACCTTAGTCAGCAAAGTAATGTCTCTGCTTTTGAATATACTCTCTAGGTTGGTCATAATTTTTCTTCCAAGGAGTAAGCGTCTTTTAATTTCATGGCTGCAGTCACCATCTGCAGTGATTTTGGAGCCCCCAAAAAATAAAGTCTGACACTGTTTCCACTGTTTCCCCATTTATTTCTCATGAAGTGATGGGACTAGATGCCATGATCTTCATTTTCTGAATGTTGAGCTTTAAGCCAACTTTTTCACTCTCCTCTCTCACTTTCATCAAGAGGCTTTTTAGCTCCTCTTCACTTTCTGCCATAAGGGTGTTGTCATCTGCATATCTGAGGTTATTGATATTTCTCCCGACAATCTTGATGTTTCTTCCAGTCCAGCGTTTCTCATGATGTACTCTGCATATAAGTTAAATAAACAGGGTGATAATATACAGCCTTGATGTACTCCTTTTCCTATTTGGAACCAGTCTGTTATTCCATGTCCAGGCCTAACTGTTGCTTCCTGTCTCAAGAGGCAGGTCAGGTGGTCTGATATTCCCATCTCTTTAAGAATTTTCCACAGTTTATTGTGATCCACGCAGTCA
>SJYX01003498.1:54551-98938 GCA_006410675.1 Oreotragus oreotragus
GGCCAGGAGAGAGGGGACGCATGGTATCTATGGATGACTCACTTTGTTGCACAGCAGAAACTGACACAACGTTGTAAAGCCACTACACCACAATAAAAATTTTTTTAATTAGTGGCAAATTCTTTAAATATAATGTGCCTGCTACTGAAAGCAAAGAATATAAATAAATTAATTACTAACTTAAAGAGATTTTTTAGAAAATCAAGAAAAAATAAATAAATCCCAGAAAAGAAAAGAATTAATTTACCGTTTGTTGGAGTGAAAAAAAAAAAAAAAGCCAGGAGTTTATATTTGGAAAAAGTATTAAAATAGATCCATTTCAAAATAATCAAATGAAACCAAAATGTATGTAAGCAAAAAAAAATCATAAATGAGAAATAAGATACAATAATATAAAAATAATACTTAGAAATTATATAAAAAGTATTTAAGTCTGTTATTTTAAATTTGAAAAATATCAATATTCCATGAGCTCCCAGGAACTACATGAATTAACACAATAATTCAAGAAAAAGTAAAGATCCTAAATGGATCAATAATTGTGGAAGATTCTGAGTGAAGAATAAATCCTATATAGACTTTAAAGTCAGATTTTAAAATATTTCTCCACATTTAATTTCTGTTATTGAATCTATTTTATAATCAGAAATATTAGAAAATAAGCACAACTCTGATACCAAAACCAAATATATTAATACATAACTTGCAAAAAAGTAATCAGAGAATATGTGGTCATATTAACATTTAATGTTAAGGACTAGCAAACTGAGTTCAGCTGTACATTCAAAGAGAAAGATCACACGACCCAGTAGAATTTGCTACACATAAGATTTGATACATAAAGTGCTGCTGCTGCTAAGTCACTTCAGTCGTGTCCGACTCTGTGTGACCCCATAGACGGCAGCCCACCAGGCTCCCCCATCCCTGGGATTCTCCAGGCAAGAATACTGGAGTGGGTTGCCATTTCCTTCTCCAATGCATGAAAGAGAAAAGTGAAAGTGAAGTCGCTCAGTCTGTCCGACTGTTAGCGACCCCATGGACTGCAGCCCACCAGGCTACTCCGTCCATGGGATTTTCCAGGCAAGAGTACTGGGGTGGGGTGCCATTGCCTTCCCCGGATACATAAAGTGAAATGATTTTAAAACATGGTTGCAAATTCCTTGATACGTCTCCTATCGAGGTGGGGTCTGTGTCCCCTGCCTTTGAGCCTAGGCAGGTAGGCCTTTGTGATAGCCTCAACCAACAAAGTGTTGCAGAATTATGCTCTGTGATGCCTGGTGCTGTTTGTCAAAGTCATGCTTATTCTGCTGGTTTCTCTTGGGACACTCACAGGGGAAGTCTGGAAACCCTGGGCCCCGTGTGGAGAGACCACATAGAAAGTAGGAGATGCCCATGGAGCCCCAGCTGCTCCAGCCCCAGCAGGATTAGTCTTCCCAGCCTAGGACCAGACATGTGAGTGAGGAAACCTTTAAGGTGACCCCAGTCCAGCCACTGTCTGTCTGCCTGCAAGCACGTGCATTAGACCAAGCTGGAATGGCCTCCTGAAACTGCTCAACGCACAGATTCATAAGCAAAATAAACAGTAGTTATTACTTTAAGCCACTGCTTTGGGACAGCTCGTTCCAGAGTAATAGACAGTTAGAACATATCTAATCATCAAGCGATTAATGTAAAAATATATGATAATGTTCATATGTGACCCCCACAAAGGTATTTGATAAGATCCAACATCCATTCCTTATTAAGAACTTTTAGTAAATGTGAAAAGAGTCCTTGAACATGATCGCAAATCTCTATCCAGAATATGAACCAACACCTGGCACGTTATGAACCACTGTAGGCATTCATTCCCATTAAAATCTGCAGCAAGATAAAGACGATCAAAGTTACACAGCAGTGTTCTGGATGTTCGAGTCAATACGTTAATAAAGGGAAAATGAAAAAGAAGTATAATATCAAGGAGATCAAATTAACAACATTCATGGATGACACGGTTGTCTACCTCAAAAACTGAAGGAAATTAAAATATTATCAAGAAGGACCAAAGTCACCATTATCTAAATCCACGTGCCTTTGGGCGGTCAAAAATTATCCAGTGGTCTATCACCGTGTTACACTCACCTAAGGACAATCGCCTTAAACACCAAATGAACTAGACACAGACCTGAAAATACTGTTTATGAGAAATAGCCCAGGGGATTGAAGACCCCAGCAAGTAAAGATCCCTGCATTTACCAGTATCTGCATTCCTCAGGGAGTCAGTGGAAATTAGGGGGGAAAGAAGAAGAAAGAAAAAGCTCAGGCTGATGGAGTGGGCAGCAGAGTTCTTAACTGCTTACGTTCAGATCCCGGTGCCCCCAGGCACTATCCCTAATGACCTTAGCACATTCCTTAAAATTTTAGGCCTGAGTTTTTCCAACAGCAACATGAAGACATTAGTAATGCTGCTGTTGTTGCTGTTGAGTTGCTAAGTCGTGTCTGACTCTTTTGCAACCCCAAGGGCTGTAGCCCACCAGGCTCCTTCTGTCTATGGGCTTTGCCAGGCAAGAATACTGGAGTAAGTTGCCATTTCCTTCTCCATTAGTAATGGTACCTGATATACATGGTTGTGATAACAAATTACATTAGTCTCTATATGTGAAGTATTCAGAACAGTGACTAGCAGACAATAAGCATTCGCCACTATTAGGAGAATAAATTCTTAGCTAGGGTCCCAATCTGACTCAGAGAAGTAGGTAGTTGTTTCCTGCTAATAATAAACACTAGTGATTTTTATAATTAAATTAGAAATAACTGTGCATATATCCATTAAAATTTAAAACACATATAACCTATGCCTCTGATTTTAGGAATTTATCTTACATATCATGTGTCTGCTGGTATGTTTGTAAAATTTGTAAATACAAAGTTATTCATTATAGCATTGCTTGGAATAATAAATAACAACCTAAAATGTTGATCAATAGGGGACTGGTTAAATACATCATAGCAGATGCATGAAACA
The DNA here is from genome assembly GCA_006410675.1 of Oreotragus oreotragus. NCBI lineage: Eukaryota > Metazoa > Chordata > Mammalia > Artiodactyla > Bovidae > Oreotragus > Oreotragus oreotragus. The sequence goes on from SJYX01003498.1 coordinate 57,556, forward strand.
AAATATGTTACAGCCATTAAAAAGAATATGAAATATATTTATGTGCTAATATACGGAAAGAACTCTAATTTACATTTGCCTTTTTAAGTTTCAGAATGGCATGAATAATATTCTACCCTGTGGTAAATGCTACAAATGTATATCTGTCTATATGTAAATTGCAATATGTATAATTTACACATAATCCACAATTATAATTAGCATATATGTATAAGTATACACATTTATAATCGTACATATTCATATATATATATACACATATATATATTTCAGTTTTTACCTATGTGTAGTTTCTTGGGTGTATATACTAAAAATAGACAACTGGTTATCTCCTGGGAGGTAAGCTGATTGGCTAGAGCAGAGTGTGTAAAAGAGTCTCATTTTTCACCATATGTCTTTTTTATTCGTTTTGCATTTTGTACGTCAAGCTTACATTATATACAATACTAAAATAAATACTTTTAAAGATATGTGCAGGACCTAAATAAGGAAAATTATATAGTTCAACCCCACTAATGACTCCAAAGAAACATAAAATTATATAACAATGAAATAATATTTGTCTATAGAAATGACAAAGTCTTTTTTATTTAAGGTAAGTGGCTTGAGCTCAGTACTCCCAAAGTGTCAGAAAATGGAAAAACTCACACACCACTGGTGGTAATCACTACAACCATTTGGTAAAGCAATTAATTCACAGTTTCAGATGAGTAATTCACTTCTAGAAACCTATGCCTAAGGAGCTAACCAAAGTTTCAAACTCAGATGCATGTACAAATGTAAATCCACATGACTAAATAATGCTTTTGAAATGTATACGACAAAATAGACATCATGCTTTGGGCAGTTTGTTAATGGCATAATATTTTTTTTGAGTTATTTAAACTTATTTTTATGGTAAAAGTAGTACTTGAACATTTGAAATAATGTATATTAATGGGTAAGCTCATGGGATATTATTAAAATAAATAGTATAATGAAACAATATATGCAGTATCACTCTACTTTTTCGTATATTTTTATGCAAATATGTTTGTCTCATAGGCACCAGGAAACGTCATCCCTCCCACACATCCCAGGAACAATGGGCAAGACATAGCCAATAATCAGATCAAAGAATCTTATGGGGACACGCCAATGACACCATTTATATATATATATATATCATATAGTGTATATACGTGTGTGTGGCATCACTGAAGAAGGCTAAATCTGATGCTAAAAAGTAGCATCAGATATATATTTTTTTTTTTTTTAATTAAGGAACCTCTGTCACATTACACAACACAATATCCTTTCAACTGTGGCAGCTGAATACCCATCCTTCCCAGCACCTTCCTAGTACCATAGGACTGCAAGTCTCAAAACTAAATTTCCAAGACTCTTTTCCTTTGCTAGACTGGCTACTGAGAGGCATTAGCATGGGATCTGGGAAGAAGAAGAAAAATAAGAGCCTTTATTTTTTGCCCCACAGCAACTACAGATAGGCTCATGGACATCAGCAGATGGCAGATTCATGGATGCATCAGCAGCTTCCAGTTTTCTTCCTAAAAATGGCTTACGTTTTTGCTACAGGCTGTTGAGATATCAATAGCAAACACTCTGGGATTTCAGCAGCCTCCTGATCTCAAAAAAAAATGTCTTCTTGACTCCTGCCTTCTGGATTTCCTGAAATCCAACAGCACCCTCCATGACCCTCATCCTTCTGTCCAGTTCTTCTTAGGGTGATTTAAGCTCCTGCTCCTGCTGCTGCTGCTAAGTCACTTCAGTCGTGTCTGACTCTGTGTGACCCCATAGACGGAAGCCCACCAGGCTCCCCCATCCCTGGGATTCTCCAGGCAAGAATACCGGAGTGGGTTGCCATTTCCTTCTCCAATGCATGAAAGTGAAAAGTGAAAGTGAAGTCGCTCAGTCTGTCCGACTGTTAGCAACCCCATGGACTGCAGCCCACCAGGCTACTCCGTCCATTGGATTTTCCAGGCAAGAGTACTGGGGTGGGGTGCCATTGCCTTCCCCGGATTTAAGCTCCTAGATCCCTATATTAACTCCCCTTCTATATTAACTCCCCTTCTGATTATAAATACCAAGGGATGTTGCTCTGTCCCTGACCAACCCCAGATTGATGAGACTTCCAAATTCTCACCTTCCATATGTCCATAAAAATCCATATCCCACCACAAAAGATAGAAAGAAAAAATAGGAACACAGATGTTGGTATTCGTGTTTTCAGAAATTCCATTAACTTATCTTCTTGATATTTCAAAATCTAAAATATAATCAATTAAGAGTCCAGAAACTCTGACAGCTCTAACTTCTAGGTGTTCAGCAAGACATGTTAAAAGAGTGGTTCTTGCCCACGGATGACCCTACGCCTCCCACTCTGGGACATCTGGCAGCGTTGGAGGCATTTTCAGTGGTCCCAACTGGGAAGAGTGAGTTATGCTAGTGGCATCTAGCGGGAAAATGCCAGAGATGCTGCTAAATATTCTAGGATGCCCAAGAAAGACCCACACAAAAGATAATCATTGGACCTGAAATGTTCCTAGTGCCAACAATGAGAGATGTTACCTTAAGTCTTTTTCATCAGCCTTCCAGGAGCGTGATGTCAAAAGCTCAAGTTACAAAATGTTTATCTTCTATATGATAAGAGAAGAGAAAACTTTCTAATTAATTCCAAACCTGGCCATTGTTAGAACCTGTGATATAGATGAGGGGGAATACAAGTTGAGGAAGACGATACCCTCCTTCAAAACTGCTTATAACCCAGGTAACAAACAAACCAGTAAGTCAGAAAGAGAAAGACAAATACCACACAGTATCACATTTATGTGGAATCTAAAATATGACAGAAATGAACTTATCTATGAAACAGAAACAGACTCACAGACACAGAGAAGAGATCTGTGGTTGCCAAGGGGTAAGGGTGCTGGGGAGGGGTGAACTGGGGGTTTGGGATTAGCAGATGCAGATGATTATATTTAGAACAGATGAAAGGTCCTATTGTATAGCACAGGAACTATATTCCTTGTGCTATATCCTGTGATATAGCACACTATCACTATATCCTATGATAAACCATAATGGGAACAAGATGAAAAAGAATATATATATATATATATGTATATATATATATGACTGAATCAATTTGCTTTACAGTAGAAATTAATACAACATTTTAAATCAAACTATACATCAATAAAATAGTTTTTTTTTTTAAATGAACCAGAGCAGGGCCTGATGAGGGAGCAAAGAGAAGAGAAAAAAANTATATGTATATATATATATGACTGAATCAATTTGCTTTACAGTAGAAATTAATACAACATTTTAAATCAAACTATACATCAATAAAATAGTTTTTTTTTTTAAATGAACCAGAGCAGGGCCTGATGAGGGAGCAAAGAGAAGAGAAAAAAAATTATTAAGCATAGAAATTAGGACGTTTCTCTCTCCCAACTAATAATGTCAGCAGTTATTTCTGTGTGACAAATTATAGGTGACTTTTCTTTCCCTTTTTATACTTTTCCATATTTTCCAAATTTTATGTAATGGTTGTACATTGCTTCTATAATTATAGAAAAAACCAATAAGCATTATATTTTAAAATAGAATGAGAATAAGCAGGCTGTTTGAGGAAATATTCTAGTCATGTTACTGCAAGTATTTTACATCCTCTCTGAAATCCTCATGGGAAATAGAGACAAACAAAAAAATTATGCAACTCCCACCAACCTTATTGTTCTGCTTTATAACTATAGCAGCCTCCCACCAAACTTGATTAACACAATTTCTCAGATTTACCTGAGATGGTCAGGAATGAACTGCAAATTTTCCCTCAGCAACAAAGGTGTGCAGGAACAAGAATTCCACCCTGTCTGGGCCAAGAGATTGTTGATCAGGGAACACAGAAGCCTTCTGAGAAGGGGGAAAGAGGCAAGGACCTCCTCGGTGTTCCACAAGAGGAAGGCCAGGCAATTAAACTTGATTTCTGAGACCCCTGAATGTGGAATTCTGTCCACTCAGACTTATGTGTCTCCATGAATAGCAATATTTTACTGTGCAATGAGTTTTGTGACTGAAGCTTAGCTTCTAATTATCAGATTCCCAGTGGTTGAGCCTACAGATTCCTCTTTGGCAAAACCATTATATGGACTCCCACGAAGTAACCCGCAAGGCTGGGGGAGCCGACTGTCACTCTGGGCTCTATTTCCACTGGCAGAAGCTAGGCTCCAGAAGACCTCGCGGCTTGCATCTGTGTCAGCCTGGGCGGGTGGACGGTGCACCCAGCCCAAGGCCAGATCCTGCTCCCCTCCAAAGGCCCTCTGTCTGTCTCTGTCGTGCAGGGGTTGCCTGACTCCCAGGTTCCGGGGGCCTCTCAGTGCTGTCTCGTCCACGAAGGGTCACTAGCTCTTCCTCTCGTGGGGAGTGGGGTGGAGCTGTGACGTCAGGAGCAACCTGTCACCATTCTGGTGACCTCAGTCCAAGGCTAGTTTTTAATCCGTGTACTTCAAGGATGCAGCTCACTCCTGAATTTTAAAGACCCATAAAATATTTATTTTGTTATTTAAAATATATGAATTATTTACACACCAACGGGCAGTACTTAACATGAAGCCAGCTCACTCTGCCTTCTCTACCCCCCCGGCCTGAAAGGAAGAGACAACCCTCAGCAAGAATGAAGCACAACCAGAGCCCTTAGGAGCACAGTCAGTACTGGCTTCACACCCTCCTGAAAACTCATGAGGAGGGGTTGGCCTTCCCCCAGGAGTAGCTGCACAGGCCACAGATGGCCGTTGGGTGCACTATGCCACGCTGAGCTTGAAGAGGACCCAGGTCCAGGGTGACCAGCCTGTCCAATCATCAGGCGTCCCACTCCTGGTGCGCATCTGAGAAGGCTGGAAAAGCATTGTAGCAGAGAAACACAATTAGTTATTGACAATCACTCCACTGCCTTCTAAATTCTAAAAGACCCCTTCGGTTTGCGGACCGAGGTAATGAACGTGAAGATGTAAGACTGTGGACTTCCCTGGTGGCTCAGACGGTAAGGCGTCTGCCTACAAAGCAGGAGACCGGGGTTTGATCCCTGGGTCGGGAAGATCCCATGGAGAAGGAAATAGCAACCCACTCCAGGACTCTTGCCTGGAAAAATCCCATGGACGGAGGAGCCTGGTAGGCTACAGTCCAACATGCTGATGTATGGCAAAACCAATGCAATATTGTAAAGTAATCAACCTCCAATTAAAATAAATAAATTTATATTTTAAAAATTCCACATATATGGAAAAAAAAAGAGTCGAACACAACTGAGCGATTACTTATGGGGATGATCCGGAGGGATGATGTGGGGTGGGAGGTGGGAGGGGGGTTCATGTTTGGGAGTTCATGTACACCCGTGGTGGATTCATGTCAATGTATGCCAAATCCAATACAGTACTGTAAAGTNTATGGGGATGATCCGGAGGGATGATGTGGGGTGGGAGGTGGGAGGGGGGTTCATGTTTGGGAGTTCATGTACACCCGTGGTGGATTCATGTCAATGTATGCCAAATCCAATACAGTACTGTAAAGTAAAATAAAGTTAAAAAATGAAAAAATAAAAGACTGGAGAAACTAGGAGAAGGACAAGTAAACTGCTCACTCAAAACATGAAAGGACATAAAGAGAAGAGGAAAGGTAAGGTTAGACAATAACAATGTTATGTTCGTTTCTGCTGTAAAATGTGAAGCAGCCATATGCATACATATATCCACTCACTCAACTCCCTTTCTGCCTCCATCCCACCCCTCTAGGTCGTCACAGAGCAGAGAGCTGAGCTATCTGCTTGACACACTGCCATGTGTACACAGATAGAGAGATATATCTCCATCTATCTATATATGTGTATATACGTGTATATATGTGTATAGATAGATAGATGTATATCTATATATGTGTATAGATAGATAGATAGATAGATGTATATAAATAGATAGATATCAGTTGTAATCTCCCAATTCGTCCCACCCTCCCCTTCCCCACCACTGTGTCCACACATTCATTCTCTACATCCGCATCTCTATTTCTGTCCTGAAACTAGGTTCATCTGTACCATTTTCTTAGATTGTACATACGTGCATTAATATTCAATGTTTTTTTTTCTCTTTCTGAACTCTGCATTTTTAAGGACATTTAAAAGAGAAACTTTGTGAGGGCTCAAATACCTTTGTGATGAGTGATGCCACTCTATCTCCATTTCCCTTTAAAATCTTTATTAAATTTAGACTTTTTGCTTTGCACATTGTAAGCATTCAAGAGGTATTTGTTGAGTTAATGAATGAGTCAATGCACACAGCGTCGTTTGATGAAGTTGGGTTTTTCTCTTCGTAGGTACCCAAAAAGTGCTGAGTCTTTCCTCTTTCAGACTGTTCTGCTGTCTTCATAATCATGGCTCTTAAAGCTGCATAAATCCCAGCTTGCTGCCATGCTATAATTTACTTGCTGTAATTTCATTGTTTCTTCTGTTTTTCTATCAGAGGCAATGCTGCAGTAATCACCTCTGGACACACAGCCTTTTCCTGCATGCACATTAACTACTTTTCAGTGGTGTAGCTTCTGCAAACACTGACTTAGCCATGAGGAGTCTGGGGAATCACGGCTTGAACCAGATATGAAGCCCAGAGCAGGCAGGCTTGGTTCGAACCCAGGGTCTTCGCAGATGCTGGGTGGACTCATGCATTGGTCACTGCATAAACTTTCTGAGGCCACCCCAGGCCAAGACCAGTTTTGCATCACGATATATACATATAATTGCCTTTAGGAACCTTGGTCTGGTGTGGGAGGTAGCATGTAAACAAGTGACTAAGATGTAGTAAGATGGGTGTTATTACAGAGGTCAGCTGAGAAGGTTTTTGAGAATACAAGATACTAGCCACTAATCTAACCTGGAATGAAGAGAAGAGAGAATGTCAGGGAAGATTCCTGGAGGAGTGACGTCTGTACTCTATCTTAGAAGAGAAAGAAACGTGTTTAGTTGAGAAAAGGGAAGGGTAATGACTTCCAGGCAAGGAGGAAACCACACACATGGGCACAAATGTAATAAAGAAAACATTCTGGAGCAAAGTGCATGAAATGTCATGTGCTCAGTAGGAGTTGAGGACACTGGCTGAGGAGACAAACAGAGGCTATAAAGATTCTTAAACACACTTCTGGGAGTTTGGACATCACACCACAGGCAAAATAGTTACAAACCAGGGCTTGACTGGCCTCATCATATTTGCTTCATGCAAAGATCACTGGAGGGCAAGGAAAGGCTGGAGCCAGGAAGGCAGACAGAAGGAATCCAGAGCTAACTGTGGAGGGATGATCTCTTCACACTTCCCCAGGCAGGCACACCCAGCTTCAACAGAACTAGAAAGCCACACCCACAAGAATTAGCTTCTCAGTTTCCACAAGGCAGACAATCTTCTCTCACTTGTATGGCTCTATTCTAAAATAATTCCTCGAAATCCAGTTTTCTGGACTTCTGGTTCCATCTTCTGATTTCACCTTCTGCCAACAGATCCTCAGTGCCGTCTGGTTACTTGGATCACACTCTATAATTGCTTCCTAATTTTTTCCTGGATTCTGACCCAGATTAGCTCAGAAAGCTGCCTCTGCTACACCTCAATATGCGGAGATCTACTAACTGGTATCTTCTCAGCATGTTGGGGCATCAACATGCTCCGTCTATGGGGAACTGTATTAGCCTGGGTTCTCCAGAGACACAGAACTGTTAACTACAAATGGGAACTTGCCATCTGTCTCTACAAGGATTAAATCATGTGCTGCTGCAGCTGCTGATTTTCAACACCCTCTGAAAGAAGTTCAGGGTGGAGAGCAGAAATGAGGCACTCTGTGCTCTGGGAAAAACTGGCAGAACGGGTCTTCAGATAGTTAGATATCTGGAGCCAATCTTATGAGCCCAATTCTTGTATCTCCTTACACTAAAATCCTTCATGCTGATGACTGCTCCTCGTGACTAGCAGAAACCTTCTGCAAAACATGTACTTGACTGCATGTACTCCGCCTTCACCAAAATCCCATATATACTGATCTTCTCCCTACCTCTTTGGAGCAGTTTTCCAGAGCTATCTGAGGTGCTGTCTCCTGGGTTACGGTCCTCATTCTGCCCCCAATAAAACTTAATTTGCAACATTCATATTGTGCTTTTTTTAAGACATACACACAAGGAAATTTACTGTAAGTCCTGGAATCTGTAGTCAATAAGCTGCAGACCCAGAGAACCAAGAAGCTGGTGGTATAAACTCCAGCCTAAGTTGAAGTCCAAGGCAAGAGAAAACCAAACACCCAGCTCAAAGGTCTATTGGGGCCTTCAGTGGGGCTTCCCAGGTGACTCAATGGTTAAAGAATCCGCTTGCAATGCAGGAAACGCGGAAACGAGGATTCGATCCCTGGGTCAGGAAGATCCACTGGAGGAGGGCATGGCAACCCACTCCAGTATTCTTGCTTGGAGAATCCCATGGACAAAGGAGCCTGGTGGGCTACAGTCTATAGGGTCACAAAGAGACTCAACTGAGCGTGCCTGCAGGGCTTCAAAGGATTAGATGTGTCCCATCTACATTCAGATGTTGATCTCATCCATAAATACTCCCAACAGACATATCCAGAATAATGTTTAACCAAATATCTGGGCACCCTATGGAGCAGTCAAATTAACACATAAAATTAATCATCACAGGAACCAAGAGGACCTCAGCCAGGATTTGAAAGTCTTGGAGTATACGCCAGTCCCTGCAGCTGTTCTGTTCAATAGGGTAGACTCATTATTCAAATGTAGTTAGTCTCATTTAAGAAGCATTATTTAATTAAAGGCCAGATTTCAAAAATATTGTACCAAACAAAAATGGTAAAATAACTGATATATAGGGTCACAAAGAGACTCAACTGAGCGTGCCTGCAGGGCTTCAAAGGATTAGATGTGTCCCATCTACATTCAGATGTTGATCTCATCCATAAATACTCCCAACAGACATATCCAGAATAATGTTTAACCAAATATCTGGGCACCCTATGGAGCAGTCAAATTAACACATAAAATTAATCATCACAGGAACCAAGAGGACCTCAGCCAGGATTTGAAAGTCTTGGAGTATACGCCAGTCCCTGCAGCTGTTCTGTTCAATAGGGTAGACTCATTATTCAAATGTAGTTAGTCTCATTTAAGAAGCATTATTTAATTAAAGGCCAGATTTCAAAAATATTGTACCAAACAAAAATGGTAAAATAACTGATGAATAATTATATAGTGGTGTTCTGGGCTGAAAAATCCCACAGTCAGAGGAGCCAGCCATGCTATAGTCCAAAGGGTTGCAAAAAGTCAGACAAGACTAAGAGACTAAGCATGCACATGCTGAGTGATAATTATGACAATATTCAGACACATTGGTTTAAGTAAAATATATATGAAACTAATTTTACCTGTTTTCTTGTATTTTGTTAATGTAGATGCTAGAAACTGTGAAATTATATATATGGCTCACATTCCATTTCTCTTGGCCAGTGTTGCTCTGGAGGGCTGAGTACATTAGTTAAGAAGGATTAGGGATAACATCCGAGGTCCAAGTAGTGAAAAGTTCAAGGTACAGTTTTTGTCTAAATAAAGCATGGCTAGACTAAGAGGGAAACTGAGGCATTGGCCATCAATATGGGTTGAGGGTGCATTACTGGAGTAAGGGGCCACTGTGCTTCCCTCAGCCTAGGACCCCTCAGAGCTTTGGCTCCGATCTCTTAAGTAAGACCAGACTCCACTCAGGTGGAAGAAACACTGGCATGGTTCAGGGACTGCACTGGCTAAACTCTAGGAGGAGGCTCTCCACGGTGCCATCTGCACCCTGCTGTGGAAGAGGGGGGCTGAAGCTCTTGCTGTCTGCCTCCTTGCTTCTCACAGTCTTAGGGCCTTGGACCTAAGGTTCACAGAGCTGAATTTCAGATTAAGAGTATCTAACCATGTATGACCTGAATGCTTGTTTCCTCTGTGAGTGCACACAGGCTGCATTCAAGGTATAAAGACAATTTCTACTCAGGAGGAACAATAACCCTATTTCCTCTGATCAAACACAATAAAAGTTTGTGTTTCCAGTTGGCTGATTTGGGCCAGAGGCCTCAAGGCCCATATCATTGGACACATAATAAGCCTTCTCTTCTCCCTTGTTTGCTTTTCTAAGTACTGAGAGGTAACAGATAGAATTAATTCCCTTTACTCAGAAAATTTCAAATCCATTTGTAAATACTGGTTTGGTTCTTAAATGGTCCTTGAGAGGTGATATATAATTAAAGACTGTTTAGTTTTCACTTAAACAAGAAGCTTCCGGGGCGGGCAAGGGTGATGCTGCTGGAGGTATGTTTACAGATCTTATTAAGCTCTTTAAGCATCTAGCAATGCCCACCAGGCCTCGGGTGGCAAGCACCCAGAGCCTGAAGATGGGAGCTACATGGGAGGCAGGCTGAAGGTTGAAGAACTTCCCAGAAAGAGAGGACATGAACAAATAGCAAGTGAGACCGAAAATAAGAAAGCTTTTGATCCCACTGATCCCCATTGCCACAGCTTCATGAAGAGACCCAGAGCCACGGTGAGCTGAGGAGCTTGGGTCCTTCTAAGACGGGCTTGGCAAGGTCTTGATGAAGAGGCCAAGATGTTCCAGTGCTGTGTCCTCCTGCCAAGTGGTTACCACCAGGAAAGAAAAATCCGCAGCCTCTCCAGGGAGAGCCCAGCCCTACCAGCCCTTCTCAGACAGACTCTGTCCCTTTCCTTGCCATTTTGCTGAGGCTCTTTTAGCAAAACAAAAATGATGAGATGGTGACACTTAACCTGTCCACATCTCTGGTTTTGCCCCTCCCTGAGTTTGCTAGAGATCCAATCTCTCTGCTTCCCCATTCACTAATCAACAAATGCCCTGCGCGGCCGTCCTGATCCTTGGATTTCTTGGAACAGAAAATGAGAGGAAGTGGAGAAGGTCGATGGAGGCAGGTGGGGCGAGTGCTGGAGCAGGCTCTGAAAAACTGTAATGAGACAGAGGGAGTCAGCTAAGAGGCAATGGTGAGAAGCCCGGCTGGGGCCTCCACACCGCATCGCAGCGCATTTTGGCTCAGTATCAGTGGGGCAAGGAGGACGGCTGCACCTGCTGGGCCTTGGACCTAAGGTTCACAGAGCTGAATTTCAGATTAAGAGTATCTAACCATGTATGACCTGAATGCTTGTTTCCTCTGTGAGTGCACACAGGCTGCATTCAAGGTATAAAGACATGAGGCAAGCATCAGGGCTCTTGGAAGCCTCCCAGAGCCATGAGGATACTGTGGAGCCCTCACAGAGTGCGGAAATAGACGTGGGGGGTGGCTGAGATATGCAGAGACATGTCTCACTGTCGGATTCCCATGTGCAACAGACACCGCCAGGGCCGCTGAGCGCCCATCACCCTGCCCCCTTACCTGAATCACACAGGCAGTAACATACCAGCTAGAAAATCACATTTTGCAGCCTCCTTTGCAGCTGCACACCAGTGCCCATAGGCAATATCTGAGAATATCTGGGAAGGTCTGGCTTGCCATAGACAGCACTTCCCACTTCCCATAGTGACTTCCTTCTGGTTCCTGCCAGAGACATAAACAGGGGGCCAGAGAGGCGGCAGCCACTATTGTGCCACCAAATGGTGACCACGAGAATGAAAGTAGAGAACAGCAGAACAGAAAGAGAAGGCGTCAGGGCTACAGGTACCGCCCTGCCCCCACACCCGGCCTCCAAGCCCAGACATCTGGCTCCATGGAAAATAAATAAGCCCCCTTCCCCCTTGAAGCTATTCCTTTTTCAGATTTCTATAGTTGCATCCTGACAAACAGATATAATATTATGTGGATTCACTAAGGAGAGGAATTGTTTAAATTACTCCACAGACACCCATATTTCTTCGGAACTCGGAATTCTTCAGGGCTGCTGTGCATGCCAAATCATTTCAGTCATGTCTGACTCGGTGACCCTATGGACTGTAGCCCACCAGGCTCCTCTGTGCATTCTCCAGGAAAGAATACTTGAATGGGTTGCCATGCCTCCTCCAGAGGATCTCCCCAACCCAGGGATTGAACCTATGTCACTTATGTCTCCTGATGTCTCCTGAATTGGCAGGTGAGTTCTTAACCTCTAGCACCACCTGGAAAACCCTCAGGGCTGCTGGGAATTAGTTAATCCCAATGGACTCAGGAAAACCACTAGACCATTCAGGTATGACCTAAATAAAATCCCTTACGGTTATACAGTGGAAGTGACAAAGAGACTCAAGGGATTAGATCTGATAGAGTGCCTGAAGAACTATGGACAGAGGTTCGTGACATTGTACAGGAGGCAGGGACCAAGACTATCCCCCTGAAAAAGAAATGCAAAAAGAGCAAAATGGCTGTCTGAGGNGGATTAGATCTGATAGAGTGCCTGAAGAACTATGGACAGAGGTTCGTGACATTGTACAGGAGGCAGGGACCAAGACTATCCCCCTGAAAAAGAAATGCAAAAAGAGCAAAATGGCTGTCTGAGGAAGACTTAAAATAGCTGTGAAAAGAAGAGAAGCGAAAAGCAAAGGAGAAAAGGAAATTAAGTTCAGTTCAGACATTCAGTCCTGTCGAACTCTTTGTGACCCCATGGACTGCAGCACACCAGATTCCTTTTCCATCACCAACTCCTGGAGCCTACTCAGATTCATGTTGACCCTGTTGGTGATGCCATCCAACCATCTCATCCTCTGTTGTCCCCTTCTCTTCGCGCGTTCAATCTTTCCCAGCATCAGGGTCTTTTCCAGTGAGTCAGTTCTTCCCATCAGGTGGCCAAAGTATTGGAGCTTCACCTTCAGCATCAGTCCTTCCAATGAATATTCAGGACTGCTTTCCTTCAGGATGGACTGTCAGATCTCCTTGCGGTCCAAGGGACTCTTCAAGAGTCTTCTCCAACACTACAGTTCAAAAGCATCAATTCTTCAGTACTCAGCTTTCCTTATAGTCCAAATCTCACATCCATACATGACTATGGGAAACACCATAGCTTTGACTAAATGGACCTTTGCTGGCAAAGCAATGTCTCTGCTTTTTAATATGCTGTCTAGGTTGGTTATAGCTTTTCCTCCAAGGAGCAAGCGTCTTTTAATTTCATGGCTGCAGTCACCATCTGCAGTGACTTCGGAGCACCCCCACAAAAAAGTCTGTCACTGATTCCATTATTTCCCCATCTATACGCCATGAAGTGATGGGACCGGATGCAACTATCTTAGTTTTCTGAACACTGAGTTTCAAGCCAACCTATGTACTCTCCTCTTTCACATTCTTCAAGAGGCTCTTTAGTTCTTCTTTTCTTTCTGCCATAAGGGTGGTATCATCTGCATATCTGAGGTTATTGATATCTCTCCTGGCAATCTTGATTCCAGCTTGTGCTTCTTCCAGCCCAGCATTTCTCATGATGTACTCTGCATAGAAGTTAAATAAGCAGGGTGACAATATACAGCCTTGACACCCTCCTTTCCTGATTTGGAGCCAGTCTGTTGTTCCATGTCCAGTTCTAACTGTTGCTTCCTGACCTGCATATAAATTTCTCAGGAGGCAGGTCAGGTGCTCCGGTATTTCCACCTCCTTAAGAATTTTCCAAACTTTGTGTGATCCACACAGTCAAAGGCTATGGTGTAGTCAATAAAGCAAAAGTAGATGTTTTTCTGGAACTCGCTTGCTTTTCTGATAATCCAACGGATATTGGCAATTTGATCTCTGGTTCCTCTGCCTTTTCTAAATCTAGCTTGAACATCTGGAAGTTCACCATTCATGTACTATAGATGCCTGACTTGGAGAATTGTGAACATTACTTTGCTAGCATGTGAGATGAGTGCAGAAAAGGAAAGATATACCCATTTGAATGTAAAGTTCTGAAGAATAGCAAGGAGAGATAAGAAAGCCTTCCTCAGTGATCAGTGCAAAGAAATAGAAGAAAATAATAGAACAGGAAAGACTAGAGATCACTTCAAGAAAATTAGAGATACCAAGGGAACATTTCATGCAAAGATGGGCACAATAAATGACAGAAATGGTGTGGACATAACAGAAGCAGAAGATATTAAGAAGAGGTGGCAAGAATACACAGAAGAACTATATAAAAGATCTTCATGACCCAGATAATCACGATGGCATGATCACTCACCTAGAGCCAGACATCCTGGATGTGAAGTCAAATGGGCCTTAGGAAGCAGCACTATGTTTTTGATCTTTTTTTTTTTTTTAGTGGCGGATTCATGTCAATGTATGCGAAAACCAGTAGAGTACTGTAAAGTAAAGTAAAATTAAAAAAAAAATTAAAAATAAGTAAAATAAATAACAATTTAAATAAATAAAAATTTAAAATAAGTAAAAGTAAATTTAAAAAGGACTTCCCTGGTGGCTCAGCTGGTAAAGAATCTGCCTGCAGTATGAGAGACCTGGGACTGTATAGTCCATGGGATTGCAAAGAGTCACACATGACTGAGCAATGCTCCCTCACTCAAATTTAAAATATATACATATCCAAAGCACTGGCTTGCACACGTTCTGGCACTCTCCCTTTCCTCTTTATGTAAGATCTCGGTCGCTGCAATGTGGAAAATAAATTGGAGGAAAGAAAGAGCAGAGGTTACTGCCATGGTAATTTGGGTAATGATGATGGGGCCAAAGAAAATGGGATGGACTCAGGGGTTATTCAAAATACTAATGGAGATGGGTGAGGTAGTGAGGAAGAAAGAGGCATATGGAATTGGCTTCTGAGTGGATTGGATGTGGAGCGATGAATTCACTGGGATAAAGAATCTGAAAGGAAGGAAATAGCTGAATGGACATCAAATGAATTCAATTTTGGACACACTGATTAATCCGATTTCCAGGTTAATCAGAAGGAAGTTGGATATGTGTGTTTGGTGCTCCAGTGATATCTGTCTGGAGACACAGAACTGAGATTCCTCATCAAACAGGTGTTAATTGATGCCCTTAGAGTGGACAACATAGCCTACTAACCTAGTTAGAGTGGCTATCAGTTCAATTCAGTTCAGTTGCTCCAGTTGCTCAGTTGTGTCCAGCTCTTTGCGACCCCACAGACTGCAGCACGCCAGGCTTCCCTGTCCATCACCAACTTCTGGAACTTACTCAAACTCATGTCCATCGCATTGGTGATGCCATCCAATCATTTCATCCTCTGGTGTTCCCTTCTCCACTTGCCTTCAATCTTTCCCAGCATCAGGGTCTTTTCCAATGAGTCGGTTCTTTGCATCAGGTGGCCAAAGTATTGGAGTTTCAGCTTCACCATCAGTTGTTCCAATGAATATTCAGGACTGATTTCCTTTAGGATGGACTGATTGGATCTCCTTGCAGTCCAAGGGACTCTCAAACGTCTTCTCCAACACCACAGTTCAAAAGTGTCAATTCTTCAGTGTGCAGCTTTCTTTATAGTCCAACTCTCACATCCATACATGTCTACTGGAAAAACTAGAACTTTGACTAGACAGATCTTTGTTGGTAAAGGAATGTCTCTACTTTTTAATATGCTGTCTGGGTTGGTCATAGCTTTTCTCCCAAGGAGCAAGCGACTTTGAATTTCCTGGCTGCAGTCACCATCTGCAGTGATTTTGGAGCCCCCCCAGAAATAAAGTCTCTCACTGTTTCTGTTGTTTCCCCATCTATTTGCCATGAAGTGATGGGACTGGATGCCATGATCTTAGTTTTCTGAGTGTTGAGCTTTAAGCCAACTTCTTCATTCTTCTCTTTCATTTTCATCAAGAGGCTCTTTAATTCTTTTTCTCTTTCTGCCATAAGTGGGGTGTCATTTGCATATCTGAGGTTATTGATATTTCTCCCAGCAATCTTGATTTCAGCTTGTGCTTCTTCCAGCCCAGCGTTTCTCATGATGTACTCTGCATAGAAGTTAAATAAGCCAGGTGACAATATACAGCCTTGATATACTCCCTTTCCTATTTGGAACCAGTCTATTGTTCCACGTCCAGTTCTAACTGTTGCTTCTTGACCTGCAATTAGATTTCTCAGGAGGCAGGTCAGGTCGTCTGGTATTCCCATCTCTCTAAGAATTTTCCACAGTTTGTTGTGATCCACATGGTCAAATGCCTTGGCAAAGTCAATAAAGCAAAAGTAGATATTTTTCTGGAACTCTCTTGCTTTTTTCATGATCCAGTGGATGTTGGCAATTTGATCTCTGGTTTCTCTGCTTCTTCTAAAACCAGCTTGAACATCTGGAAATTCATGGTTCGAGCGCTGTTGAAGCCTGGCTTGGAGAATTTTGAGCATTACTTTGCTATATGTGAGATGAGTGCCATTGTGCAGTAGTTTGAACATTCTTTGAAATTTCCTTTCTTTGAGATTGGAATGAAAACTGACCTTTTTCCAGTCCTGTGGCCACTGCTGCATTTTTCCGATTTGCTGGCATATTGAGTGCAGCACTGAAAAAAGATGTTCACGACCCAGATAATCACGATGGTGTGATCACTCACCTAGAGCCAGACATCCTGCAATGTGAAATCAAGTGGGCCTCAGGAAACACCAATATGAACAAAACTAGTGGAGGTGATGGAATTCCAGTTGAGCTGTTTCAAATCCTAAAAAATGATGCTGTGAAAGTGCTACACTCAATATGCCAGCAAATTTGGAAAACTCAGCAGTGGCCACAGGACTGGAAAAGGTCAGTTTTCATTCCAATCCCAAAGAAAGGCAATGCCAAAGAATGCTCAAACTACTGCACAATTGCACTCATCTCACACGCTAGCAAAGTAATGCTCAAAATTCTCCAAGCCAGGCTTCAGCAATACATGAATTGTGAAATTCCAGATGTTCAAGCTGGATTTAGAAAAGGAAGAGGAACCAAAGATCAAATTGCCAACATCTGTTTGATCATTAAAAAAGCAAGAGGGTTCCAGAAAAACATCTATTTCTGCTTTCTTGACTAGGCCAAAGCCTTTGACTGTGTGGGTCACAATAAACTATGGAGGATTCTGAAAGAGATGGGAATACTAGACCACCTGACCTGCCTCTTGAGAAACCTATATGCAGGTCAGGAAGCAACAGTTAGAACTGAACATGGAACAACAGACTGGTTCCAAATAGGAAAAGGAGTACGTCAAGGCTGTATATTGTCTCCCTGCTTATTTAACTTATATGCAGAGTACATCATGAGAAACGCTGGACTGGAAGAAACACAAGCTGGAATCAAGATTGCCGGGAGAAATATCAATAACCTCAGATATGCTGATGACACCACCCTTATGGCAGAAAGTGAGGAGGAGCTAAAAAGCCTCTTGATGAAAGTGAAGGAGGAGAGCGAAAAAGTTGGCTTAAAGCTCAACATTCAGAAAACGAAGATCATGGCATCCGGTCCCATCACTTCATGGGAAATAGATGGGGAAACAGTGGAAACAGTGTCAGACTTTATTTTTTTGGGCTCCAAAATCACTGCAGATGGTGACTGCAGCCATGAAATTAAAAGACGCTTACTCCTTGGAAGAAAAGTTATGACCAACCTGGATAGTATATTCAAAAGCAGAGACATTACTTTGCCGACTAAGGTCCGCCTAGTCAAGGCTATGGTTTTTCCTGTGGTCATGTATGGATGTGAAAGTTGGACTGTGAAGAAAGCTGAGCGCCGAAGAATCGATGCTTTTGAACTGTGGTGTTGGAGAAGACTCTTGAACCCATCACTTCGTGGGAAATAGATGGGGAAACAGTGGAAACAATGGCAGACTTTATTTGGGGGGGCTCCAAAATCACTGCAGACGGTGATTGCAGCCATGAAATTAAAAGACACTTGCTCCTTGGAAAGAAAGCTCTGACCAACCTAGACACCATATTAAAAAGCAGTGACATTACTTTGCCAACAAAGGTTCTCCTAGTCAAGGCTATGGTGTTTCCCATAGTCATGTATGGACGTGAGAGTTGGACTATAAAGAAAGCTGAGCACTGAAGAATTGATGCTTTTGAACTGTGGTGTTGGAGAAGACTCTTGAGAGTCCCTTGGACTGCAAGGAGATCCAGCCAGTCCATTCTGAAGGAGATCAACCCTGGGATTTCTTTGGAAGGACTGATGCTAAAGCTGAAACTCCAGTACTTTGGCCACCTCATGCGAAGAGTTGACTCATTGGAAAAGACTCTGATGCTGGGAGGGATTGGGGGCAGGAGGAGAAGGGGACGACCGAGGATGAGATGGCTGGATGGCATCATGGACTCGATGGACGTGAGTCTGAGTGAACTCNAAATCAATCCTGAATATTCATTGGAAGGACTGATGTTGAAGCTGAAGCTCCAATACTCTGGCCACCTGATGGGAAGAATAACTCATTGGAAAAGACCCTAATGCTGGGAAAGATTGAAGGTGGGAGGAGAAGGGGATGATTGAGGATGAGATGGTTGGATGGCATCACCGACTCAATGGACATGAGATAGAGTAAATTCCTGGAGTTGGTGATGGACAAGGAAGCCTGGTGTGCTGCAGTCCATGTGGTTGCAAAGCGTTGGACACAACTGAGCGACTGAACTGAACTGAATGGACTCGTACTTCTCCACCCAACCCGCACCTGCTATCGAGCCATGGTCAGGGCTGAATCCCCTGGAGACTTGGCTGAGGCCATGCAGCTTACTACAGCAACACTGGCATGAAATTTAAGAAATCAGTGGGAAGAGATCAGGGTTTGTGGAAAAGGAGTTAAAGGAATATTTGGATGCATCGCAGAGACGATGTGAGGATGAAGTGACACTGAGGACCCCGCCTCCACACGCACACACAGGATTATGGGCATGACCTGCCATAAAAGGCATCCACAGACAGGAAGCCATAAGGACCACACACAGGGTTATGGGCATGACCTGCCATAAAAGGCATTCACAGACAGGAAGCCATAAAGACTGCAAGTTCTGTGGGCACTGGGCCTGGTCCTCATCAGCCAGATCAGCGTCTGCACTGGGGTCCCATTGTGAGACAGACTCACAACAGTTATGCGAACAGAGATAACAATGGAGAGTTGTTAACTAGGTGTAGAGCTGTTAGCGAGATGAACGAAAGGGTAAAAAGAGAACTCGGATACCACAGGAGTGGTAACTATAGGAAAGAGCTCCTGTCACTAGGACCAAAGGAACAAAAGGAAGAGTTTGGACTTAGTAAAACTTAGAAAAGCGGATTAGGAGCCTTGTGAGTTAAAGCTGGGTGTAGGAGCCACTAGCCAATGCTGGGTGTCTATGGCCAGGAGGAGTGGTGCCATGATTCTAGTTTTCCGAGGGCTGGAAAAACTGCAGACTAGATTCAGAGGCTGCTACAGAAAGAACTGCCTCTGCCAGGGTGAAGAAGCACTGCTGAGCAGGGACGGTGGGGTAGAGTGAGGACCTTGTTCCCGACTCCCTCCTCCAGCCCTGCAGTCACCTTCCAGCACCCCCTACTGGCAAAGCCTAGCATAGCACAGCAGCCAGCAGAGCCTCAAAAGCAGGTATGGAGGAGGGGCTGGGGGCAAAAAACGATCATCTAACAACTGCCACAAGGTGTATGCAGCAGATTCTCAGTGAACACTGTTTGCCTCTGAAAGATGCTCCTCAACAGAGGCCAGAAAATGGGTCTTGTGGGCTCAGAAGCATCTAAGCACAGAGGGGGTGGGGAAGCGAGGGAACGGTAAATGTTCAGAAATTGATAAGCAGCATTTGATTCCCTGGAGTCATCTCATTCTCACTGCTGGCAAATCAGAACAGAAGAAATTGGAGGAGGGACTGGACCCACAGCAGGAAATAGCCGCGCAGGCAGCCAGAGGCTGGAGAAGCCAAAAACGAGGTCGCTGGGGTTTCACACCTCCGAAACAGGGCCCAGTTCCACAGGCCGGGGATAAACTGGTCCTCAGCCAATGCTGGCTGGAGACTTGGCCCATCCTGTGCCTCCAAGGCAGAAGGTGGACCACGGGCTAAAATCCTACAGGCGTCAGGCACTCACCCCCTGGCGTGTCACAAAGCAGGTGTGAATTGATTCTGGAGGCGAGGAGGAGGCCCACACTTGCCTTGGCTGTGACAGCTGGAGAGGGTCAGATGGTTTCTTGTTCTCAAGGTCCCTTTAACTCATCACATCAGAGTCATGTGTCTAATGGGGAAGGGGATTAAATGCTTCACCTCAAGTTTATGAAGTTGCTCGTTGCCTGGTCCTGGGTTTGGTAACAAGAGTTTGAGTGAATGCAGCCAGGCACCTGCAGGCTCCCGAAAGGTTAACACACAGAGTAAAAGGAGACAAAGTCAGCAGGAGAGGGTGTGAGTGTGAGCAGGAGTGAGTGTGAGCAGGAGTGAGTATGAGCAGGAGTGAGTGTGAGCAGGAGTAGACAGGGGCTCAGGGAGTGACTGACATCTCTTCGAGGGGGCCATCATACTGCATAGGTGGAAGGTGATGGAGTAAAGTATATTAACTTTATTACTGCAATATGGCTTTGCCCGAGCCCCCAGCCCATGCTCCGAGTAGCATGCCAGCCAAGGCTGCCTCAGTCTCCCCTCTCTGCCTTCCTGGGTCCCCAGCTTCACCATGACACTGCCAGGATTTCTATATTGGAGAGTCGAGAGAGAGACAGAGGCTGAGGTTCCCGGGGGAGAAGACCAAGTTCTGGAGGATGAGGGAAGCACTATGAGGAAGAAGAAAAGGAAAACTTAAAAAGTATTGCCAGACAGCCTGGATGGGAGGGGAGGCTGGGGAAGAATGGATACATGTATATGCATGGCTGAATCCCTTCGCTGCTGCTGCTGCTGCTGCTGCGTCGCTTCAGTCATGTCCAACTCTGTGCGACCCCATAGACGGCAGCCCACCAGGCTCCCCCGTCCCTGGGATTCTCCAGGCAAGAACACTGGAGTGGGTTGCCATTTCCTCCTCCAATGCACGAAAGTGAAAAGTGAAAGTGAAGTCGCTCAGTCGTGTCTGACTCTTAGCGACCCCATGGACTGCAGCCCACCAGGCTCCTCTATCCGTGGGATTTTCCAGGCAAGAGTACTGGAGTGGGGTGCCATTGCCTTCTCCAGAATCCTTTCACTATTTACCTGAAACTATCACCACATTGTTAATCGCCTATACCCCAGTACAAAATAAAAAATTAAAATAAAATAAAAGTGTGGCCAGAAACCCTGCTTTCCCTTCATGGGCCTAGAGACTTACGAGAGAGGCGCATAAACTGTTTGGAGATTACCTTGGGCTGCCTACGCCATGCCCTTTGAACCACAGCACTGCTTTGGGAATAAACTATGGGAATGGTGATTCCATCAAAGTCATGAAAACGATCTGAACAGTCGCTCACAGACACGGGGCCTGGCAGAGAACGGCCTACTTCTTCTCCACTTGATTTCGGGGCCATTCCTTTGGCCAGGCCGGCTCAGGTGGGGTGGCCCCCCCGGTGGCCCCAGACGCAGCTCCTCCCTGCTCCCGGCACGACCAGCCCTGCTGTGCCCCTCAGGGTCCCCTCCGCAGCCTGAGTGGGGAGGCAGGCGGCTTCTCAGGGCTCCGTTGCTGTGCCTCCCACAGACCAACCCTAGAGGGCTTGCTCTGCTGAAGGAACAGACTGCTGATTCGCCCAGGCCTGGACCCTCTTCACTCCTTAGGGCAGTTGTCATCAACAAATCGCGCGCACACACACGCTCTTCTGGAGGCAAGTGTACCAAGTCAGCCAGCAGCAAACAGCGAGGGCAAAGTCGTGAAGGCTCTGCTGACACCTTCGTCCCGCATGGGTCATGGCTTCTCCAAGCCCCCTCATCCGGGGAAAGAGGCCCTGACCTGCCCTGAGACAGGTCCTTACAAGGAGGGAGCAACCTGATCCTCACGGGGGATCCTGACCCTCACACCCGACCCTCATGTGGAGTCCCAGTCCTGCCCCCGGGGAGGAGGAAGGTGCACGTGGCAGAGGGCTTCCCTGGTGACTCAGATGGTGAAGAATCTCCCTGCAATGCAGGAGACTGGGGTTCGATCCCTGGGTTAGGATGATCCCCTGGAGAAGGGAACGTAACCCACTCCAGTATTCTTGCCTGAGAAAATCTCATGGACAACAAAGCCTGGCAGGCTACAGTCCACGGGGTTGCAAAGAGTCAGCCTGACTGACTGACTAGCACTTTCGCTTTCGTGCTATTAGGAATGGGTGGTTTCTGGGAACCAGGAAGAGCAGAAAATGCGGCAGCACTTGAAAAACAAAGTCCACCCACGACTGAAGTGGGAAGCACACCTGACCTCTTCCACTGCACAGCCGACTACTGGTTGATTGCCTTCAGCTCCACCATCCTGAGAGGTCAACACCCTCCCCGATACCACATACTAGCACTAGGTTCTCTGGCCTCGTCAGCCCCAGAAACCCATATCCCCACTTACGCCCATCGTCCACACCATCACCACAGCCCACGGCTTCCTCCAGCCCTTCCTCCAAGGCTCACAGCAGTGCTTCAACTCATAAAGCCATGCAGTTCTTTACATCCTTAATTTTCTTCCAATCTACCAGGCAGTTTTTAGCCTCATTTTCTTCCAAATTTAGTTAATCTCATCATTAACTATCTGAATCATTTTCTCCCTCTGAAATTAGTGGGTTGCCTGATTTTGAATCAAATCCTTAGCACATTCTATATATGTGACTCTGGGCTAATTTCATTTACACTCAGTTTCCCCATCTGTTGAGTAGTTCTACTATTAATTTGAACTCCTGCTGCTGCCACTACTGCTAAGTCACTTCAGTCGTGTCTGACGCTGTGTGACCCCATAGACGGCAGCCCACCAGGCTCGGCCATCCCTGGGACAGAGTTGTTAAAATGATTAATCAAAGCAGTATACATAAAGAGCGTAGATCTTTATGTCTGGAGCACAGCAGGCACCTAAAGTAAACGTGAGGTGTTATTATCACTGTCATTCTCCCACTGGTTTCTATCAAAATCCCAATCCTGGCTCTGTATCACAACACATCTTCTTTAATCCTATACCTAGAAAACGGAGAGCTGCTAAAGAAAACCTTCTAGCTGAGAAGATTCCATTTCTGTTGATTAAACACGAGCGTTCTCCCTGGATTCTCAACTCCATGGGCCATGCCTTGTCTATGGTTAGCCCTCATATTCATTTTCCCTATTTTCCAAACCTTATCTTCCTAATTTTTCTCAAGTCCTTTTTCACAACTTGTGAACATGCTCAGCATAAAACTTTGTCTTGTTTCTTTAAAAAAAAAAAAAAACCGGAGACCACAGGCCCACTTGCCCCCAACCTCTAGCTCCTGTAAAGTGAAAGTGAAAGTCACTCAGTCGTTTCCGACTCTTTGTGACCCCATGAACTATACAGTCCATGGAATTCTCTAGGCCAGAATAGTGGAGTGGGTAGCCTTTCCCTTCTCCAGGGGATCTTCCCAACCCAGGGATTGAACCCAGGTCTCCCACGCTGCAGGTGGATTCTTTATGAGCTGAGCTGTAAGGGAAGCCCTAGCTCCTGTAACCTATACATTCACTCAGAGTCACATTGAGAACTACCTCCTTTCATCCAGTCACTCTCCTGTCCAAGTCCAAAGGTCCTCTCTCTCTATCCTCTGATCCTCCAAGACCTCCACCCATCAATTACCCCTTCCTATACCTTCAGCCTCTCTGCGGTTTTGTTTTCAGTCGCTAAGTCACGTCCAGCTCCTCTGTGACCTCATGCTCTAAGCCCGGCAGGCTCCTCTGTCCGTGGGATTTCCCAGGCAAGAGTACTGGATTGAGTTGCTATTTCCTTCTCCATGGGATCTTCCTGATCCAGGGATCAAACTCACATCTCTGCACTGGCAGGTGGAATCTTTACCAATGAGCCACAGGGGAAACCGCTCTACTGGGCACTTTTACTCAATCTGTAAATAGATGTGTCCTTGTGACTGCCCCCCAGCCCAGGAAAGACTCCAGCTGAACTCTGTGTTCCTTCCAGGAAGACTTCTTCTCCCAGGAATTTCTTACCAGCCTAACTCAGCCTGTGCATCAAAACACGCAGTCATCCCACAGCCTCCTCCAACCAGACCTCCACTCCCACCACTCCATCCGCCTCCGTCTTTATCTCTAACTCTCCTAAGCTCCTGGCCCTCGTGACCATTCCTTTTTATCCTAATAATCCCATCCCCCACCCACATAAACACACCTTCCAGGTTTTTCTGTCTCCCTCCCACTTAACCCAACTGCCCCGTAAAGGTTGGGGTTTCCCTGAGTTCTCTTTTTGGCCCACTGTTCTCCTCATGTTGTATACCCCCCTGGGTGACTATATCCTCCTACGTGGCTGGGTGTTTCTAAATCTCTAACTCCAGTTTTTAATTCTCTCCTAAACGTCTGTTCCTACTGGTTGTTTGAAACCTTCATCTGGATGTCCTAACGGACCTCAAACACATGCTCAGATCTCATCCTCTCTCTTCACGTGCCGATTCCTCAAGCTCAGTACTCCTCACCCCAAATAATGACATCACCATCCACAGTGTGCGTAAGTCATGAACACAGTTTTCCCTCCAGCCCTACATCAACCTATTACAACTTGGAGATTTTTTACCTCATTGATTTTCCACCTTTGATCTTACCGTTCCAAACGCTCCCTGCATGTGCTCTTAGAGGGAGATAACCAAACACAAATCTGATCCACTTACCAGCCTGCTTAAAACTTTTCGATGACTCCCATTTTCAAGCATTTTATCACAGCTTCCAACAGCCCGTGTCATCTGATTTTCAGAAAATTCCAACTTTTCTCCTCCCACTCCCCACCTTGCATACCAAGCTCCAACTAGACCAAAGGCATGTAGCGCCCCATACACTGCAAGTCACACCTGCACCTGCGGATCCTCCGAGGCCTCGCAGGTGGCATACGTCGCCTTTTCTGTGTTCCCTTAGCAACCCTAGCACACTGACATCTGAGATTTCACCACATATTAGAGCTGGGGAAATTCTTTACGTTCTGGCTCCCCCACCAGCATGTGAACTCCTTGCAGGCAAGGCCGCGTCCTAGCCTTCCCTGTATGCCAGGCGCCTTCTCAGCTCCTGGCCTATGCCAGGTGTTGCTTTAAGGGTGGCTGAACTGAACTGAACTGACTGGCGGAGCTGGCCACTCTGCTGCTCATTCTCAGAACTCTGCACATCTGGCCTACATCAAGCCTTCCTGCCACTGTCTCTTCAAAGGCAGGAGCGTTCCTTCCAGATGAAAGTCTTCTAGCCCACTGTCACACACTCTCTCTCTAACTCACTACATGAGTTGCCACTTCACTCGTATGGTCCCATGAATGGAGTTATTTTCTGGTTTTAGATAAAAGTCCCCCAACACCCAAAAGTCATCCAAAACAATTTTCGTGTGATGGAAGCGGCACTCAATGGGGTGCCAGACCTTTGAGCGACAGTCAGTGTTCTGAGGCTAGTACAGAATGGAGAACAGGTAGGTCTGGCGAGGGCTTCTTCCCCTCATTCACACAGTGACCAGTGGGGAAGGCTGGCACCACGGCCGTACTGTCCCACGTGTCAAAAACTTTCTTTGTTTAACATTTATCCAGCATCATTACAAGCTGATGGTGACATGCTTGCTTGTCAGAGCGGCTGGAAGAAAGCACAGAGGTTGATAAGAGGTTGATAAGTTGGGAGGTGAGGGAAAAAGGAGAATAGAAAATCGGCTGCATCCATCTCATCTCAGGATGAAGCCAGGACAAGGAGACCCTGAAGGAAAATACAGGCCTGAAATTCAGGTTCCGACCTGCTGCCCAGGCGCTCTTAGCTGTTGGATTCCTCACTGGCCAGACTTATCTCGCTTGAACTTGCTCACCCCTCACTTCCTCTCAGCTAGCTCTTTTCAAATAAGCACTCTCCTATAAAGCTTTCACTTTCGCCTGCTCTGTTATAAATGGCTCTACAGGCAGACGAGCCGCAGCAATGAAGAGTTGCTCTCGGCCCCAAATCTCGCATGGCGCCCGGCCTCTTCTTCAGGAGCCTGGCGCATTCAGCTCTCCCTGCACAGGCTGCCCTGCACTCTCTCTGACTCAATAAATTTTAGAGAAAGATGAGGACCTGCCCAGCTCTGCGCTCCCAACCTCGCAGAGATCACAGAAAAGAAGGGATGCTTGCATTTAAAACAGTCAGCAACCAGTGGATGCTTCCTAGCTGGAGGAAAGCACTGACATTCAGTAACTCAGCAACCACTCATTTGCCAAGAACAGAGCACACGGTCTGCTCTATGGGGAGTGTGAAATGATTTCTTTCACACTATTCCTTATTGGAGCATTCCCAACTGACAGCAATCACTCACCCTCCCAGAGAGACAGGCTCAGACAAACGACAAAAGTCAGAGAATATGCAGGATTGCACAGGGACACACAAGCACACAGATGCACACAAAAATTCAGAAACACCAGTGAACACCCATTCACATGCACTCAGAGACGCTTAGATGTGCCCAGAAACAAACCAGCATTCGTCACCTGGACCTTCACAGCCTCAGACCATGGCTTCTCAGTTCAAGACCCAAGCACACGCAGATGCCTGAGCACCTACAGTCACACCACACTCAGGCAAACGAATGGAGCCCAGAGAAAGACACACACACTCAAAGAATAAGAGAAGGACGTGCAGAAATATACTTTATACCTCAACCTCTGACACAGGGGCAGAGGCAACGAAAGGATGTTTAGGAAAGAAGTATCCTGCCAACTGTGTGGCTTGGTGGTTAACTGTGGAAAGGAGAGGGTAGGCTGATGGGCGAAAACAGTGCTGGAGGTTAAGGGGTAAGAAGAGCTGTTATCATACTAGTTGGAGTGAGAAGTGAACAGAAGCTGCAAAGGGACTCAGAGACATTCTAAAGGTCAAACTGAATTAAACTAGAGATAATCCAGAGAAGCTAGGTCTCTTGAGATTCTGGCTTGGGCAATGGGGTATCCCTCGCTGCAATGGGCAGTGCTTGGAGGACGGCCAGAATGACCTCTTAAGCTACATACATTTTACAAAAGACCCTGATGCTGGGAAAAGGGGGAAGAAGGGGACCACAGAGGATGAGATGGCTGGAAGGCATCACCAACTCAATAGACATGAGTTTGAGCAATCTCCGGGAGATGGTGAGGGACAGGGAAGCCTGGTGTGCAGAGTCCCTGGAGTCGCAAAGAGTCGGACACGACTTAGGGACTGAACGACAACTGAGCGCATCCTGAGTGCCTTCCCTGGGAACATGACCGAGACGTGGGGAGCCCACAGCCTGAACCCCAGTGGGCTTTCTGAGCCGGGTCCGGGTGTTTTGTCTGTCAGAAAAAGATGAACACATAGAGTTCAGATCACAGGGAAAGCAGGAGCCAGCCCAGAGGCTGGAGGAGCCTGGAAACCACGTGGGCATGACTCAGCTTTCCAGCCCACGATGCTTCTGACTCATCAGTTTCCTCCGACTTCCCAAATATTTGGGCTGCCATTAACTACTGTGCCCTGGAGAAGGGAATGGCAACCCACTCCAGTATTTTTGCCTGGGAAATCCCATGGACAGAGGAGCCTGGCAGGCTACAGTCCAAAGGTTGTAAAGAGTCAAACATGACTGAAGCGACTTAGCATAGCCACAACATAACTACTCTGATTTAACAGCATGACCCCAAATNTGG
Organism: Oreotragus oreotragus; assembly: GCA_006410675.1. Lineage (NCBI taxonomy): Eukaryota > Metazoa > Chordata > Mammalia > Artiodactyla > Bovidae > Oreotragus > Oreotragus oreotragus. The sequence continues at coordinate 85,161 of SJYX01003498.1, forward strand.
CAACCCACTCCAGTATTTTTGCCTGGGAAATCCCATGGACAGAGGAGCCTGGCAGGCTACAGTCCAAAGGTTGTAAAGAGTCAAACATGACTGAAGCGACTTAGCATAGCCACAACATAACTACTCTGATTTAACAGCATGACCCCAAATTTTGCTTTGGATTCAGCCCTCTCTGGATGCAAAAAGACACTTTTGGAGGTGAAGGTCACCTTCTTCCTTAGCTCTTCCCCCAGGGTTCTCTGCTTTGGGCAAGAAATTGACATGTGCCATGGGATCCTGTTTCTGTAATCATTTTTTACCCTTAAAATTGTAATAATTTAAAAATAAAGAGGCACCTGAGGAAGGACTTAATAAGTACCTAAGTGCCACCTGCCAGTGTTTATGGCCCCAGGAGAACAACGGCGAACACTCTAGAGCAGGCACACTGCCTCCGGGACTAGCTGCGATAAGCTCGGGTGAAGGAGGCCCTCGCGAAGGGCAGTTAAGCTGCCTGCAGTTTTAGCATTAAATCTTTCCTGTGAAGGATGAGAGGGAAATTCTTCTCTCAAAGGCCTAATGCCTGGGAACCAGTGTGACTTTGACAGAAACCAGGTCCCAGCAGAGGAAAACCTGGAGAAGTTCTGAGAGCTTCGGATGAGCTCTTCCCAGGAGAATCGGGCTTCTGCTCAGCATCCTCACTCCCCCCTGCCCCGCCTCCAGGTCCCCTGAGGGGGAGCGCACAGTGCTCTGTGCACAGAGGATAACAGAGACTGAGGCCCTCAAGATGCCAGCCCTGCGGAGGAACAGCAAGCCCCCGTTCTGCTTTCAGCCCCCAGTACACCAGGCAAGATCACTCAGACTGCCAACGGGAAGGGGAAAAGGAGGGAGAAAGGAAGCCCAGCAATAACGCTGTGATGCTCTGGACAATGAGCGGTTGTCTTCTCCCTTCCACTTTCTTTGTTCAACTGACCACTAATAAATTTCAGCAGTGCGCCAGACGGAAGAGACACCAGGAAAGGTCCCAGTCTGCTGGTTCAGACAAGCTTGTAAACCGATACTTTAGAAGACTGTGGCGAGTACTCGTGAGGATATGCACAAGGAGCACAAGGAGATTGCTGGGAAAATAGTCACCATCTCTGTATTTGTGTGTCCTGGGGGAGCAGGCTGCTATACAGAAGACTTCATGGAAGCAGAAGGGAGTCCAGGCAGGAGGAGGAACACGTTGAAAGCACAGGTGGGGAGGTGCGTGCCAAGGGGTCTGAACATCTGGGGTATCTAACTGCTAAGAGCTGGTCACGGCCTAGAAACTGTGCTTCACTAACTCTACAGGCAGTTTTCAGGGAAGCCGCCCTCCTCTTTCCTGGCGCTTCCCACCTAGACCACACTGAGCCACTGAATCACCCTCCTAGGATATGTGGCTTGGGGTGGAGAGGATCCATTCCTCTTTGGTGGCCGAAGCAATACGATAAAAAGAGCAGCAAAGAGTCAGTTCCAAGAGGAGAGCAGCAGTAAGAGATGCAGAAGCCTGCCAGCGTTTAGGTACTGGTGCGGTGGTTCCTGAGGTCAGCTACAGCCCTGACCTGCCACAAGTCTTGGTCATTCCAGGAGATGTCACAGGATCCTTTTCCTAAAATCCCCTTTGACAAACTAAGCTCCATCTGGGTTTATTCACTTGTAACCAAGAATACTTGAATAACAGGATGTGTGGGAGTCAGGGAGACTGAAATGAAGCTGAGGACAAGAGTGTGAAAGCTCTTGAATGCCACTTGAAGCATTGACATTAACCTTCAAAAGACAAATCAGCCCATGTTTCTGAGCCACACAGGCGTAGGTATGACCTTGTAGAACCTAGACTAAAACAGTGTGAGACCAGGAAGGTGGATCACGTGAGAGGCTCTCAGCAACACAGTGGAGCAGAGTTGGGACAGACTTTAAGGCAATTGTGTGGGATAAAGAGAAGAGGGAAGATTCTAGAGATGTTTCTGAGGAAGAAATCAAAGGGTTAGGTGGAAGATGAAGAGGCAGCAGGAGGTTCAGGAACAGTGTCATGAAAGCCAAGAAATAAGGTAATTTTAAGGGAAAAAAAAAATGATACTCAACAATACCCTCACCACCACCAAAACAGGGACCAAGAGACCAAACAAAGTAAATATCAGAAAATGATGTTTAGGGTTGGCAATTCAGAAGCTCATGACTATACAGCAATGAATTAAGTGGGAAATGTGAAGAAAGAAACTGGGAAAATGATTACTCAGCTTTTTAAGTCCACCAAAAATCAACCAGTAGTATTTCCATCAGATAACTCGGGGCTAAATGTTGCCAGGATAATTCACCTTGATGGAAGTAAAATTATTCCATTTTTTGACAATATATTTATGTCTCCTACTTCTATTTTGTTTTAAATAATTTCATTCATTCAAAGAAAAATGTGTTTTTTCCTCATCAGTCATAACAACTTTAAGCTAATAACTTTTTTCTGTGTATATATTTATTGTTCTTATTTTTGAATAGTTAATACATATACATGACTTCTCAAAAAACTCATAGACCACAGAAGAGGATAAAGCAAAAAGTCCATCTCCTTCTCTGGCCCATTCTCCCATTGAAAACAGTTATCGACTGGGACTTTCCTGGAGTCTGGTGGTTAACACTATGCACATCCAGTGCAGCAGGCATGGGATCAATCCACGGTCAGGAAACAAAGATTTCCACACGCAGCAAAGTGAAAAAAAAAAGTTACCAATCTCTTGCCAATCTATCCAGAGGAAGTCCGTGTAGACCCAGTCACAGAGGTATAGTCCTTCCTTTCTGACATCTGTGTACACTCTTTCAGGCCTTGCTTTTTCCATCATTCTGTCTCTGTGCCTATCAGACTGATTCTCGTTTTGGAATGGTCTCATGGTATTTCCTTGGATCGATTTACCATATTTTATCTCATCGGACCCCTAGGGGGGAACTTTAGGCTTATTTTCACTATTTTCCTAGCATAATTAGGGCTGTAGTAAATGTTCTTTCTTTGTGTGTATCTGTAGGACCAGTTCCTATAATTGAAACTACTAAGTTGGGGAAATGCGCGTTTAAATGTTTGATAAGTTTTCTCAAGCCAGCCTCTTACGCTCCCACCACTGTGTAAGAAAGTGGCAGTCACACTGCACCCTCGCCCAGCAGGGTTTTATTCTGCTCTTCGTGTGTTTTGCTCATCAATCCGGGAGGTGAGGGTTACCTCGGATCTGGGCTGATCCAGGAATGCTCAGGACAAGAGCCTCAAAGTCCCGTGTCTTCAGAAAGTACAAAGTAAAGGTGGAATGTTGCATCTGCTTCATTGCAGTACGGGACTGGTCTTAGACTAAGGGAACAGTGAAGGGGCATGCAGGCCTCAGGCCATCATGAATTTAGGCATAAAAGGGAGTGCTGGGTGGCCCACGCATTCCTTGGTTCTTGCTCACTTAGGAAGCTGCTTGGTCTTCCAAGATGAAGATACTGTGTAGCTGTATTACTGGTCCTTACATCCCTTCGAAAAGCTAAGTAACTTCAGTATTAGCTTAAAGCCTATTTTACTCCCCTGTGGTGCAATGGTTAAGGATCTGCCTGCCAATGCAGCAGACACGGGTTAGATCCCTAGTCTGGAAGATTCCATATGCTGAGAGGCAACAAAGCCCGTGGGCTACAACTACTGGGCCCCTGCTCCACAACCAGAGAAGAACTGCAATGAGAAGCTGCACACTGCAACTAGACAGCAGCCTCCACTCGCCGCAACCAAAGGACACCCGTGGGCAGCAACAAAGACCCAGCGTGGCCAGAAATAAACCAAACAAAACAAGTTTTGGGGATGGCACGGGGAGAGAGGAGGGAGGGGGGTTCAGGATGGGGAACATGTGTACCCCTGTGGCGGATTCATGTCAATGTATGGCAAAACCAATACAATATTGTAAAGTAATTAACCTCCAATTAAAATAAATACATTTATATATTTTAAATAACAATAATATTTAAAAATAAAGCCTATTATAATTCATGAATAGGTGCAGGTGTGCATCTCATTGGTTTAAATTTGCATATATTTATTATAAGTCAAGTTGAGNGTATGGCAAAACCAATACAATATTGTAAAGTAATTAACCTCCAATTAAAATAAATACATTTATATATTTTAAATAACAATAATATTTAAAAATAAAGCCTATTATAATTCATGAATAGGTGCAGGTGTGCATCTCATTGGTTTAAATTTGCATATATTTATTATAAGTCAAGTTGAGCATTTTTCCTTCATCCATTTTTTATGAAATGTCATGCTCTTTGCCCACTAGGGAGGTGATGTTTATATTCTCTTTGATTTAGAAATACTCTTTGTGCATTGCAGGATGTGTCTCTTATCATATATGCTGCTGCTTTTTCTCCCAGTTTTTTATTTGTAGTCTGACCATGTTTATAGTATTTCTTACCACGAAGAATCATTTCATTTCTATAGTCGTATGTACCCACCTCTCTCTTAAGACTTCAGGATTTTGTAAAGTCCTTTCAAATGTCTCTTTTATTTTAAGGTTATAAAAGCTTTCTTTCATGATTCCTTCTAGTTCTTTATTTTTTTCCATTTTTAAGTATTCAATATATCTAGAATTCCTATTTTAGCATAAGGAGTGATGTATAAATGCAACTTCATTTTTTTCAGATTATTACCTAAGTCAGTTCCTTGATAATAAAAGCTTCCATACTCTACTGCAAGGCACTGTTATAAGCTCTTTTTCAGAGTTAGCAATATTAGACTCTCAAAATGCTTAAAATTTCTTTCAGCAATATAGAACAGATAATGCCAACAGAAAGCTTGAGACAGCTAATGCTGTATTTCACCTTTTTATTAACTATTCCTAAAACACACAATATAAAAGGACCTGTAAAATTTCAGCAGGAATTGAAATTCCAGTTTAGGTAAACATCTGCCAAAAGATGGTCCACTCATCAAAAGAAGATAAATAAAAGCATGTGTCCACGCCTCCACACACATTGCATACTTCCTCCTCCAAAAAAAGAGGCTTTTGCTGACCAGATGGGGAGGCATCAGAAAGGGAAGGAGCAACTGAGATGACCAGAATCAACAGGGTCCCTCTCTGTGCTTGTGGCATTTTTCCCCCAGAGAGTTCTAAACAATTCAGCTCAATAACACCAACTCTCAGCATATAAAGCAGAGGTATACATGGGTTTGGTGTCAAATTCTCTACCATGGTAAATCCTCAGCAGTGAACACTGGCTTGGCTTTAAAGAGCCCAGCAGATAGAACACAGATGGGCAACAGGATGAGGAAGGGTGAATATGAGGTCTTAACTTCTGTTTTCTAGAAATGAAGCTAAATTATCCAGGAAAGAAAAACATTTTCCTTGCAGTAAATATCAAAGAAATGGAACTGAGAGAGTCTTTCCTAGCTCCATAGATTTACACTAAATAATTAATTGCTAAACCCCAGCAAATGTGGCTGTGCATGTCACTCATTCCATAGCTTAAGATCTGAGATGCTGATTCTAACGGCAACAAAATACACGTAAAAGAGTTTGAGCAAATTGATTCCACTAGCTAAGGAGGAAATAGCAGTGTTGGACAGACCTTTTATCTTCCAAGTAATCCAGGGAAACATCATATGCCAAAAATACGGTATTCGTCTGCCAATGGACATCCAGGTTGCTTTCATGTCCTAGCTATTGCAAACAGTGCTGCAATGAACATTGGGGTACATGTGTCTCTTTCAATACTGGTTTCCTTGGTGTGTGTGCCCTGGGACAACCAAGAGGGATGGAATGGGAGGGAGGTTCAGGACGGGGGGAAACATGTACACCCATAGCTGATTCATCACTGTATGGCATAAACCACCACAATATTGTAAAGTAATTAGCCTTCAATCAAAATAAATAAATTTTTTTTAAAGTATGGTATTGGTCAGGGTTCTCAGTTGCACTAAATGGAAAGCAATTGTGATTACCTTAAGCTAAACAAGGAACTTCGATGTAACAGATGGCTGTGGGATAAGGATTGACAAGAAGCAGAAAGCAAGAAGTTCAGAGTCCTAAAGAGTGGCATGCATTGGTCAGGTTCTTCTTGAACAACTAAACAAACTGTCTCTGGCTGACTTCAGTGAAAAGAAAACTGATGGCATCTTTGAGAGCCCCAGAATTGACAGAAAGACTAGAGAATCAGGATTAGAAAATGATCAGGATCAAGGAAAAGCGGCATCACCAGAAACACAGGAACTCCTCCCACGGGGATGGCATACCTGCCTCAGAGACTAAATACTATCAACACGTGAGAACTGTCACAGCTCCAGCTGACCATAACCCAGATCCTGCTCCAGCACCATCACTTCCCACTGCCTGGGAACTGGCCGTGGCTCTCAACACTGCTGAGAACAGTGAATTCTCTACTGGCCCAAGTTTTCTTGGTATCAAGAGCTTCAGAATCCCAGGTAATTCCATCTCATCAGCCAAGTCACATGCCCAGCTCCTGGCTTGCTGCAGGGCCTGGGACTTCATACCTGGTGTTTTTGCTTCCATGGTGATGGACTGATCCAGGGGCCACCAATAAGATGATAATCTGGGCAGTGAAAAAAGTGACAAACATCCACTCAATGGACAACCTAAACTGAAAGCTCTGAGCTGGATATCATTGCCGATCCTGCTGAACATCAATGTTGTAACTCCTAGACACCATTGCTATTGCTCCTGCCTCTGTAAATGAATTGGAGGAGGAAATGGCAACCCACTCCAGTATCCTTGCCTGGAGAATCCCATAGACAGAGGAGCCTGGTGGGCTGCGAGCCATGGGGTCAGAGAGAGTCAGACACAACAGCGATTGAGCATACACGCACACTGTAAGTGAACTGGAACCATGTCCTGGTTGCCAGAGGAAGAGACAGGGGAAGCATCTGGACCCCCAGACTTCCAAAACAAAAGGCAAGCAATAAAGTTTTATTAAAAAAGAATCCCATAGACAGAGGAGCCTGGTGGGCTGCGAGCCATGGGGTCAGAGAGAGTCAGACACAACAGCGATTGAGCATACACGCACACTGTAAGTGAACTGGAACCATGTCCTGGTTGCCAGAGGAAGAGACAGGGGAAGCATCTGGACCCCCAGACTTCCAAAACAAAAGGCAAGCAATAAAGTTTTATTAAAAAGAGGACATAGCCACCAAGGTTCAGGGAGAAATTTTTTTAACGTTTTAGAAAAATGTTTTTTTTTTTTTTAAATCACATGCTTTGGTTTTACATTTAGATTAAGGTAAGCATGGTGTCTATAAACCAAAAGATAAAGGGAAAAGGGGCCTAGTTTAGGGATGAATAAAAAAGGATTAATACATTATATTTGAATTTAGTATCCCTTTAGAGATTGTGGAAGAGAAAGCCAATAAAGACAAGAAAAGTCAGAAAATCTTTCCCTTAGTGCAGAGAAGAGGAGCAAAGAAATAAAAAGATGGAAAATACAGATGCTGTGCAATGAAGACACATATAGACGTATGCAATACACTGGAAAGAGACCATATGACATTGAAAATAAGCACTCATCAGAGATATAATAAAAGAAAACTTTTCTGAAAAAAAGCAATACCTTCTGAGGATTCAGGTTAAAGTTGTTCTCCAAGAGCCAAACATAATTAACAAAAAGGAATAACACATACATATATCCTAGCAACTTTAAAAATGACAAGAACAAAGAATTCTGTGAAAATGAAGATGGGGAAAAACTGATGGCACAAGGAAGGAATAAAATATCAAAGTAGACTCAGACTTTTACTTTACTCACACCAGATGACTCCCAGATCCTTGGCAGAAAATTTGTATTGGAGCCAATCTCAATAAAAAATCACACTAAGAAATTCCAAAGTAAAGAGACTAAAATGTAAAATATTGGTAATTTGCAATGAAATTCCACATATATAAATTAGTCTAAATATTTGTTGTAAAAATGGTTAAAAGAATAAGACAAATGCCAATTTTACTCAAAAAGAGGATATGAAAAAATAACAAAATAAATAATTATCTTAAATTTTTAAAAACTATGAAACTTAAGGGAAAGCCAACATGTCTGTTCCTATGCTAAAGTTGAAGAAAAGAAGAGATATCTACTTCTATTGTTTCTCACCATTCTGACTTTAAAAGAAAAAAATTTGTATGCCAAAAACATAGCATTAAATATAATATGTGGTGAGGGGCCAGAGAAGGCGATGGCACCCCACTCCAGTACTCTTGCCTGGAAAATCCCATGGACGGAGGAGCCTGGNTTTTACTTTACTCACACCAGATGACTCCCAGATCCTTGGCAGAAAATTTGTATTGGAGCCAATCTCAATAAAAAATCACACTAAGAAATTCCAAAGTAAAGAGACTAAAATGTAAAATATTGGTAATTTGCAATGAAATTCCACATATATAAATTAGTCTAAATATTTGTTGTAAAAATGGTTAAAAGAATAAGACAAATGCCAATTTTACTCAAAAAGAGGATATGAAAAAATAACAAAATAAATAATTATCTTAAATTTTTAAAAACTATGAAACTTAAGGGAAAGCCAACATGTCTGTTCCTATGCTAAAGTTGAAGAAAAGAAGAGATATCTACTTCTATTGTTTCTCACCATTCTGACTTTAAAAGAAAAAAATTTGTATGCCAAAAACATAGCATTAAATATAATATGTGGTGAGGGGCCAGAGAAGGCGATGGCACCCCACTCCAGTACTCTTGCCTGGAAAATCCCATGGACGGAGGAGCCTGGTGGGCTGCAGTCCATGGGGTCGCAAAGAGTAGGACACAACTGAGCGACTTCACTTTCACTTTTCACTTTCATGCATTGGAGAAGGAAATGGCAACCCACTCCGGTGTTCTTGCCTGGAGAATCCCAGGGACGGGGGAGCCTGGTGGGCTGCCGTCTATGGGGTCACACAGAGTCGGACACGACTGAAGCGACTCAGCAGCAGCAGCAGCAGTGGTGAGGGGCAACAAAACAGACTAAGACAAGGTCTGGACCATCCATGAGTCACATTTGAAGAACACAGGCTTGAGAAGGCTTGAATATACTTACCTGCCTCTTAAAATCTCTGTGACACTGATGCAACAGCCAGGTAATTTACTCAGTGTATTGTATGTCAATAATTAGTTTTAATGGCTGCTATAGTCATAAAAGTACTCAGAAAAGCCCACAGAACTACATAAAAGGATCGCACTGTTTTCTACACTCTCTGAATTTACTATGCAAAGGGGCTTTTTGCAAAAATTCTGTTAGTAAATTTTCATCATTCCAGCTGTCAATCAGTTATTCATGCCAAAGAACTGGAAAGCAGTCTGCCTTTTTTTTTTTTTACCAAATAAGCTCAACAACAATAAAATTATTTGAACAGTTTTTAAAGCAAGCTAGGCTTTTCTTTAATTCCAGTGTTTCTGGGTGTGCATATGTGAGAGTTATTATAAGTGACATATATTGTTCTCCACAGCAAAATCATGTAAGCATGAAACATTCAAGAGATCTGTTTTCAAAATACTCTTGCCTTAACACAAGTGTCTGTCAAAAAGTAGTTTCTCACTTGTTAAAACATCATCTCTGTCTTGAAGGGAAGCATGAAATAGGTAGTCTCTTCAAAAAAGTCCACTTGGTCACCAAAGGGGAAAAAGTTATCAAATTTGGGACGTTTATCTTTCTGCATGAGAAAAACGTGTTTTACTTTATCTTGAAATTTGACGAACCCTGGAAACCTTTTACCATGAGATAATCAACTCTCCTCAGTGAGGTACAAGTAATACCCATGATCTCAGGCCTTCTCTACTGAATATCACAGACTGTCCCTCTTAAGAAAAAAAAAAAATCACTAATAGTTCTGGCTTCAACTAGGTACATTCCCTAGCCTATGATGGAGACAGTGGATAAACTTCACATGTAATACAATCCATGACTCACCCTAGGACACATTTTATTCCAGCAGAACCAGCTGCTCCATCTGTAACTACACTTACTCCGTTTTCCACTCTCCTACTTTCCATAAAACAGCAGGTTTTTTTAAAAAACTGTTATTGAAGAAGTAATGTACTGTTGGAAAACTATTTTCTCTAGTACATTTAGAGAATGTGTTCAGGGGCTCAACACACAAACACACACACACAAAAAATATGCTTTTGTTCATTTAAATACTGAAAGATCATCTAGTGCACACTCTTAGTTGAAGTTTCTGAGAGACATCTGTACTTTTATCCAATTAAATACAGAAACCCTCCCATACTGAAGAATTTGTTCTAAAATTTGTCCTTTCAAATATATAACAATGCATTTTCCCTATCTTCAAATACTCTTTGCTAAATAAGGATTATACTTTAAGGTTGTCAGGAGGTGATTTCCTGGGTATCATTTCAGTGATTTTTGTCATGAAAGGAAGAACAGGTACATTTCCTATGATGTGTGGCTTTTTGTCATTTACTATACAAAAGGAAATCTCAAAACAAGTGTTATATTTTTAATACATTTGGGTTGAATATCGTATGACTTAAATATGGCTGAGAAAAAATGCAGATGCTTGTTTTTGTGTTTTGGACACTTAGTTTTGAATGCCTTGCTATCGTGAGAGCTTTACGTTACCTGTGCAGTACACACTTAAGCACACTTAGGTGAGACTTGATTACATCATCACTGCTTTTACCTCTTAGGGTGGGGAAGGCTTATATTAATACTAGGAGCAGAAGAAGTGCACTCTACCGTTTACAGGGGTTGGGGTGGGGGGTGTCTCGCTGTTTGTTTGTGTTTTCATTATTAGAATATTCTATAGGGTCATTTTTCACAAATCTTTATAACCCACTTTTCTACTTAGGGAGAATTAGTTTTGCTAAAACTAGAAAATTTTCTTTAAATCTACTGAGCTGGGAACAGGTAAACTTAGAATGCATCACAATATGTTAAAGACTAATAAAAATATAATTGAAATATTATTGATCCTCCTGTTTGGAAATGTGCACCAGTCTTTTAGAAAAATTTACATATGACACATGGCATGTAACCTTCTGGCATCAGTCATCTCTGGCCATAATGAAGCTGCATAATAAACAGCCACAAAACCTTAAAGACATAGGATAATAAACACTTATTTGACTCAGAAATCTGAAAGGACCCATTGATTTGCAGCTGGGCTCACTCATACCTCTGAGGTCAGCTGCAGCCCAGCTAGGAGGCTCTCTGACCTTGGCTGGGCTGGCTCTCATGTCTGAGAGTTGGCTGACTGTCAGCTGGTCTAGCAAGGCCTCTGATAGTATTGTTGGAGCAGTGAGGCTCTCTACTACCTCTCATCTTCCAGCAGGCGAGCCCAAGTAAATCCTCACGGCAATGACAGAGGCAAAACTGAGCAAACCCAATCCGGTAAGCACTTTTCCAGCCTCTGTGTGCATCATGTTTGCTCCCATCCCACTGGGCAAAGCAAGTCACACGGCTGAGCTCTGGGTCAGAGAGAGAGAGCATCAAAAGTATGAATGCAGGGAAGGGAAAAGAGCTGGGCTCTCGTTACAGTCCATCTACTGGAACCAGAGTGACCATATCGAGCATACGGAAAATACTGATACAACTTAATCTGTTTTATTAAAATAAGAATAAAGAAATATTTTATTATTTACTTTCTAAAACCTGTATATCTTCTGAAATATATACCAACCACTGTCGATATTATTGACTCTCAAGGGTCTAAACAATTGGAATGATTAAGTAAATACATTGATTTATTTTTTGCCCTACTGAGAAAATCCCCTGGAGAAAGAAATGGCAACTCACCCCAGTACTCTTGCCTGGAAAATTCCACAGACAGAGGAGCCTGGTAGGCTACAGCCCATAGAGTCACAAAGAGTTGGACACGACTAAGCGGCTTCACTTTAAGATCACAAATTCAATCTCAATAAATATTAAAAAGCAAAAGCATATAAGGTATACCCTTGCCACAAAGGAAAGAAAAAAAAAAATGAAGGGCATTCCTTCTAAAAACAAAAAGGAGAGAAGACTTCATCATATGAAAAAGAGCTTTTCAAAATGATTATATGGTGTCAAAAAGAAATAAAAATACCAATTATAAACTATTTTTACATACAACATAATGGAAAATATCACTGTATATGAATACATGTGTGATGTGGCCAAGTCTGTAATTTAACTGTAAAGTAATAAAAGTATATGAACTATATGACTTAAGAAATCAGAGGGGGAAAGCACATCTTAAAAATGAAAAAAGAAATAGTAAAGATAACAACAAAATAAATATTTATAAAACAGAAAATAATACAACTGACCAAAAAATTTATAGGCTGAATTTTAGAAAGAAATAAAAATATCCAATAAAAAGAGAAAGATAGCTTACACGTATAATATGAGAAAAGGGTAAAGAAAGAAAGGTAGGAGACTTTTTTAAAATAGAGAGTTACATTTTTAAAAGTCCACGCATATGGATTTAGAAATCTTAAAGGAATGGGAAACTTTCAAAAGCAAATATAAATCATCAAAACTGACCCAAGACGAAAGGAGAAATTAGAAAAGTTGCACACACAGAGAAAAACTATATATCAACTGCAAATATAAATGCGATTATCTGTGAAATTGAATCCACTCAAATAAATATACAATATAACTTGTCCATGAATTCAAGAGTTGTTTAATACCTACAAATCCATTAAAATACTATGGTACATTAATAAGTTATAAAAAGAAAAACTACACTATACCTGGACAGAAGCAGAAAAAAAAAAGTGTGATTAAATAAAGATCTCATTTATATGGTGAGAAAATACTCTTAGAAAAATCAAAGCTTATTTCTTTAATGTGATAAAAATTATATCTGCTAAGCTAAGAACAGATATATTTCTTTATGATTCAACTGAGAGCCATTCCCATCAAATTCAGGAGCAGGAAAAGAATTCCTGCCGTGACCACCATTATTTTGTCACTGTCTGGGAATTTCTAATCTGTACAGCAAGAGAAACCAAAAAACAAGAAAATGAAGTAGCATAGACTAAGATATATATATAATACATATATTACATATAAGCATACATAGGAATATAAAATTCATTCTTTTCAAAGATCAGCAAGAACCTATTAGAACCAGTAAGAGAGCTCATTAAAGTAAATAATTACAATATGACTATGCATAAACCATTAGGTTTTTACACAACCAGGAAAAGAACTGATCAATTACTGTGGAAAAAATCACTCATAATAGTAACAACCAATGTAAAACACTTAATATTCAATTTACCAAATATGAAGAAAATTACCGTTTTTCTGTAAAAATTAAAAAAGCTTAAATAACAAATATATCATAAATATACATAAAAATTAAACTTTTTTCATTTTAATGGAATTCTAATCAAAATTATAATAAAGTTTACATGGCATTCACTAAAATAAATATATTTTGTCATAATAATAAAGAAAAGCATCTACTCTGTTAAAGAAGTGTACTGTATATTTCCAGCCACATAAATGTGGCACTACTGAAGAATTACAAGACCTTAATCAGGGGAAAGATTTGACGAACTCACATAATGACCCAAGTATTTATATGTACTGTTGGTATGACAACAGTGGCATTTGAAACCAATGCATAACAGGAGCTTTATCTCACACGCTAGTAAAGTAATGCTCAAAATTCTCCAAGCCAGGCTTCAGCAATACATGAACTATGAACTTCCAGATGTTCAAGCTGGTTTTAGAAAAGGCAGAGGAACCAGAGATCAAATTGCCATCATCCGCTGGATCATGGAAAAAGCAAGAGAGTTCCAGAAAAACATCTATTTCAGCTTTA
>SJYX01003498.1:99870-128018 GCA_006410675.1 Oreotragus oreotragus
AAGGGACAGTTAGGAAGTTTGGGACTGACATGTACACACTGCTATATTTAAAATAGATAACCAACAAGGTCCTGCTGTATAGCACAGGGAACTCGGCTCAGTGTCAGTATTATGCAACAACCTAAATGGGAAAAGAAATTTGGAAAAGAGCAGATGCGTATATATATACAGCTGAATCACTTTGCTGTACTCCTGAAACTAACACAGCATTGCTAACAAGCTATGCTGCTGCGAAGTCGCTTCAGTCGTGTCCAACTCTGTGCGACCCCAGGGACGACAGCCCACCAGGCTCCCCCGTCCCTGGGATTCTCCAGGCAAGAACACTGGAGTGGGTTGCCATTTCCTTCTCCAAATAAACTGTACTTCAGAGTAAAATGAAAAGTTATTTCTTTTAAAGAAACAGTTAATGATTAGGGAATGTGAAGATACAGACATAAAGAATAACTGTTGAGCCCAGAAACTGCTAGCAATTTAGACTATAAATTCTCCATCGAGTAGAATCACTGAACTCACAGTTCTCTGAAAGATATAAATAAAGGCCTGAGACACATTCCTAAGTTGTTTTTACAGGAAGCGGACTCCTGCCAGATGAAAGCTGCTGACCACTGGAGTGGATTGCCGTTTCCTTCTCCAGACAGAGACCATAGACTGGTTGAAACCGGAAGGTTGATGACACGTAAGAGCTCACCTTGATGCCAACCAATCCAGGAACTGTGCACCAGCTGATCACACACCCTGCAGCCCCCTCCCTCACTCTATCTTTACCGCCGCCCCCCAAAAGCCATTGAGGAGTTTGGGTCTTCTGAGCATGAACGGCCAATTCTCCTTGCCTGGTGCCCTGCCACAAACGCTGTACTTTTCTTCACCACAATCCAGTGTTAGTAGATTGGCTTCACTGCCCACAGCTGAGCATCCAAGTTAGTAACAAGACAATTGTTTAAGCATTTAAAAATAATAAATTAGATCCCTACTTCCTACCACGCACTTGAATAATTTTTGACCAGTTAACAAGCTTAATCTAAGAAACTAAACCATTGAAGAAAATAGCTATCTGAACTCAGAAGTAGGAAGAACTTTGTAATCAGATGAGCAAATGAAGTCTGATTGATTTTACTGCATTTTAATAAACTAAACAGATTTTTAAACTTCTGAACATCTAAAAAAAAAACCCATAAGCAAAATTAAAAGACTACTGACAAAATAGGAAAAATATGGATCACCTACACACTAGACCAAGGGTTAATACGTTTCATACATAATAGAGACAGTGCTTCTATAGCTTAGCAAATACTCCAGTAAACAAATGGGCAAAGGGCATAAATGAGCCAATTTATTAAATAAGAAAATCAATGGAAAATAAACACTAGATAAAATAGTCAGTCTCATGTGAAATCAAAGAAATGGAACATAAGACGATAATGAGATGACATGGTTCCCACAGCAAACAGGCAAATGCTGCTTTGGTTTTGCTTTCCTCTGTGTTGTCTGTCACCCAAGCTAGCAAGGTGCATAAGAACAGCCCTCCGTCTCTGAGGAGAATGTATACTAGTGTTGCAGTTTCAGAGGGCCATTTGGAATCGCAGATCCAGAGCCTTAAATTAGCTCACGCTTATTTAGGAACTAATTCTAAGGAAATAATTAGAGATGCACACAGAGACATTTACATGACGATCTTCCTCCCAGTGATGTGTATCATTCACAATAATTAGCAGCAACCTAGATATCCAATAAGAGGGGACTAGAGCAATGAGGAGTAGGTAGATTATCTGGGATACATTTATATGCTGAAATAGACATTAAAATCATGCATGAAAGATTATTTAATAGGGATTTTTTCATGATATAATTTTAACTAAGCAAAGCCAACCCATGCATACAGTATGATTTCCAGACTGATTTATAAAAGAGAGAGATTTAGAAAATAAGCCATAATTTTAATTGTGATGGTAGTTCTTTTTTTCTACATTTCTAGTTTTTACAATGAACATCTATTCCATTTATAAATCAGAAAAAGATAATAAATCTTCAAAACTTACTCATTCAACATTTTTTTTAAAGCACAGGGTTCTCCAAGGTTAGCATCTTAGCAATTCTCCTAAATAATCCATTGCCCCTTCAGATAGATTGAAGTCATTTGTCTGGAATTTTGAAAGCTGACAGCAGCCATTTCAGACCTTCCAGAACTCTTTCTCTCAGATATAATAGAAATGATCATCACGTAAAATAATGGCAGAAAGAAAGTATACTGTGGGAGTTTTGCGTCACATTTTGAAAGAAAGTATGTAACAGATAGAGTCAAGTGACAGAAAGGATAAAACACCAATAAGAAATTTCCCAATGCGACACTGCCAGTAGGTCCTTCACATCGTCTTTAAAACTGTGTGGCAGAATATAACACTGCAAAGAGAAACAGATAAACCAGCACAAGCATCCATCGGTTCCCAGATCCCAGAGCAACCCTGTGCAGCCCTCCTTCAGTCTGAGAAAGCTGCCAAGAGACAGGGCCACGCGGTATGGGGAGCTGCTCAATTTATCCAGCTTGATTTTTTTCAATTTATTTATTTGTTTTAATTAGAGGATAATTACATTTTGATGGTTTTCACCATAATCAACATGAATTGGCCACAGGTATACATGTGACCCCCCATCCTGGACCCCCCTCTCCTCCCCACCCTATCCCTCTGGGTTTTCCCAGAGCACTGGCTTAAGCAATTAGTGCTCAGAGCAACAGAGCCCCTCTTATCAAGAAACTGTTTATCCAAGATCCTCAAGTTTGAACAACCTTGAGCCCAACATAGAGACTTGTAGGAGGAGGAGGTAAGGCTGAGTCAGGGGAAGGTGAAGAGGTGAGCAAGGCCAAGTCCATGACAGATAAGGGGAGGCTAAGCCAAGAAGAGAATAAAAGGGCTGAAGTCCATGCCCACCCAAGGTTTCTGGCTGTGAGGGGCATGTGCTGTGCTGGCTGCATTATCTCATTAAAGTCTCTCAAAGGTTCTGAGCAGTCAAGAGATGAGAGTTGAAGGAATTTACTCAAAGTCACAAAGCAGGGATTGGTGAGGGGGCTTGAATGCAAACTCTCTTGGCTGCAAATCCCCTGACTATTTCACTGCACTCCTGCTGCTCAGCGGTGCACATGGAGCCTGGCAGTGAGAAGGCGTTCTGACATCCTCCCTTTCTAGGCTCACAGAACAGCAGTCTCACCTTCTCTCACCCTTTTTATCTTCCTCTGTTTTCTTTGCTTTACTTCAAGCATGTCATTCCTTCCATACCTGTTCCCCTCCTTGTCTGAATGGCTACTCCCTTATCATTTTCTCTCCATAATCCATTCTTTTTCCAGGCTTGCGTCCTCCTCCCACACAGTTGAATCTGCTGACCCCCAGGGTCTAAGTCCCTTTCCCTGGCCTTTCCATTCTGCCTTCCACATACCCCAACAACATTCTGAACTGTCAGTGTGTAGAAACTCTCATAATGCAGAACACTTTCAAGAAAAAAGCAGAAAGACCTACACTCAGTCCACAGAATCAACCACATATGCATTTTACTATAATGAAGCAGATTGATGTGTGAATATAGCTATAGAAATGGAGACCATCCAAAAAAAGAAGAGGCACGAAGATCAAATAAATTTAGGAAACAGAACATACTCTATCTCCTCTTCACCGTGCATAAAAGCCTTAGGCTTGGAAAAGTCCCCCAGTTAAAGGATCATTTTTTAACTCAGATTTCTTTGAACACAGATGCCTTTTATGTAGGACACTTCGAAATGTTTCATAGAATATGAGTAATATGGTAATAAATGAAAGAATACAATTTGAGAAAGGCTGGTATTTACTGTACATAATGGTAAATATAAACAATAGCATGCCAGGCAACAGGCCTCCTCTGATCATGCACTCAAATTCCTTTTATTTGGTTGTATGGTCTGCCTCTCACCTGCCCCACCCACCTCAGGGCTGCCCTGACCCCCAATTCATGAATGGGCAGGATAGCCTGGACTCTGCAGACAAGGACCCACATCTGACAGGGACAAGTGGGCCAACTTCTCTGAGCGTCAGCTTGCATGCTGTCAAATCAGCAGCATATTATCTGAATACCTGGGATGGCCCTGCCTACAGAAATATCCTCTCCTATACACAAACACACTCGCCACCTCCTCTTTCCCCTAACTGATCTGTAACTGAATTAGTATCTCTTATCACATGGCATTAGTGGTAAAGAACCCACCTGCCAATGCAGAAGACATAAGCGACGTTCACTCCCTGGGTCGGGAAGATCCCCTGAAGGAGGAAATGGCAACCCACTCCAATATTCTTGCCTGGAGAATCCCATGGACAGAGGAGCCTGGTGGGCTGTAGTTCAAAGGGCTGCAAAGAGTCGAGCACAACTGAAGCAACTTANGGAGGAAATGGCAACCCACTCCAATATTCTTGCCTGGAGAATCCCATGGACAGAGGAGCCTGGTGGGCTGTAGTTCAAAGGGCTGCAAAGAGTCGAGCACAACTGAAGCAACTTAACACACACACACGGTCCCCATCCCCTCACTGATCTATACGGAATTGGTCTCTTGGCTCTATCAGGGTTGATAGACATACTCACTGAAGTCTTCAAAGTCTGTGTCTAAAATTGCTTCAAGTTCAGCCTTGCAAGCACTAACTTCAGCAAGTGTAAGTCTATTCCTTGAGCTATTTCCATTTTCCATTTGTTAGTGACAGATGCCTGCAATTACTGGAACTTCAGGAACAACACTTCCTTCCAAACCACCCTGCAAATATCAGCGGCAGAACACCTTCTCTTGGCTGCTACACTGGGATAGAGGATTAGGGTGGTTGACAGTCCTCTACCTTGGATGTTAGAACTGCTTCCAAGCTAAATTTTCCTGACAATGTATTCCTTTCGTGGGATTTTTCTGCACTCGATGACTGTGTCCCCTCTCCCACTCTCAAGCCCTTCTCCCCTTCAATTTGTTTTAAAGCTGTGCCTCCTGCCTTACTGGGTTTGCTGTGTCATCCTTCGAGGCCAGCCGTCCTGGCACACCTGCCCCAGCTCACAACAGGCCTAGGCAGCAGTAGGTTAGCTTGCAAAGTGCAGTAACTAATTTGCAACCCAGATCCAAAGAGTCACCTTTTGATCTTTGAGGATAGAACACTGTAAGTAATTACCCAGACAGTTGAGCACTTGGAAATACAATTACATTTTCTTGTGACTTATTAGAACAAATGAGACCACATCGGACTCTTCTGCACTCCTCAAGTCCTGGCATTTTCATTCCTGCATAAATAGCACCCCTAAGCTCAACATATGCTAGTCTTGCTAAGAAATAGGAAAATACCATTTCCCAACAATAGATTGGTGCTTGAATACTGAGATCAGACAGAAAGCTCAAGGAGGCATTCCAGGAATCTACCTGAATGAGCTCCTGGGACTTTGCCCTCCAGCCTGGGCCTCCAGAGTCAGCAGTTTACTGAAAACCAGAATTGAAAACAACTCATCCTTGAGGGCTGGGTTGGGGTGATGGATTCCTGGGTTGGAGTGGTGGAGGAGCATCGGCTTGAGAGACAGAGGCTTGGGTGAAAATGTCTGCCCCACTATTGACTGTGGGATCCTAAACAAGCCTGGCCCTGGGCAAGAATGGATTTGAAGATGTCTGGGCCTCTTCTCCTTCTGAAACCTTTCACAGGCTAGCCAACACATTCAGCCACCACCTTAGGAAGTGCCTCCAAGATCATTATGATGGGAGACATTCTTATAAAAGTGTGGACTAACCTCTGGGTGCCCCACTAAGATCCTAGGAGCAGCATGGAACAGCAGAAAGGGTGTCCTCCCCTCGTATTCCTTCCAGGGCAACTTTCACTCCTCAGGCTGGGAGAACCAAGTCTGGATGGGACCTTGGTGCACCTCTAGCTGGGCTCAGCACAGAGAAATGAGGCTCCCTCTAACAACAAAGGAACCCTGAGGAGCAGCTTGTGAATTCTGTTTTTCAAGCCTCAAACATCATTCCAATCCATTCCTTTCTCCTCACACTATTGTCCAGTCTGGAGACTTACCACTTCTCCTCTGAACTCATGGGTAATTCCTAACAGTGGCCTCACTCCTCGCCAAGCACCAGCCCTCAGCTGCGAAGGTCAAGTTTCAAAAGTAAGAACTCACTCAAGCTAACACCAAGGTGCAACCTCATCAGCTCCCACAGATATGAACACAAGCTTCTTTTCCAAGACCCACCCACACTGGCCCCTTTGTGTCTTCTCTTGCTCTAGTCCATCATCCACCTTCTACCAACTGCAAAAAGAGTAAATTAGAAAACAGAAATCTGGTCATGTTATTCCCCAGCTTAAACAGCATCACACTCAGAAAAGAATTCAGAGCAGGGGCCGTGAATACCCTCCAATCCTACTGCTCCTCTGATGCTCCTTGCACTCAGGCCCCCACATGTGCAGTTCCTTTTGTGGGACTTGCCAACCTCATTTCAACCTTTGCCCTCGTCACCCTCCCAGTCTGGAATCCACTGCTCCAGATGCTGTGCAGCTGACTTCCCTTCTCTGCACTATCACTCCTCCAAAGGACGTCCTTGATCTTTCAGGTTGGAACACCCAGGAATCAACACATTTACTCCATTCCTCCTTCCAACATAAGCTGCACAAGAACAGAAACACGGCTGTCTTGTCTTGATCCTCCCTCTATTCCTGACTCTGAGACTAGTGCTTGGCACTTTCAATAAAGTTTTACTGAGTACGTGGATGGAAGAGGGTGGACTGTGTCACTTCCTTGATTAAAACCAGCCAGTAACTTGTACTAGGATGCAATCCCCACTCCTTCCATGTCAGACAAAGCCCTGCATCAGCTCTGGGTATGTCGCTACCTCATCCCCAACCTTTGCCTAGTTCCAGCCTTTTGGTACTTAGAAAAACCAATGTCAAGCTTGGAAATAAGATAAAAAGACTTCTCGCACCTCTCAGTGTCACTCTGGCACATTGCCTAGCAAGCCCACCAAAGGATCTCCTGGCGTTCTTTGGAAAAATAATTTTGACTTANCAATCTTGATTCCAGCTTGTGCCTCATCCAGCCCAGCATTTCTCATGATGTACTCTGCATATAAGTTAAATAAGCAGGGTGACAATATACAGCCTTGATGTACTCCTTTCCTTATTTGGAGCCTTGATGTACTCCTTTCCTTATTTGGAACCAGTCTGTTGGTCCACGTCCTGTTCTAACTGTCACTTCTTGACCTGTATACAGATTTCTCAGGAGGAGGTCAAGTGGTCTGGTATTTCCATCTCTTGAACAATTTTCCACAGTTTGTTGTGATCCACACAGTCAAAAGTTTTAGTGTAGTCAATGAAGCAAAAGTAGATGTTTTCCTGGAACTCTCTTGCTTTTTCTAGGATCCAGTGGATGCTGACAATTTGATCTCTGGCTTCTCTGCCTTTTCTAAATCCAGCTTGAATATCTGAAAGTTCATGGTTCACATACTGTTGAAGCCTGCCTTGGAGAATTTTGAGCATTACTTTGCTGACATATGAGATAAGTGCAATTGTGCAGTAATTTGAACAATCTTTGGCATTGACTTTATTTGGGATTGAAATGAAAACTGACCTTTTCCAGTCCTATGGCCACTGCTGGGTTTTCCAAATTTGCTGGCATACTGAGTGCAGCACATTAACAGCATCATCTTTCAGGATTTGAAACAGCTCAGCTGGAATTCTATCACCTCCTCTAACTTTGTTTGTAGCGATGCTTCCTAAGGCCCACTTGACTTTGCACTCCAGGATGCTTGACTCCAGGTGAGTGATTATACCATTATGGTTATCCGGTTCATTAAGATCTTTTTTGTGTAGTTCCTTTGTGCATTCTTGCCACCTCTTCTTAATATCTTCTGCTTCTGTTAGGTCCCTAACATTTCTGTCCTTTATTGAGCCCATCTTTGCATGAAATGTTCTCTTGGTATCTCTAATTTTCCTGAAGAGATCTCTAGTCTTTCCCATTCCATTTTTTCCTTCTATTTCTTTGTATTTATCACTTAGGAAGGCTTTCTTATCTCTCCTTGCTATTCTTTGGAACTCTGCATTCAAATGGATATACCTTTCCTTTTCTTCTTTGCCTTTCACTTCTCTTTTTTGCTCAGCTATTTGTAAGGCCTCCTCAGACAACCATTTTGCCTTTTTGCATTTCTTCTTCTTGGGGATGAGCTTAATCACTGCCTCCTGTACAATGTTACAAGCCTCTGTCCATAGTTTTTCAGGCACTCTGTCTATCAGATCTAATCCCTTGAATCTATTTTTCATGTCCACTGTATAATCATAAGGGATTTGATCTAGGTCATACCTGAATGGTCTAGTGATTTTCCCTACTTTCTTCAATTAAGTCTAAATTTTATAATAAGGAGTTCATGATCTGAGCCACAATCAGCTCCTGGTCTTGTTTTTGCTGGCTGTATAGAGCTTCTCCATCTTTGGCTGCAAAGACTATAATCAATCTGATTTCACCAATCTGGTGACGCCCATGTGTAGAGTCTTCTCTTATGTTGCTGGAAGAAGGTGTTTGCTTTGACCAGTGCGTTCTCTTGGCAAAACTCTATTTGCCTTTGCCCTGTTTCATTTTGTACTCCAAGGCCAAAGACATACACACACCCTTACCTGAAATTCATAGCTTTTTCTCAGAAAAAAAAAAAAAAAAAAAGGGGAAAAACCATGGAGTAAAGTAGGTCCACCAGGCTGTGAAAAGGCTTAGACTAGCATCAGTGCCTATCACCTGTGAAGGGAGTAACCCAGTTCCTCCTGGGCCATTAGGGGTCTGCCAGAAACAGAAATACTTCTGAAAAATCTCCACTCCTCAGAGTCTGAGTATATACTCCAAGTGGTGGATCAGGTGGGGATTTCTCTTCCACGGAGGTGATCAGCTCATACTCAGAACAGTAACACAGCCTTGAGCTGGATTCCCCAGGTTCAAGACAGGTTCAAATCTTTCTCGCTCTGTGACCTCAAACAACTTACTACAGCTCCCTGAGTCACATTTTTCCCCTCTATGTAATGGAAATCATAGTCACAGCATTCTTGTGTCCTCCTAGGCTACTATAAGAACCAAACAGGATACTAAAACTCCAGCGCTTGAAAAATGGGAATGAAAATAATAGTAAACCTACCTACGGCCATTCTGCTTTAAGAATCAAATGGAGAGGTGCGGCTAGGGCTCCTGCAGAGGCAGGTGGCAGGTGAGGGCACGCCAGGGCTTCTGAGGCTCTACGCTTCTCACTGCAGACTTGCTCCTCTGGTTCTTCTTCACGACGTCAGTCTACACAGATGACGCCCGGGGCACTGGGAACATGACTGAGTAGGGGAATAGGAGCTGCCACAGCGGTAGTGGAGATGAGACCACATGTTCCCACTTAAAATATATTGCATTTTTCTTTCTGACTTACTTCACAAACTCTAGGTTCATCCACCTCACTACAATTGACCCAAATTCATCCCTTTTTTTGCTGAGGAATATTCCATTGTATACATATACCACGTCTTCTATACCCATTCTTCTGTTGATGGACATCTAGGTTGCTTCCATGTCCTGGCTGTTGCAAATAGTGCTACAGTGGGGTGCATGTGCCTTTTGGAATTGTGGTTTTCTCAGGGTATATGCCCAGCAGTGGGACTGCTGGGCCATGTGGTGGTTTTAGCATACACTCTCATACATAAAACAGAGAGGTAGTACGAAGCGGCTGCATAACACAGGAGTCCAGCCTAGCACTCTGTGATGACCTAGAGGGGCAGATGGGATGGGGTGGGAGGTTCCAGAGGGAAGGGATATAAATATAATTATGGCTGATCTGTGTTGCTGTATGACAGAAACCAACATAAAACTGTAAAGCAATTGTTCTCCAAATAAAAAATAAATGTTAAAAGAAAAGAAAAAAATAGTAAAACATATTGTAAATACCTGGGAATCCTGAGCACCCCACCCAGGATCTGGCACAAAAGGTGCTCAATAAATGCTGTGTCTTCCCTCGGCCATTCCTGCTGTACTTGTTCCTACCTCCAGCCTTCATCTGAAGGGCAAGGGAAACGATGCTTTCAATGCTTGTGTAGAACACTGACTCAGGGGTCAAGGGCTTTTTCTGATCATTATTCATTTTTTCATTACTGTCATATATTTTATTGATCCTGCAAGGAAACTTTTTTCCAACATTTTAAAATGAGACTCTTGCTTCAGCAGATTCCAGATCCTAACACCTGGTGAATGATAAACAACTGTGTGGGTTTCTTTTTCTTCTTAATTTTAATTTAAAAAATCAATAAGTAGTGTGATGCCTCTATTAAACAACACAATCAACTTGGATTTCATCTGGAGAAACATGTATGCAGGACAAGAAGCAACAGTTAGAACTGGATATGGAACAATGGACTGGTTCAAAATTGGGAAAGGAGTACGTTAAGGCTATATATTTGTCACCCTGCTTATTTAACTTTTATGCTGAGTATATCATGCAAAATGCCAAGCAGGATGAATCACAGGCTGGAATCAAGATTGGAGAAATATCAATAAGCTCAGATATGCAGATGATACCACTCTAATGGCAGAAAGTAAAGAGGAACTAAAGAGCCTTTTGATGAGGGTGAAACAGGAAAGTGAAAAAGCTGGCTTAAAGCCCAACATTCAAAAAACAAAAATCATGGCATCTGGTCCCCTCACTTCATGGCAAATAGTTGGGGGGAAAGTGGAAATGATGACAGATTTTATTTTCTTGGCTCAAAAATCACTGCAGACAGTGACCGTAGCCATGAAAGTAAAAGGTGCTTGCTCCTTGGAAGAAAAACTATGATAAACCTAGATGGTGTATTAAGAAGCAGAGACATCACTTTGCCAACAAAGGTCAGTATAGTCAAAACTATGGTTTCTTCAGTAGTCATGTATGGATATGAGAGTCGGACCAGAAAGAAGGCTGAGCGTCGAAGAATTGATGCTTTTGAACTGTGGTGCTGGCAAAGACTCTTGAGAGTCCTTTGGACTATATGGAGATCAAATCAGTCATTCCTGAAGGAAATCAGACCTGATTATTCAATGGAAGCACTGATGCTAAAGCTGAAGGTCCAATACTTTGGCCACCTGATGAGAAAAGACCCTGATGCTGGGAAAGATTGAAGGCAGGAGGAGATGGGGGCAACAAAGGATGAGATGGTTGGGTGGCATCATCAACTCAATGGACATGAGTTTGAGCAAGCTCCCGGAGACAGTGAAGGACAGGGAAGCCTGGTGTGCTGCAGTCCATGGGGTTACAAAGAGTCAGACACAACTTAGCAGCGGAACAACAATGAAGACAATAATATTTTCAACAGTGTCTGCAGAAAACCACAGGATTTGTGAGATCTTGAGGTGTTGGGCTTTCAGGAAAGTTCCCTTCAGGATCCAAAAGGGAGACAGCATTCAGGCCAGCCAAAGTCTCACATGAGCACAAGTTCAATGCAAGTTAACAGATTTGCTGGAAATGACTTTCCCATTCAAAATAAAAATAGCTTTTGAATAAGCTTTGGAATAATTCTAACTTTACCTACAATTTAATGAATAGCAGAACATCGATTAGAACACAATGTTGCCTTGGACCACTAAAATATTTATATCTAGGCCACGTGAGGAGACGCAAGGTGAGTCACTCACAGTGGACACAGTAGAGGCCGCAGGCAGAAGCCGCGTTCTTGAAGAGCAGGTATCTGAAGGGGGAGGGGCAGAGGGGAGGGCAAAGGAAACAAGAAGTTGGAAACTCGGAGAAGCATGCTTCTCACCCACGCGTTCAAGCCACTAGGGCACAGCAAAAGAATGGAGCCAGCTCTCCTGGCTTTCTGCCCAGCACCCTTCGCATTTTCCGCTTCAGAGGTAAAACCTCAGAAGCTCCATCACCTGCTACCAGTAAGGACGCTGCTCCAGGCAGTCCCCTTGGGCTGACTGACTTGGTCTGCCACTGAAGGTCAGGGCCGAGGACAGCGGTCCTCCGAGCTCCCTCGGAAAGATGAATTGTTTCTGCAGGTTCAGGAGATCTGTGACCAGCAATGAATTCAGTTGAGTACCTAGTCTGCTGGTGTTGGATTTGAAGATAAATATTTTACACATGTACTCAGATATTGTTTAAACTCACCTTTGCTCAACTCACTGAATGACTCTTTCTGATCCTCTAGCGCTCTGAGCTGTAAACATGGCAGGATAATAAGTGGGCTTTCTCTACTGTTCCCACTCTGCTAACCCACCTCCCGCGTCGAAGGCAGCTTGAGGCCGCTTGCTAGCTTGCCCCTTCCTTGCCTTCCCAGCGATGGAGCTCCACCCTCGTCCTGCAGCTCACTCCCCTCAGGTCAGGTCTGTGGCTCAGGAGGAGGATTTGTCTAACCCTGTCAGTTCCTGTGAGCTCCCAGCTCTGCCAGCACCAGGCAGGCATGGAAGGCACAGCCTGGCCATTCACTGGTAGCTGAGACAACACTGACACCTTGTGGTCTGGAATCCTGCCTCTCCCAAGAATCACAGGACAACGCTGCCCTCAGGCTTCACAAGATTTTCCCAACAAGTGGAAGTGAGGATGGGCACCCTGCATGCAGGGGGCTCCCAGTCCAACAGGACTCCCAAGTAACCAACAACGTGTATCCACTGGGTGATATGGCCTGCCACACACGCAGGTCACGACACAGTCCGCAAATAATCAGTGTGCAACGCTGTGGGAGGCTCCAGGAGCAGGGGATAGTAAAAAGCATGCAGGAAATGACGATCCAGCGAGCAAAGTACCAATTAAGGCCGGTATGCCGTCTGTGGGAGCCCAGAGGAGGGAGGCGCGGGCACCCTGAGGATGAGGTAAGCCTTTTGGAGCAACACTGGTTCAAAACCTCCAAGAATATGCCGGAGCCATTAAGGAAGCAAACTGAGGAATGAGCAAGTTAGAATGGCTGATTTTTTAGAATAAACTCAACTTAGACATGGGGTGCTAAACTAGGAAGATGCTTGGAAAGTGTGGAGGGGCAGGCATGCGGTTTATTTGGGGAGCGGCAAGAGGAGGGGACAGAGACAGGGAAAGGATGGAAGACAAGTCTGGAGAAAGAACATTTCAAAAGCCAGAATGAAGAGCTCCAACTGTATTTGAGTGCTGAGAATCACATAATTAAGTTGTATTTAAGAAGAAATAATCTGGCATGGAAGGAATAAAAGACAATTCTGGATGGAGAAAGCCTCAAATGCCAGAATAAAGAGTTTAAACTGTATTCAATTGCTGAGAATCACATAACATAGCTGTATTTAAAAAGAAATAAGCCGGCAAAGATAAAGCACAAACTGTAGGTATAGGAAACACCTGGAAAGATAATTCACCATAATGTCAGCAATGATTCTCTCTGATGACATGTGCTACTGTGTACCTTTCCTTTCTTTTTTACAGATCTAACTTTTCTGTTTTAATGACTTTTTACTACCTTTGTGATGAAAGAAATAACAATGCAAGTTACTATATGAAGCATATGAATAACAGGATTTGGGAACTGCCAACTGGCTTGCTCCGTGATGGTCAGTCTCATCCATGAGGAAGGGGGTAGGAAAGGGGACCATGTAAGATTCAGGATCAGAGATCAGCATCTGTCACACTGGAGAATCCTTGGGGACCTACCCACACTCGCACTTCAGACAAGGGAGACGAGGTCTGCTGAAGGACAGGCTTGCACAAGACACACAGCCCTCTCAGAGTTCAGGATTCAAGCTCAGCTCCTGCCTTCCACCCAGGATGCCTTCCCCTTCCCCTGCTGCTTACCACCTCCCACAGCCTGTGTGGCCAGCTTCATCACACACAGCAAGGACTCCCAGCTCTACAAGGCTCCAAAGGTAGTGCCAAGTTCTGTTGGTGGGTCTGCCTTTCCACAGGCCAAGGTCAAATTCCCTCCGTCACACTAAGACATACTGTAAAGTTCACCTGGAAAAAGGAAACCACAGAATATCAGGATTTTCACATGCTTGCACTCAACAGTTCTCAAAATGCAGTGCCAGGACCCATGAAGTCCCCATGGCCCTTTCAGTGGGTTTGTGAAGTCAAAACTATTTCCACAGTACAGTAACAACATTAAGGTAGAATTTGGCTTCTGTACTCCCGTTCTTGCATGAGCATACAGTGGCCTATTCCAGAGGCAACCTGACATGGGCTGTTAGAGCAGACTGGATGAGCTCCGAAAGTGGCTGCTGAATGATGAAAAGACAAATGCCAACTTTGTTCTACTGAATCTATTCAACTGGCTGCAAAGGCAGAGATGAGAACCCAGCTGTCTCCTGTCCAGGAGACATTAAGTCACAAAATATAAAACAATGCGACTCTTTTCATTATTTATCCTGATTTTTGAATTAGAAAATATAGCTATTTTTAATTGTTAGGCTTACAGTTTGTTGTGTTACTCTAGTGAGCTCATAAATACATTTAAAATTTCTTTTCTAATTTATAACATCATAAATATTGACTCATATAACCCATGTAAATAAAAAGTCTTTAGAATCTCCACTAATTTTTAAGAGTGTAAAGAGGTCCTATGACAGAAAAAATTTCAGAACCTCTAACTGGACTTTCCAGCTTATCACCCTGTACTGCTCCCTGCCCCGACACCAGTCCTTGTCCTCATCCCCTACTTAGAGCAGATGGTCCTCCTCTCTCATCCCTTATGTTCTCAGACACCTAGCACATTCTACCAGACGCCTTTCTCTGTCTCTCTTCCTCTCTTCTCTCTCCTCCCTCACCGCAGCTCTGCTCTTGGCCCCAGGCAGGGCTGAGTTGACAGCGTCCTGGACACAGAGTGGCTTTCTCCCTTCTCCCCTGCTTTCCATCCACTTCCTGTAGCCCTGGAGCCTGTATCCTGTAAGCTATCATGTATCCCGTCTGCCTTCCTTCCAAGTCCTTCTAAAACAACCCATGGATGATTCATATCGATGTATGGTGAAAACCACCACAATATTACAAAGTAATTAGCCTTCAATTAAAATTAATTAATTAATTAAAAAATAAAACAGCCATTCTCCCCAGAGACTGTAAGGGGTCACGGACTGAGGAACCTGAGAGAGTGGAGCTCACACGCGCTTCTTCATCATTCGGCCACCATTTCAAGAGCCCTGGCTGCACACCAGACTCTGAGGATCCAAAGATGAGAAAGAAATGCCCCTCAGCCTGCCCAGTTTCCAGGGAAATGAAGATGAGCTGGCAGTTCTGTCTAGGAAAACTGGGCAATGCTTCAGGGAAGATGTGACATTTGACATGAATTATACACCGTGGGGAGGTGTGTATGGGGTGAAAAACTGAAGATGCTTTCCTGGTGAGAGAAGAGTCCTTTCCCATCACACAAATATGAAAATGCACAGCATGCTTAGGGAGTTAAATAGATCAATGTGGGCAGGCTACTATGTGCGTGTGTGTGTGTGAGTGCATGTGTGTAAGTGTGTGTGTGTGTATGTGAATGTGTGCGTGTGAGTATGTGTGTGTGAGTGCATGTGTGAGAGTGCATTGTGTGTGAGTGCATGTGTGTGTGTGAGTGCATGTGTGTGAGTGCATGTGTGAGAGTGCATTGTGTGTGAGTGCATGTGTGTGTGTGAGTGCATGTGTGTGAGTGCATGTGTGAGAGTGCATTGTGTGAGAGTGCATGTGTGTGTGTGAGTGCATGTGTGTGAGTGCATGTGTGAGAGTGCATGTGTGTGAGTGTGTGTGTGTGAATGTGTGCGTGTATGTGTGTGAGTGCATGAGTGAGAGTGCATTGTGTGTGAGTGCATGTGTGTGAATGTGCACGTGTGAGTCCGTGTGTGAGAGTGCATCGTGTGTGTGTGTGCGCATGAGAGTACATGTGTGTGTGAGTGCATGTGTGTGAGTGCGTGTGTGCATTGTGTGTGAGTGCGTGTGTATGAGAGTGCATGTATGTGTGTGTGAGTGTGCGTGTGTGAGTACGTGTCTGTGAGCGCGTGTCTGTGAGCGTGTGTGTATGGCTCTGTGTGCATGTGTACACATATGCCCGAGTGCATGCATGCATATCATGTGTGGCTGTGTGTGCCTGTATGCACATGTGTGTGCATGTGTCCAGATGTGTGTTTGCGTGTAAACACGGTGATGACGAGGCACAAACGTCTCTTGGGAGAGAGAGGAAGCAGCAGTGGGAAAGGGAAGTGGGCTAGATGCCTTCCACACATGCTCTAATTCAGTCCTCACCACAGCCTAGCAACATGGCCTTCACGGCACCCTTTCTACAGAAAGGATTCGTGAATGGCTCAAGGACAAATCAGTAACCGGTGATAAAGCTGTAACTCAGGCCAAACCTCTAACCAGCCCCCAGCACAAGGACCTGAGACTTGGGTACGGGAGTCTGGAAGCCCAGCTCTTCCACGTGCCCACCTCTCCAGTGGTATCTCACTGAGCCCCTGAATGTCTGACATTCTGCTGATAAAACCTCAGGGGACCACACTTATCTCCCAGAGAGTTCCTCCAGCCTGCACAGGGCATCTGCACTCCAGCCACTGGGGCAGAAGCCGGTACTCTTTTTACAAAGCCTTGCTTGCAATTTAGAGTGCCAGCAGGACAACACAAGCCGGGATTTCCGTCTTCGCGACAGCCTGTCTGTGAACAAGGCAGGAGGTCAAGATCTGAGGAGGCTAGGAAGGAGCCCCCCACATCCTCTCTGCGGGGCCAGTCACCGAGTGCCTGGTTCGGCTCCACACAGAGCTGCCCCGGTGCCGCCAGGCTCGCGACCAGGGCTCTCCTGGCCTGCCTTCTGTTAAACCGCTTACTGAACAGCGGTGACTTGGACCCAGGGCAGCCCTGCATCTAACTCAGCAAAGTGAAAAAGGGGGTCTCCTCCTTCTATCAGCTATTAGGACGTGTTTCCTATGCCAGACACCACAGTCTCTCACCTAAATATCCATGTTTTCTATAGGCTATACTATATTTTCTGTCTCATTTTATATAGAGTAAAACGGTACATCACATATTGCATATTTCATCCACATTTACTATACATTTACACAGAAATATTTTATATATTTAATACATAATTATTTAACATATTTAATGAAATACATCTTTATTTTTATACTTGGTAATAGAATTAATAAAACAAAATATTTTCTATGTTTAATACAAAAATATTACATATTATGAATCCCATGTGGCTTATTACCTGTTTTATTTTTAGTACCATCATTTGAATCAATTACTTATCACCCCATTTTTCAGACAAGAAATCTGAAACCCATCAGGCTTAGATAAATTGTCTAAAGTCCTGTTGTTAGGAAGTGACAAACAGAATGCAAACTTACATTTTTTTGAAATTAGAATCACACCCTTTTCCTCTGTGTCAGCTCTTTGGATGGGTCTCACGCTCAGCCACAACTAGGATGTGACCAGAGGCAGCCTGGACCCCAAGGCCTCGCCTCCAGGCATCCTCTGCTCTGCTCTGCACCAAGCCTGCCTCAGCGGGGCCCAGCCACGGCCACCCCTGCACAGCCCGAGGGTGGGAGCAGCCCTGTGGACAGACTTTTAAAATCCTGGCCTGAAATCGGTCAGCAAAGTATGGCTCATCCAGAGACCTTAAAAGCATGTTTACAAAGTGTTTTTACGGCTACGGAAATAAACAGTAATATGTAAAATTAAAAATTAAAAATAACAATAGACACATTGGTATTCATAGCATGAGATCAACAACGCAAAAAAAAAAAGTCATAAAGGAAAAGACAAACAGGGAAGTCCCCTACTGCTGACGGTGGTTATTTCCGGATGATGACCTCATGGGTGCCTGTTTCTCCTTCTTTTGACTTTTCTATATTTTGCAATCTTTCACAATAGACACACATCGCTTTACAATGGGGTGAGGGGGCGACATTTAAAACCTGACTCGCCTTGAAAACTGTGTGAGCCCCTTCAAAGGGCCCAGGTCTGCACCACGGTTCCCCATCCTCAGAGCCTGCCCTGCCGAGCCTCTCAGCAGGAGCTCCGCGCTTGGGAAAACACTGCAGCCCTGCGCGGGCCTCTGGATTGATGTCTCTGCCCTCCCTCCTGTTCTCCCTTCTCGCTTCACCTGAATTTCCCTGGAGAGACACAGACGGCAGCCTGAATCCAATCTTCCCTCCCAAGCAGTCTAAATCGCTCAGCTCCATAGCCGCCGCTGGACCAGACACCGGGCTTAACTGCCTGGCAAAACGAGCCTGCCCCGCAACAGACCTCATCCCTGGGCGCTCAGAGAATGCCCTCCCCAGCCCCGTATTGGCAAGGGTGCAACCCTCTCAGAGAAGAAGGCCAGAAAGGCACCCAAGAACCCAGAGTGTAAAACGGACTGTGCCCGCCCCTCCCTCTGTGCATTGCTGTCACCCAGGATCACACATGGGACACCAGCAACTCAATTCTTCCTTCCACAAGTATTTAATCAGTGCTTCCAGGTGGCTCTATAGTAAAGAATCTGACTGCTAATGCAAGAGATGCAGGAGATGCAGGTCTGATCCCTGGATAGGGAAGATGCCCTGGAGAAGGAAATGGCAACCCACCCCAGTATTCTTGCCTGGAGAATTCCCTGGACAGAAAAGCCTGGTGGGCTACACAGTCCGTGGGCTCC
This sequence comes from Oreotragus oreotragus, assembly GCA_006410675.1. Lineage (NCBI taxonomy): Eukaryota > Metazoa > Chordata > Mammalia > Artiodactyla > Bovidae > Oreotragus > Oreotragus oreotragus. The sequence goes on from SJYX01003498.1 coordinate 118,440, forward strand.
CAAAAAGTCGAACACGGCTGAGCAACCGTCACTATCACTTTCTTATAGGCGAAGCTGAGCAGCGCCTGCCTGGAGGAGGTCAAGTTCCACTGGGGACAGGCTTGTACCAACAAGTTGCGTGAAGGGAGGGATCCACGCCACGCCCATGGAGCAGCAGTGGGAGGAGCAGATCCTGCATCTGGGAAGGGCTGGTCGGGAGCAGCTGCACCGGAGCCGTATTCCTGAAAGATACGGAGTAACTGGGCGAAAGAGACATAGGTCAGTGTTGCGTGCAATGAAAACAGCATGAGCAAAGAGGCAGACAAAATCAGAGCATGTTTCAGATTTCTGAAGGGAAATAAGATGGTTATGGAAGCTGAAAAGTACCAACCCCACCTGCAGGACTCGGGAGGTAGAAGCTCCTCCTTTTGGCCAGTGGAGCCAGCGGGTCCCTAACACTGTGACAGCAGCAGTGCAGGAGAGGAGAGCGGAAGGCACATCAGCCGCCGGGGCTGCAGTCCATACTTGCTCTGCCCATCTCCCTAGCAGCGCACTGGAAACCTACCACAGAGCAGATGTTTGTTCGGCCCTGGTCCAGTAATGAGCAGTGTCATGAACGGGGCACATCTGAGACCTTTCACAGTCCCAGCCCTGTGGGACAAATTGCCTGCAGCTGGCCAGGGAGACCCACACCTGGGAACTTGGCCCTGGGAACCAGAGAAGTGTGTTAGTCGCTCAGTCATCTTGACTCTTTGCAACCTCAGGGACTGAAGCCCACCAAGCTCCTCTGTCCATGAATTCTCCAGGCAAGAATACTGGAGTGAGTAGCCAGTCCCTTCTTTAGGATATATTCCCAACCCAGGGATTGAACCCAGGTCTCCTGCATTGCAGGTGGATTCTTCACCATCTGAGCCATCAGGGGAGCCCAGGGAACTGGAGAAGCTTAATCCCATCTTCTTGGAGGCCCTGGTCTGTGATTATGAACATGAAAGAAGCTGCTGGTGGTCCCATTTGTCATGGGATAGAGTGTGGGGGGAGCTATTCTGCAAGAAAGGAGGCAAACAAGACAGGAAGAACAGAGGAGAGAGGCCACAGTGGAAAGCGATCTGGGCTCTGCACTGCCCAGCCTCTGGTCCCATTTCTGAGATGCAACTTTAGCCCCAGCCTCCCTTTGCATTCCATGGAGTTGGAAGAAGAGTGATTTTTTTTTTTTTTTTTTTTTGGGTTAAGGTTGAAAGTTGAAACTCTGTTACTTGTAATCCAACAGTCCTATAAAGCCTTATTCAAAAGCATGAGCAGTGTAGTGGAGTTGAAGAGAACAAGAGTTATTTGGAAACTCCTTAGAGGTGAAGTCAACCAGCCAGGAGACTGGGGGCTTTGTCAATGAGCCAAGTTCAATAACTGACAGATGGCCTACTTTGCATACCCTCCAAAGGCATCCGTGGGCTTCAAAAAGAGAATGCATTGGCTGTTACTCTCTAGGAGCCACCCCTCCACAAGCAGAGGCCTGGGCAGCTCAGGTAAGACATGCAAGGCTTCTTGGCATAAGAAGATGGAAGGTCCTGGCCATCCAGGAAGCACTCTGGGCCCTACAGCCACTTAGAGGATGGTTGAGTAACTAGCACCGTCGAACATCTCCACACTGAGTTTTCTGAGGCCCAGGGATAAATGGCATCACCACCTTTGTGGGGGAGCAAGTTGCCTGTGGCCAGTTAATGAGAATTCCGGCACCACTGCACCCAGGGACAGGGGAGAGGTGGCAGAAGCCCCAGGGCAGGATGGAGCTGTATGGCTGGTCTAGTTTTGGTTTGGGTTGTTTTTACAGTTTATTTACTAATTTGGCTGCACCAGGTCTTAGAAGGGGCATGCAGGATCTTCTAGCCGCAGTGGCATGCAAACGCTTAGTTGTGGCAGGTGGGATCCAGTTCCCTGACCAGGGATTGAACCCAGAACTCCTGCGCTGGGAGCGTGGAGGCTTAGCCACTGGACTACCAGGGAAATCCCCTCTCCTATGTTTTTAAATGTCACTCAGAAGTCACTGATCCCTTCAATTAGGAACCTCTGTACTCACACTTCATCTGCCAAGTTTAGTAGCTCCATCTTGAAGCTTGGGAAGTTTTCCATCTTAAAAAAAAAAAAAAATCTTACCCAAATTTTTCATCTGATCCAGATTTCCAGATTTCAGTGCAGCAGCATATTGGTTGGCCTCATTTAAGAGAACAGGAAGAGGGCTCAGCCAAGCTTCAGCCTGGCACAATTTAGCACAGGCATCTTCTGGAAACAGGCTCCATGCAAAAGTAAAGGTGTCGCTTTCCCAGGTGGGTGGAGTTCAGCCATCTCTGACCTAAACCAGGTATACTCGGTGAATAGGGAGGATCTGTACAGCCTGGGGGGCACTGGGAGAAGCCCATTTCTTCTCTGAAAAGCTTGGCCATCACCCCAAGTCCCTCCGTCCCCTGGGTTTCTGAAGAAACAGTTTCCATTTCAGCCAAGACAAAGACCTACCTCCACTCACAGGATCAGACCATGGGGTTGTAGCAGAATTTCTCCTTTTGATAACATCCCAAAGGTTCAGGAAATAGCTAAGCATAAATGTCCTTCTTCTCTAAGATAAAAGGTCTTGCTTCCGCTCTTGCAGAACAGAAGAGAAAAAAAACTTCATGTTTTCCTCTTTCTGACTGTAGGTAGAATAAACTATGAGGCCAGTTATCCTGGTTCTTACAGAAATTCCCTCCCTGCCTGGGCCCCCAAACCCTTTTCTATTGGATGCCCTGAAGCTGTTTCACTGAAGCAGCCTCAAAGCACAGAGCAGATGGGACATGTGGACCCCGCTAGAGGGGTCCACACAGCTGCCGAGACTGCAGGCGGGGAGGAGGCGCTGTAGGTTCGACGAAGGCGGCCTCCGCGACCCATTAAAGTGTCCGTCTCGTCTCCTCCGTGGGGCGTGCGAAGCCCCTCAGGGTGGCTGTCAGCTGCAAACACACAGGTTCTTTTTGTCTCCTCTGATGAAGTTGCTTCCCCCTGTGCCCTCACTGAGTGTTTGCTGAACACTTAGTATGCGCCAGATGCCCTCGCCATTCCAACATTTGTGACATTGTCTCTACTCCAAAGCAGATGACACCACCGTAATGGCAGAAAGTGAAGAGGAACTAAAGAGCCTCTTGATGAAGGTGAACGAGGAGAGTGAAAAAGCTGGCTTAACACTCAATATTCAAAACACAAAAATCATGGCATCCAGTCCCATCACTTCATGGCAAATAGACGGGGGGAAAGTGGAAACAGTGGCAGATTTTATTTTCTTGGCTCCGAAACCACTGCAGATGGTGACTGCAGCCACGAAATTAAAAGACGCTTCCTTCTTGGAAGAAAAGCTATGACAAGCCTAGACAGTGTATTAAAAAGCAGAGACATCACTTTACCAACAAAGGTCTGTCTACTCAAAGCTATGGTTTTTCCAGTAATCATGTACAGATATGAGAGCTGGACCATAAAGCAAGGCTAAGCACTGAAGAATTGATGCTTTTGAACTGTGGTATTGGAGAAGATGCTTGAGAGTCCCTTGGACTGCAAGGAGATCAAACCAGTCAATCCTGAAGGAAATCAACCTTGAATATTCATTGGAAGGACTGACGCTGAAGCTTGAGCTTCATACTTTGGCCACCAGATGTGAAGAGCCAACTCATTGGAAAAGACCCTGATGCTGGGAGAGATTGAGGGCAGGACGAGAAGGGGGCAAAAGAGGATGAAATGGTCAGATCGCATCACCAACTCAATGGACATGAGTTTGAGCAAACTCATAGAGAAAATGAAGGACAGGGAAGTCTGGCGTGCTGCAGTCCATAGGGTCACAAAGAGTCAGACATGACTCAGCAACTGAACAAAGATAACCACTCCAAAGCAGCCAAGAGCTATCAGGACTCCAGTCTCTTCGCTCCTCAAATACCTCTAGTGAAGCATGCCACACTAAGAGCATGATGACTATCCTGTCCAGCTTTACCCAGAAGCAGCCAAATGGTCAGCTTTGTGGGGTCAGGTACAACCAGCCCAGAAAGAGCCCCTGTGGACTGTAGCTGCACCTTGAAATGGACTCAGAGAAAGCTGCCTGCTGGAAGCCCAGCTTCCTCACCAGCACCAGGGCTGGCCCCTTCTGGGAGCTCAGGGGACCCCAAGAAGATGTCCTGTAGCTACTCCCCTCTCCAGGTGCCTCTGCCTCTCCCTGGCCTACTGCAGGTCCCAGCTCCACACCTGGGAGCCTACACCTGAAGGGCAGACCCAGCCTGCCAGGGAGAGGCAGACCAAGATGCTTAGGTCACCTGCCGCCTCCACGGGGCGCCCTCCATGGGACACGGGTGGGGGCCAAGCCCTCTCAGTGATGCGGGAGCAAAGAGCCCCATGGAGCAAGGAACTCACCAGGAACACAAGGCCTGGGGCTGTCGGCCACTGAGAGTCAGGCTGAGGGAGAAGCTGAGCAGTGATGATCAGGCCGGCTTCACCAGGGCCCCCGGGGACGCAAATTCTAGGTGGGCCGATTCCACAGAGCCTCCTCAAACCGATTTTTTAAACTTATTCAACATGGTAGAATAAAAAAGCAAAACAAATTTTCTGTTAAGACAAATCATATGCTTCTTTCTCTTCCGAAGAAAAGATTACTTGTATCTACAGAACATTGCATAACATTTTAACAAATTTGAGACTGTCTCTCTCGATTCTCAATTTTCCTGCACCTTTCTCAAAAGCATTAGTTACAGTCACAGGAGATGAAGATAATTCACAAGGAAACAGTTATAAAATCTGGTTGAAGATATATTTAAAAGTTGTTTTTCTCTGGCATTTACCTCAGCAAAATATTTTCGTTCTTGTTCTCGATTTTGGATGTTTATTTGTTTGTGGGGCTGTGCCAATTTTTTTTTTTTTTTTTTTTCTGAAAAGACACCGGCTTGAATTTAAAAATCAGAGGAAAAATAATTGCCTTCTTCCTGGTAGTCACGCATCCTTAGGTCTCAGGATTTCAGGCAACACTGACTGCCAGCTTCAGGCAGCTGTCTGACCCTTGGTCTCGGGCTTAGGGGTGTGGCCCATGGTTGCTACATTCAGTTTATTTACGTGCATGTCACAAAATTTACACTAGGGACAGATCAGCTCCGGAAGGCCAAGGGGTAAGGAGAGAGAAATATCTGGTGTGTGTAACGTCTAAACTGTGTGTAGTATATTGTGCTTGTGGGTCTTGGGTGTCTCAGTTACTCAGTCGTGTCCGACTCTTTGCAACCCCATGGACTGTGTAGCATGCCAGGCTCCTCTGTCCATGGAATTTTCTCGGTAAGAACACTGTTAGAAAATTGTTATAATACAATGTTGAGAGGCCGGGGAGGGCATTTCACCTGCAGAGGATGGGGATGATAGGATGGCAGTACTTCATATAAAAGCCCCTGAGTCCTCAGCCCCTGCTCCATGGGCCCTACCACCAACCCCTCAGCTCCTGGTCCTCAGAGGCCCTCTCTGCAAGCTCAGCTGTCTAGCAGGTATAGCTTTCTCCCTTCCAGCCCTGTAATTCCACAGCCAACATGGTAGCTGGACTCTAGCAAGATGATCCTATTTCTGAAATTGTTTCCTTGATCTTGGCATTAAAATGTTATTCTTTATGTTAAGTGATGAAGATTAACACCTAGGTTTTTTTAATGCTAACATTTGCTAAGATAAATGGTTGGAATGGTATCTAAAATCCGTTTTGGAAATGGAACTGGCCCGTGAAAACCAGACCTGGTTCTAATACAAGGGAGTATGTGGACTTGAACTTCTATAGCCATGGCAGGGAACCCCAGGCTCACTGTCCACTGGCTGGTAGCTTATTCACTTCCAGGAGAAGCCTTAGTTTCCACATCCTTCAAAGCCCAAAACTTAATTAGATCTTGATTAAAAAAAAAAAAAAAGACCCCAAAAAAATTCTCAGTAACGACTAAAGACATTCTGTGTATAGACTGGGTTTTAAACTATATTGGGATATTGTTAACTTCCTAAGGCGTAAAAGTAGTATAGTGGTTCCATGGGAGAACTTACTTATTTTCAGGAGATACATGCTGAAGTATTTAGAGGTGAAGTTTTATGATACCTACAATCTCCTGTGAGATGGTTCAGAGGGGAGAAAAAGATGGAGCAAGAAGCAAACTCGGCACAACGTTAACAAGTGCTGAATCCAGATGAGAGAGGTATAGGTGTTCACTATACTATCCTCTTAAATTCCTTATATTTTACAGGTTGGCATAATAAAAAGTTATGGGGAAAGGCTTTAAATAAACACCCCATTTGCTGATTTGGGGCAGATTAAATAAAACAATATATCAGAGAAATTCCTGTCTGAGAACAGGGAACAGAAGGGCAAACCTGGGACCCAGCCAGTCACTATTCTCAGGTGTCCCATCTTTTTTCCACGAAAACAAAAATGCATCAGAAGAAGGCCTTAGTGAAATCTTGCCCAGGAGATTCACCTCCTTTCAGGATATTCTTAATTTTCAACCCACCAGTAAGCTCACAAATGTGCTTCTGCGATCCCAAGGTACTTAAACTTTATGTATGTTTGGGGCCGTTTACATAGCCAAAAAGTCCAAGAAACAACAAAACGTTTCTAAATCAATTAGAGATAGAAAGCAAGAGGAGGGGGAAGAAGAGGAGGAAATGGGAGGAAGGAGAGAAAAGCCCTTGAGCAGGTCCCTGGTCATGGGTCATTGGAAGATTTTCTGAAGCCCAGATAATCAGACCAGAAGCAGAATAAAAAATGTTCATTCCCTTAGCTTCGCTACCAACATTGTTTATTGCTAATACTTCTTGTTAATGCTCTTAAGTCACAGCATATATTTCTACCTTTATGAAAGCCTATACATCCTCTTTCAGAATGACCTATTTATGGTCCTTGACTATTCATGAGCTGAATGTATGCCCAGGTCTGGAATCAGCACATCAGATGGATGACAAACTGACCTCCAGATGACCAGTGGTGGAGGTGAGTGTATAACCTGGGCCTGGGGGAGATCTGAGGGTTCAAGGAGGGGAACCAGGATGACTGCTCAGGCAAGAGGCAAAGACGGTACATTTCTTGCCATCCGACGCTCTGGTCTGTCCCCAAATAGGAATGCTCTGATCTTAAACCCAGCTGGCAAAACTGAGTAGAGGATCAAGGGAAGGTGGAGTCCTAGAGCATTTATGACACCTGCTATGATCAGGAAGTCCCTGAAAGGGCTCCTCTGTACCCAAGGGGAGAGGGAGGTCAGCCAATGGGGGACTCCTGCAGCAGGCTCTGACTAAAGACCAGTAAGTAAGCATGAGGACCAAACTGCCTTGGCCAGAGCCCCTGACAGTAGTCCGTGACTCCCCTCTAGACAGATGTTAAGTTTCTCATTCTTAGTCTAAGATCGCAGCCAAGAACAACTCCAAAGGGACCTGCCAGTGGAATTCGAGAGCAAAACTTTCCACTGAGATGGTGGAACCATGGTTCCCCGGATCCTGACTCTTCCCTGAACTCTGAGAGAGCTCTGAGAGCCCATCTCATTTCCCTTTATATTCCTGGCTCTTCCCAAATGGAGCCATCAATGCCGTTCCCTGCAGAGCCCACTCCTGGTGCTAACCTCAGGACTTCAGGAGCAGGGGTTTCCCAGTCAGAGCTGGCTCCTCCTAACTGCCCCCTCCAACCCTTGTTGCTTTGGTCTAGGTTCTCTCCACAGAAAAGCCTCCTCTTGCTTTTCACATTCTCCCATTTCCCTGGTCCCTCCCGGCTTTCAGTTCCATGTTTAAGTCATTCATAGCCCAGCACAGATTCCATGCTGAGAAGCAACAAAGGGCAGGGAGGGGTCTCCGGCAGACAGGCAAAGAGGGTCCCTAAAGCCCCAGCCCACGGGAAGCTGAATTCCAGAGGTCGTGGCCATCACCCTTCTCTTCTAGTCGGTCCTTTCACTGCTCTGCAATGTCACGTTCCACATTCTGTCGCCGTTTGTGCGGTCATCTTCGTGACTCTGGGATCGGCTCTCTCTTCTGAGCCATCACTGTGGCTTGCCAGTCCTCTGCTCACATGTTCACCGAGTAACCTTGCACTGAGCGGAGACTGCAGGCCATGCCCTGCACTAGGCACTAGGAAACATTGCTTCTCCTGCCACTGAAAACCAATAAGCAAGTGATGCCAGGTGGATCGCCTCAAAAATCACCACAAACATGTCACTGTCCTACTCAAGACCTCTAGGCCATTCCCTTTATCTCATGAAATACCTAGCGTTAGTCACTCAGTCATGTCCAACTCATTGTGAGCCCATGGACTGTAACCCACTAGGCTCCTCTGTCCAAGGAATTTTCCAGACTGGAGTGGGTTGCCATTTCCTTCTCCAACACCCAAGGTTACTAAGAAAGAAACTAACCAGTGTTAGTATATCCTTTCTTAGCCCCCTCTCCAGGAACACGAGCCCAGCCACGTTCCTGAGACTCTGATCTGTCTTTACCTTCACCTCTCTCTACTCTTGAGAAAGCTTAAGACTTTGTGTGAGCGTAAGGGTGCATGTGTGTGCATGCGAGCTTATACATTTAACTGTTTGAGGGATGTGTGGGTATGTTTGTGTGTATGGTTTAGGTCCTTCAAAGAGAATTAATATTTAGTTGGTCTTATAAAAGAGGATAAAAGTGAGAGTTTTTTTTAAGACAGAAACAGAAGCAGGCAAAGAGGAGACAGGGAGAAGAACCCCAGAGCTGCCTTAAGGAGCTGGATAATCAGCAGGACCACCATGCAAAAGATGAAAGTGGGTCCTCTCTCAATTTTTTCCTGACACCAGATGTACTTGAGATTCCTTGATGAAGCCCTGGAGGAGGGAATGAAGCCTCATTATAATTGCTACCAGGTCTCCTGGCAGCAGACAGGCAGGGGGTCTCTGAGCAAATTAAATCTGATTTAGAGAAATAAAAGAACATGGCAGGTCACACCTTCTGTTGCTGTGGACTGACTGTCAGGATAGGTCAGAACTCCCTGGTTGAAAGTTTGCAGCTCTCCATGATCAGATCCCAACCTGCAGGTCTAGTCTAACCCACCCCTCCACTGCCTAACATCTATCACATACCATCTTTAAACATACCTTGTGCTTTCTCACACTTTTGCCTTTACAAATTCATTTCCTCGGCAAGGAATGCACTTCATCCCTTTGCCATCTGTTGAAATTCTTCCCAGTTTCAAACTCATGGGGTACCTATTTTAAGGCACACAACTGGATTTTATCTCCAGACTGACATGCTCTCTCCCTTGTCTGTACCCACATCTATGCTTGTTGCCCCCCCTGTGACATTTATCACAGTCTGCCTCAGTAAAGAGAACTGCACACTTGCCCCCACTTCCCTACCAGATTGAAAACTCCTTAATGAAAGTATTTGCATGAATTTTATTCTATATGAACTTTCAGCACCTAGGGCAGTGTCCTGTACAACACAGATTCATAGTAAATCTTTGTTCAATGCATTAATGAGTGATTCTGTGAATGAACAGACAAATAGATGTTGGGTGACAGGGATGGATGGGGTGGTCCAATAATCCTGTATATGAAGCAGAAACAGAGCTTAGCTTTGCATGGCCCTAACTTA
>SJYX01003499.1:10897-28794 GCA_006410675.1 Oreotragus oreotragus
GGGTGGGGGGCGGTTCATGTTTGGGAGTTCAAATAAAAAATTTTTTTAAAAAAAGAAAGAAAGAAAATGACAGCCTAGATAAAAATACTTTGGAGTCAACTACACACTTAAAGAAAATAAATAAAAAAGAATAGTATTTAGAATCGTATGCAAAAAAAAAAAAAATTTCTATATGAAGACTCTGTGTTAAAATTATGTTTGCCTAAAACATTCTCTGACATAAATTGAAGCAATATTTTCTTAAATCAGTCTGGTTAAGTGCTAGAGATGGTGTGGAGGAAAAGAAGCCCACCTTCACCGTTTGTGGGAATGCAGCTTCCTCAAAAAACTGAAAATAGTTCTGCCAAAGGACTCAGAAATTTCATTCCTAGGTTTATATCAAAAAACCCCACTATTTGAAAAGATACACGCAACCCATTGTTATTGCAGCACTGTCCACAATAGCCAAACATGAAAACAATCTAAATACCCATTGACAGATGAATGAAAGAAAATGTGGCACATATATACAATGAAATACTGCTCAACCATAAAAAATCCAAAATATTTGCCATTTGCAGTAACATGGATGAACCTAGAGATTATCATACTATGTGAAGTTAGCCAGACAGAGAAAAACATATGCCATATGATACCACTTATATGTGAAATAAAAGATGACACAAATGAATGTATTCATAAAACAGAAATAGACTCACAGAAGAAAACAAACTTGTGCTTACCAAAGAGGAGAGGGAAGAGATAAATTAGGAGTTTGGGATTAACATATACACGTCACTATATATAAAATAAACAAGGGCCTACTATATAGAACAGGGAATTATACTTATCACTTCGTAATAAACTATATTAGAGAAGAAAAATTATGGCTGCCTACATTTGCCAGTTAAGACATTGTATTTGCATTTGAGAAATCTGAGCCCCACATAACTTAGACAATTAGATATCACTGAGTAGCAGAGCATAAACTCACATCTACAAATCAAGACTGCCAGCTTCCTGTGCTCACTTCCACATTTTTTCAGAATGTCTGAGGCATATGAAGTTCCCATATTTTCTTGATTTTGCTTGTTAAAATAATTAAAAATGGCACTTAATGTCTAAACAAAAACAAATTGTTTTTTTTTCTATTATGAATATAAAATCATGGCATCTAGTCCCATCACCTCATGGCAAATAGAAGGAGGGAAAGTGGAAACAGTGACAGATTTTATTTTCTTGGGCTCCAAAATCACTGCGAATGGTGTCTGCAGCCATGAGATTAAAAGATGCTTGCTCCTTGGAAGGAAAGCTATGACAAAGACACTGCTTTGCCGACAAAGATTCATACAGTCTAAGATATGGTTTTTCCAGTAGTCATATATGGCTTCCCTGGTGGCTCAGAGGTTAAAGCGTCTGCCTGCAATGAAGGAGACCTGGGTTCGATCCCTGGGTTGGGAAGATCCCCTGGAGAAGGAAATGGAAACCCACTCCAGTATTCTTGCCTGGAGAATCCCATGAACGGAGGAGCCTGGTGTGCTACAGTCCACAGAGTCACAAAGAGTCAGACACGACTGAGTGACTTCACTTTCTTTTCTTTCTATATAGATATTAGGGTTGGACCATAAAAAAGGCTAAACACTGAAGAACTGATGCTTTCAAACTATGGTGCTGGAGAAGACTCAGGAGTCCCACGGACAGCAAGGAGATCAAAACAGTCAAACCTAAAGAAAATCAGCACTGAACATTCGTTGGAAGGACTGATGCTGAAGTTGAAGCTCCAATACTTTGGCCACCTGATGCAAAGAGCCGACTCATTGGAAAAGATCCTGATGCTGGAAAGACTGAAGGCAAAAAGAGAAGGGAGCAGCAGAGAATGAGACTGTTAGATAGCATCACCTACTCAATGGACATGAATTTGAGCCAACCCCAGGAGACGGTGAAGGACAGGGAAGCTTGGTATGCTCTATGTAGCTCATGGGGCCACAAAGAATCGAAGACAACTGAGTGACTGAACAACAACAAATTATGAATATACAATTCTCTGTGAATTATTTCCACTCAGTCACTGTGAAAAGTCTCTAAGTGGAGAGATATATATGTTATGTAGACAAAATGATATGGGAGAATAAACCCATTCTTAAAATGAAGACAATTTTTATAAAGAATACTAAGGTTTAGAGTAGAGAAGATATTAGAGATACTTAAACACACTATAAAGATACAAATGGTTTCCATTGTTCAGAAAAGATGCAACTAAAATGTTAGTACATAATATAGTTAATATTCTACATGGCTTATCGACCCTGTTTTTTGTTTTTTTCTTTTCTTTTAGAACATAGGAATCAGACTTGTAGAAGCTAATTAAAAGAAAACTATTAACTTAGATTAATATCATATGCTACATAGAAAATTAATTTGCAATTGAATTGAAGTATTCATATAATTCTGGAGAAGGGACTGGCTACCCACCTCAGTATTCTTGCCTGGAGAAGCCCATGGACAAAGGAGCCTGGTAAGCTACAATCCATGGGGTCTCAAAGAGTTGAATACGACTTAGCTACCTACACTTTCACTTTCGCACTTTTCATATAATGGAAAAAAGGAAAGTAAAAGAATAATGTATGCAATTAGTGGGAGAGAGAAGGACTTTCTAAGCATCATAACACTTGAGACAAATACCATAGAAGAAAAATGAGTAATATTAATAGTTACAATCTTATATTTTAAATGTTCACCATAAGCAAAACTTTTTAAGATGTACAAAAAAGTCTGAAACACATTTCCAAAATAGTTAAGTGATAAGAATTCTTTATATGCTAACTACAAAAAGCTCAATAGAAAATTAGCACAGATGACTTCCCTCACAGTCCAGTGGTTAAAACTTTGCTTTCCAATGCAGGGGGTGGGAGTTTGACCCCCAGTCAGAGTTAAGATCCCACATACCATGTGGCAAAAAAAAAAAAAGAAAAGAAAAGAAAACCATAAAACAGAAGCAATACTGTAATAAATTCAGTGAAGACCACCCCCCCCCAAAAAAAAAAGAAAATGAGCACAGAACTTGAATAGGTAATTCAAGAAGGAAGGAATAGGAAAGAAAAGCAGAGAGTTCCCTGGTGGCCTGGTGTTAGGATTCTTGGTTTTCACTGCTTTGGCCCAGGTTCAATTCCTAGTCAGGGAACTAAAATCCTATAAGCCATATGTTTGAACAAAACATAAAAGAAAAAAAGAAATTTTAGAAAATAATTGTAATAATAGAATTCATATTATAAGGATTTTTTAAGAGGAATATATTCAAAAATGGCAGAATAGGAAACTGCAAAACACTGTTCCTCTAGAAAACCAATGGATAAGATAGCAAAAAATAAAAAATAAGATGCTACAATCAATTTTTTCAGCACTTTGAACTCTAACAACAAACATTACAAAAACCAGAAGAGTACTTAGTGAAAAAAAAAGAAAAACTGATGAATTTTGATAAAAGAGAATTGCAGAATCAAAATTTACCTGCTTACCACATCTTTATCACCAACTTCTACACTGAAGCTTTCAGAGATTGTTCAAAGAATTTAAACAAGATCTAATTAAATGCAAAAATATGTCATGTTCATTCATTAGAAAACTATATTATTAAAAAGGGGTGCATGCTGTGTGCTGAGTTGCTTCAGTGGTACCTGACTCTTTGCAACCTCATGGTCTATACCCTGCCAGGTCCTTCTGTCCATGGAATTTCCCAGGTAAGGATACTAGAGTGGGTTACCATTTTCTTCTCCAAGGAATCTTCCAACCCAGGGATCTAACTGGAGGCTCCTGCTTTGGGAGTCAAGATTTTTTAACACTGGCACCATCTGGGAAGCCTCTAGGAGGACCATGTGCTTACTAAGTCACTTCAGTTGTGTCTGACTCTCTGCGACCATATGGACTGCAGTCTACCAGGCTTCTCTGTCCATAGGATTGTCCAAGCAAGATGCTGGAGTGCCTTACCATTTTCTCCTCCAGGGGATCTTCTGCACGCAGCAATACAACCAGCATCTTTTAGGTCTGACCTGCATTGGCAGGTGGGGTCTTTACTAGCGCCACCTGGGAAGTCCAGTATACCCTGAAATTAAACTCCTGCATCTGTACTCCAAAGAACTGAAGACAGGTATGCAAACAAGTCTGTGTGAACATATATTCATAGCAGCATTATTCAGAACAGCAAAAATGTAGAAACAGCCTAAACCCAAAGCATGAATGAATAAACAGATTGCAGAATATCTGTACAATAGAATGCTATTTTTGCCATAAAATGGAGTGAAGAGGTGATGCTATAACAAGTGATGCTGTGTGTTACAGTGTACTATAACTCATGAACCTAGTAAGAGGGAACAGTTTACATACAGCTCACTTGGGTTTTATCTTTTCTTTCTGAATCATGAATTCTTCATGCATTTTTCAATACTAATCATTTACTGGTTACAAATATATTCTCCTGCTTTTGACTTATATTTTTACTGTCTTTGTAATTCTACTTGCTTAAGAGTAGTTTTTAATCTAATGTAATAGAACTTATCAAAATTTTTATTTCTATATTTAATTTTTTAAACCTACTAGGATTTGTTTTATATGATACAATGCAAATCCAATTAAGTTTTATATGAATAACTGATTTCATATATTCACTGAAATATGCATAACACCCCCCCTGCTATATGTAATCAATCAGAAATGAAATACATTTATGTGCATAGATCTGTTTCTGGATCCTTGTTTATTTTTCGTGACTTTTTTTCACTTATGTGCCCATTTTTGATAGATAGAATAATGGTACCCAAAGATGTCTGCATCTTAATCTGCAGAACATGTGATCATCTATCTTATATTACAAAGTGAACTTTACAAGAGTGGTTAAACTAAGGAGTTGACTTGGGGAGATTACCCTGGATGATTCTAGGATAATCTGGGGCTCAATACAAGGGTTTTGCTCAGCAAAAGGCTTGCCTAGGTGAGTCAGAACCAGAGAAGGAAATGTGAAACCAGTTGGAGTGATGGAATTCAGAGACTTGACTAGTCATCCTTAGCTTTGAGGGTGGGAAGGAGGCACCCGCCAAGAATACCAGAGGCTTGTGGAAGTTGAAAATTCAAGGAAGCACATCTGCCTCAGCACCTCCAGGAAGGAGCTCAGCCCTGTGGACACCTGGGTGTTCGCCAGCTGAGGACATTTCAGCGTGCTGTCCGTGAGTTGCGAGATCATTAATCTGTACTGTTTTAAGGCACTGAGTTCAAGGTAATTTGTTACAACATCAAGAAGAAACTAAAATACTGCTCAGGAAGGTCTTCCCTAGTATATTATTTGGTTTATACATAACCACCACTGCCCCTGACAAACACGCACACAGATCCACAAAACTTCTTGGGATTTTAGAATGCATTTTTTATGTAGACCAGCTCTTAATGTAGAGCCCAAGAACATGAGACATCCCAAGACCTTTGTAGAGGATCCTCAAGATTCTCTTTTCTCCTACTCATGTACACATTACAACAGACTACAGAAATGAAGACCATAATCCAGCTAACTGTTGTCAGATATTATAAATATTTTAAAAATAGAGAAATGAGGTCACCCTCTTCGTTATAATATCTATTTTGGAAATAACAGTTATCTTTTATAAAATATTCATATGTGCTATTTATGTTTATGTCTAATGATTTTTTTTTTTAATTTTCTGAACTTCCATTTATAAGAAGATCAGTGTTGAGAGATGCAGTCCACATAAGCAAAAGCTCTCTGTAGTCTTTAATAATTTGGGGGAGGCTAAAGGACTAAACAAATCAAAAAGGTTGAAAGCAATCTATATAAATTAATTTTTGCACAAGATATGTTTACAATGCTAGGTTTCCTTATGAATGACCATGGTTTATCTCTGCTTTTATTGAAGTGTCTGATGACTTTCAATTATATTTTACAATTTCTCCAGATAGTTGTATGATTTTGGTAAATTTATTGCTATATAATTATTTTTTCTCTTTTATAAACTTTATAAATGTTATAGGCATAAATATTTTATATGTGTTTTAAGTTTATGCTATATTGATAAAAATGATCTGTTTTATCTAACAACTCTTTGTCCACTAATTTTCCTAAACTCACTTCTTATACTTAATAATGATCTGTAGACTTTTGAGGATGTTTATTGTCATAAGCAGAATTTAAATAATATAGACACAGTGACTTTTTTACCTTTTCAAAACTTATAAATGCATTTTTCCTCCCTAATTGCACTGTCTAAGATTTTCAGTAGAATATTGAGCAAACTTAATGAGAGGAGGCACCTTGTATTTAGTTTAAATTAATGTTTCAAAAAGTCAGCATTAATGATGCTATTTACTGCAGGCATTTTCTTCCAGATTTATATTGTTAAATCAGGATCAAAAATGTCTCTTATTCCCATGTTCCTACAGGGTGTTGTTTCTTTTTGTTTTGTTTTGTTTTTAATTATAAGTAAACGTTTAATGTCACCAAGTGATTTCTATCCTGTTAAGGTCAGGTTTTACAAGCTCTGGCAGAACCACAAATAAACCTCAAATCTCGCTCATTACTAGAATAATACTTACATCTTAAATCACATAATCATCAGATGCAGGATAGATGGAAAATTTCAATAGTTCTATGTCAACCAAAAATTTGGTGTCTCTAATTTAAAACCTCCCCACAAAGAAAATCTCATGCTCAGGCAGTTTTGTTTTTGAATGCATGCAAATTCTTCTAAGAGAATCTAAAACTAGAAAAAGCCCAATTTGTTTGGAGCACCTAGTATAAACTTGATATTAAATCCGGATAAAGTCATTTTAAGAAAGAAAAAAAAATCAGGAAAATGCTTCTCATTATCATAGATATGATATTAAAAAATAAGATATTAACAAGTCTAGTTCAGTCATGTGCAAAACTATAAACAGATCATGATTAATCAGTATATATTCCAAGGTTGGTTTAATATTAAAAGAATAAATCAGTGTAATAATTCAAAAGTATGACCATCTTAATTGCTGCAAAATAATGCATTTGATAAAATGAAAGAGCTAGAAATAAAATTCAGAAAATTAGAAATAGATGGAAGCATATTTGATCTGTTAAGAAATATTTACAAAGAAATAAAAAATACAGACAACATCTTGTTCAAGACAAAATTTTGAAAGATTTATTTTTGGACTGAAGAAAAAGAAAAATAATTCTACTATTAGTTTTAATGTATGTTATCAGGTGCAATATCAAGGTAGGAAATACTGGTGAAAGTATAAAGATACAAAACAAAGCTATAATTATTTGCAGGAGATATTATCGTATATATAGAAAATCCAAAATAAAGCACCACTGAATTATTAGGTTAATAAGTGAATTCAGTAAAGTAACTAAATTCTGTAACTGATCTGTGCTTGACCTGTAATCTGTAGTTGATTAAAAGAGTATTATAGCATTACACACATTTATAAACAGATTAAATAAAAAAAAAATCTGTAAGGACTCCAAACAAAAATTAAAAGGCTAATTAGATTTTAATAAGTAAATTTTTAAATATAAAATGTCTATGGATTGGAAAAAGCAATATTATAAAGACATCACCAAGTTCAACTTGAGCTGTACATTTTATCAAGGTGACAGAAGTTTTTAAAAATCAGTATTCATAAAGTCATTCTATAACCATACGACAATGCAAACAGCCAACAATACTAGAAATGATCCTCCGGAATCAAAACTGAACTTGAGGATTGAGATACAGATACAAGGCATGTTTTAAGGCTAGGACAGAGACACTCTTGTCCTGGTGCTGCTGCTGCTGCTGCTGCTGCTAAGTCGCTTCAGTCGTTTCAGACTCTGAGTCGGGCCCATAGACGGAAGCCCACCAGGCTCCCCCGTCCCTGGGATTCTCCAGGCAAGAACACTGGAGTAGGTTGCCATTTCCTTCTCCAATGCATGAAAGTGAAAAGTGAAAGTGAAGTCGCTCAGTCATGTCCGNCAACTCTTTGTCCACTAATTTTCCTAAACTCACTTCTTATACTTAATAATGATCTGTAGACTTTTGAGGATGTTTATTGTCATAAGCAGAATTTAAATAATATAGACACAGTGACTTTTTTACCTTTTCAAAACTTATAAATGCATTTTTCCTCCCTAATTGCACTGTCTAAGATTTTCAGTAGAATATTGAGCAAACTTAATGAGAGGAGGCACCTTGTATTTAGTTTAAATTAATGTTTCAAAAAGTCAGCATTAATGATGCTATTTACTGCAGGCATTTTCTTCCAGATTTATATTGTTAAATCAGGATCAAAAATGTCTCTTATTCCCATGTTCCTACAGGGTGTTGTTTCTTTTTGTTTTGTTTTGTTTTTAATTATAAGTAAACGTTTAATGTCACCAAGTGATTTCTATCCTGTTAAGGTCAGGTTTTACAAGCTCTGGCAGAACCACAAATAAACCTCAAATCTCGCTCATTACTAGAATAATACTTACATCTTAAATCACATAATCATCAGATGCAGGATAGATGGAAAATTTCAATAGTTCTATGTCAACCAAAAATTTGGTGTCTCTAATTTAAAACCTCCCCACAAAGAAAATCTCATGCTCAGGCAGTTTTGTTTTTGAATGCATGCAAATTCTTCTAAGAGAATCTAAAACTAGAAAAAGCCCAATTTGTTTGGAGCACCTAGTATAAACTTGATATTAAATCCGGATAAAGTCATTTTAAGAAAGAAAAAAAAATCAGGAAAATGCTTCTCATTATCATAGATATGATATTAAAAAATAAGATATTAACAAGTCTAGTTCAGTCATGTGCAAAACTATAAACAGATCATGATTAATCAGTATATATTCCAAGGTTGGTTTAATATTAAAAGAATAAATCAGTGTAATAATTCAAAAGTATGACCATCTTAATTGCTGCAAAATAATGCATTTGATAAAATGAAAGAGCTAGAAATAAAATTCAGAAAATTAGAAATAGATGGAAGCATATTTGATCTGTTAAGAAATATTTACAAAGAAATAAAAAATACAGACAACATCTTGTTCAAGACAAAATTTTGAAAGATTTATTTTTGGACTGAAGAAAAAGAAAAATAATTCTACTATTAGTTTTAATGTATGTTATCAGGTGCAATATCAAGGTAGGAAATACTGGTGAAAGTATAAAGATACAAAACAAAGCTATAATTATTTGCAGGAGATATTATCGTATATATAGAAAATCCAAAATAAAGCACCACTGAATTATTAGGTTAATAAGTGAATTCAGTAAAGTAACTAAATTCTGTAACTGATCTGTGCTTGACCTGTAATCTGTAGTTGATTAAAAGAGTATTATAGCATTACACACATTTATAAACAGATTAAATAAAAAAAAAATCTGTAAGGACTCCAAACAAAAATTAAAAGGCTAATTAGATTTTAATAAGTAAATTTTTAAATATAAAATGTCTATGGATTGGAAAAAGCAATATTATAAAGACATCACCAAGTTCAACTTGAGCTGTACATTTTATCAAGGTGACAGAAGTTTTTAAAAATCAGTATTCATAAAGTCATTCTATAACCATACGACAATGCAAACAGCCAACAATACTAGAAATGATCCTCCGGAATCAAAACTGAACTTGAGGATTGAGATACAGATACAAGGCATGTTTTAAGGCTAGGACAGAGACACTCTTGTCCTGGTGCTGCTGCTGCTGCTGCTGCTGCTAAGTCGCTTCAGTCGTTTCAGACTCTGAGTCGGGCCCATAGACGGAAGCCCACCAGGCTCCCCCGTCCCTGGGATTCTCCAGGCAAGAACACTGGAGTAGGTTGCCATTTCCTTCTCCAATGCATGAAAGTGAAAAGTGAAAGTGAAGTCGCTCAGTCATGTCCGACTCTTTGTGACCCCATGGACTGCAGCCCACCAGGCTCCTCCGTCCATGGGGTTTCCCAGGCAAGAGTACTGGAGTGGGGTGCCATTGCCTTCTCCTGTCCTGATGCAAAGCTGGAAAAATGGACCAAGGCCAAAATAGACAGAAAGATCCATGAATATATGATGATCTGATTATGACGAAAATGACACTCTGGTCCTTAGGAAGGAAAATATATCTAAATGATGTCGAGTTTTGCTTTTTAACAAAAAAAGAAAGAAAGAAAAAATACTTTTTGACATTGTACCTGACTCTTTACAGAATAGCTAGCAGGTGGCTTATGAATCTAAAAGTAAATTGATAAAATTTTGGAAGAGATAGAAGACAATCTTCATAAATTTAAGGGGGGGGGTGTCTTATACAGGAAATATAAAGCACCAGTCATAATGTAAAGAAAAATAAACAGGAATACATTCAAATCCAGGATTTGTGTTCATTGAAAAACCATTAAGCAAAATGTAAACTACCATGGTACAGAAAAAATAATTGTAGTACTCTGAAAATGAATTTACATAAAATATATAGAGAACATTTAAAAATCAACCAGAAGGTGACAGACAATGGGATAAAAATGGGGAAAATATCATATTTAAAAATAAGGATATCCACCTCAAAATAGAGGATATTCATATGGACATGATAGGTAACAGAATGCTCAATGTCATTAGTTGTCAGAGAAAGGTAAATTAAATTATTATAAGCTATTGCTGTGCTCTAGCTAGAAAAACCTAATTTTCAAAAGGCAGACAATCATAAATTGGTAAAAACACTTTGGAAAACTGTCAGTTCAGTTCAGTCACTCAGTCGTGTCTGACTCTGTGACTGCATGTAAGGCTTCCCTGTCCAACACCAACTCCTGAAGCTTACTCAGACTCATGTCCATCAAGTCAGTGATGCCATCCAACCATCCCATCCTCTATCATCCCCTTCTCCGCTTCTCTCAGTCTTTCCCAGCATCAAGATCTTTTCTAGTGAGTCAGCTTTTCACATCAGGTGGCCAAAGTATTGGAGCTTCAGCTTCAGCATCAATAGTTCCATTGAATATTCAGACTGATTTCCTTTAGGATGGACTGGTTTAATATCCTTGCAGTCCAAGGGACTCTCAAGAGTCTTCTCCAACACCACAGTTCAAAAGCATCAATTCTTTAGCACCCAGCTTTCTTCACAGCCCAACTCTCACTTCCATACATGACTACTGGAAAAACCATAACTATGTACTCATATGGAATTTTGTTGACAAAGTAATATCTCTGCTTTTTAATATGCTGTTTAGGTTGGCCGTAGCTTTTCTTCCAAAGAGCAAGAGTCTTTTAGTTTCATGGCTGTAGTCACCACTGGCAGTGATTTTGGAGCCCAAGAAAATAAAGTCTTTCACTGTTTCCATTTTTCCCCATCTATGTGCCATGAAATGATGGGACCAGATTCCATGACCTTAGTTTTCTGAATGTTGAGTTTTAAGCCAACTTTTTCACTCTCCTCTTTCACTTTCATCAAGAGACTCTTTAGTT
The DNA here is from genome assembly GCA_006410675.1 of Oreotragus oreotragus. Lineage (NCBI taxonomy): Eukaryota > Metazoa > Chordata > Mammalia > Artiodactyla > Bovidae > Oreotragus > Oreotragus oreotragus. The sequence goes on from SJYX01003499.1 coordinate 22,312, forward strand.
CTTCACTTTCTACCATAAGGGTGGTGTCATGTGTGTATCTGATGGTATTGATATTTCTTCCAGCAATCTTGATTCCAGCTTATGCTTCAACTAGCCTGGTATTTTGCATGATATACTTTACATGAAGTTAAATAAGCAAGGTGACAACATACAATCTTGAGGGTACTCCTTTCCCAGCTGGGAACCAGTCTGTTGTTCCATGTCCCATTCTAACTGTGCCTTCTTGACCTGAATACAAATTTCTCAGGAGGCAGATCAGGTGGTCTGGTATTCCCATCTCTTGAAGAACTTTCCAAAGATTGTTGTGATCCACACAATCTAAGGCTTTGGCATAGTTAACAAAGCAGAAGTAGATATTTTTCTGAAACTCTCTTGCTTTTTTAATGATCCAGCATATATTGGCAATTAGATCTCTGGTTCCTCTGCCTTTTCTAAAACCAACTTGAACATCTGGAAGTTCACGGTTCACATACTGTTGAAGCCTTGCTTGGAGAATTTTGAGCATTACTTTGCTAGCATGTGAGATGAATGCAGTAGTTGAATATTATTTGGCATTGCCTTTCTTAGGGATTGGAATGAAAACTGGCTTTTGCTAGTCCTGTGGCCACTGCTTTTTTCGAATTTGCTGGCATATTGAGTGTGGCACTTTAATAGTATCATCTTTTAGGATTTGAAATAGCTCAACTGGAATTCCATCATCTCCACTAGCTTTATTCATAGTGATGCTTCCTAGGACCTACTTGACTTTGCATTTCAGGATGTCTGGCTCTAGGTGAGTGATTACACCATCATGATCATCTGGATCATGAAGATCTTTTTTGTATAGTTCTGTGTATTCTTGCTTCCCCTTCTTAATATCTTCTGCTTCTCTTAGGTCCATACTATTTCTGTCCTTTATTGTGCCCATCTTTGCATGAAATATTCCATTGCTGTCTCTAATTTACTTGAAGAGATCTCTAGTCTTTCCCTTTCTATTATTTTCCTCTATTTCTTTACACTGATCACTGAGGAAGGCTTTCTTGTCTCTATGTGCTATTCTTTGGAACTCTGCATTCAAAAGTTCATGAATCAAGGTAAATTGGAAGTGGCAAAACAGGTGATGGCAAGAGTAAACATCGATATTTTAGGAATCAGCGAACTAAAATGAACTGGAATGGGGAAATTCAACTCAGATGACCATTATATCTACTACTGTGGGCAAGAATCCTTTAGAAGAATGAAGTAGCCATCATAGGCAACAAAAGAGTCCAAAATGCAGTACTTGGGTGCAATCTCAAAAACAACAGAATGATCTCTGTTTCCAAGGCAAACCATTCAATATCACAATAATCCTAGTCTATGCCTCAACCATTAATGCTAAAGAAGTTGAAGTTGAATGGTTCTACAAGACCTTTTAGAACTAACACCCAAAAAAGATATCCTTTTCATCATAGGGGACTGGAAAGCAAAAATAGGAATTCAATAGATACCTGGAGTAACAGGCAAATTTGGTCTTGGAGTACAAAATGAAGCAGGGCAATGGCTAACAGAGTTTTGCACTGGTCATAGCAAACACCCTCTTCCAACAACACAAGAGAAGACTCTACACATGGATATCACCAGATGGTCAATATTGAAATCAGAATGATTATATTCTTTGCAGCCAAAGATGGAAAAGTTCTGTACAGCCAGCAAAAACAAGACTGGGAGCTGACTGTGGCTCAGATCATGAACTCCTTATTGCTAAATTCAGACTTAAATTGAAGAAAGTAGGGAAAACCACTAGACCATTCAGTTAAGACCTTAATCAAATCCCTTATGATTATACAGTAGAAGTGACAAATAGATTCAAAGGATTAGATCTGATAGAGTGCCTGAAGAACTATGGATGGAGATTTGTGACATTGTACAGGAGACAGTGATCAAGGCCATCCCCAAAAGAAAGAAATGCAAAAAGGCAAAATGGTTGTCTGAGGAGGCCTTACAGATAGCTGAGAAAAGAAGAGAAGTGAAAGACAAAGGAGAAAAAGAAAGATATACCCATTTGAATGCAGATTTTGTGAGTATCTCCTCAAACTAGCAATGCCCCTACTCTATGATCCCAAGTCATTCTACTCTTAGCTATATTTTCAATAAAATATATATTTGTGATTGTCTATTCACCAGTAAGTGTAAACACAACTTTTATAGATGTCATAATAATCTAAATTCAGAAATCACCAAAATGTTCATCAAACAGAATGAAAAAATAAAGTGTGTTATATTCTTTCAATAGAATACTACTGAGGATAAAAAAGCTACAACTCCAATGTGGAGATTACAACAAGCACAAATTTAAGCATAGGCAACCAGACACATACAAATCTATTCTGTACAGCAAGTATACAAACATAGGCAAAACCTGAGGGTGGAAACAATATTCTCTAACTTAAAAAAAAAAAAAACAAAAGCTGAGGGTGGATGTTACCTCTATGGAGGGTGGTAAGACCCAAAAGGTCATGAGATGATCTTCTGGGCTCTGACAGTTGCATATGTCATCAATTTCAAAAACTCATTCAAATATACATGTAGATTAACCACTTTTCTGTAAATTTTACTTTGCTTTTATCATTAGATTAATACTGCTCATGTTGATAATTCACTGCCTCCACTGTGTGTTTTTTCTTACCTTGGATTCATAGACCAATATTTTCTATTTTCAGCAGTTATCTAATAGACAAATCAAAAAAAACCTGTTCAGAAGTGAAATCCCAATTTTTCTTCCCAAACATGCTTCCCCTTCAGACTCCCCCATTTCACTTGGTGGCAGCCCCATCCTTCCACTGATCGTTACAAAAACCTTGGCGTCATCACTCATTCTTCTCTTTCTCACTTGCTCCTGACTCCGCTGGTTTAGGGAATAGTGTTGGCTCCATATTCAAAATACATCCTGACTCCCAGCACCTCTGCCCTCCTCCAAAGCTTGCACCCTGATCCAGAGCATCCTAATCCTTGTCAGGTGACCTTAATAGTGTGTAGTTCCTGTTTCAACCCGTGCCCCTCCCATCCACCTCAGCATAGCCAGCGAGCGTGACGCCTCCAGAGAAGGAGTTGAATCAAGTCATTTCTATCCTTAACATCTTGCATCGGCTCCTCTTTCCAAGCTGCACAGAAATCTACAAGGACCTGCACAGTGTAGGCCTGGCACCTCTCTGTCACGTCTCCTCTTTCCTTCCCTGGTGTTTCACAGATACATTAGTCTTTTTTTTTCTTTCTTAAATACCTGACATAACTATCACCCTTTCATGATGCCTTTTTCTCAATCATTAGTTTGTTTCAACTCTCCACTTGGGTACCCTGGGGGTACCCATCTTCACCCGTGTTTCCTTTATGTCTTATTAAGCCTATTCCCTAAACTCCCCCAATATATCTATGTATTACATTATTTCTGAAATATTTGACTGAAGATGACACTATTATTTGGGTAACAAGTAGTCCCAATTTTATTTTCCACCATAAATTTGACTCACTTTACAACATACGATTATATAATATGTACCAAATGATAGTGTAATCTAAATAATAGGTTTTCAGAATTTTGAAAACTAAAATTTCCAAAACCTCTTTCTTCCAAGGTCATATATATATAATTGTGAAAGATGGTAAAAAGGTAGTGTTAGTCACTCAGTCATGTCCGATTCTTTGCAACCCCATGGACTGTAGCCTGCCAGGCTCATCTGTCCGTGGAATTCTCCAGGTGAGAATACTGAAGTAGGTTGCCATTTCCTTCTCCAGGGGATCTTCCTGACCCAGGGATAGGACCCAGGTCTCCTGCATGGCAGGCAGATTCTTTACCATCTGAGCTACCAGGCAAAAAAGTAATTAGATAACAAGTGGACATACAGTTGACAGGTCCTCTGAAACATGAATATCCAGGTATAGTTGGATAACAACCCAAAGCTCCAAAGTTTTAATCCTGTCCCCCTTCTACCTCCTTCAGGATGAAAGATCCCACCTTTTTATAAAATTTATTTTTTATTAAAGTATAGTTGATTTATAAGGCTGTGTTAGTTGTTCAGACGTACAGCAAAGTAATTCACTGGTACATACATACACACATTCTTATTTAGATTCCTTTCCCATATCTTCTTAAAATCACCTTTCCCCATGCACCCCATACTTGGACCATGCTGCTTCTTTATTCATAATCCTGTAAAGACTGAGCCCTTTGGGGAGGCAGATTTGAGATTTGTTTTCCCCTCTCCTCCTTGGCCACATTGTGAATAAACCCCCTTTGAGACTCAGTGTCTCAGCATGTTGCATGTGGGCCAAAACGAACCCAGTGTAGGTTTATTTGTGATCTATCTGCGAATTTCCTTCCAATGAATACTCAGGACTGATTTCTTTAGGATGGACTGGTTGGATCTCCTTGCAGTCCAAGGGACTCTCAACAGTCTTCTCAAATACCACAGTTCAGAAGCATCAATTCTTCGGCACTCAGCTTTCTTCACAGTCCAACTCTCACATCCATACATGACCACTGGAAAAACCATAGCCTTGACTAGACGGACATTTGTTGGCAAAGTAATGTCTCTACTTTTTAGTCCATGGGGTCGCAAAGATGGACATGACTGAGTGACTGAAATGAACTGAACTGAACTGATCTGTGAATTTAGATCGTTGATAATATATGAATTCTCTGGATATCCTTTAATTTAAAAGATTTAATCCTAAATCCTTAATTTAGTATCCTTACCTGGTGAAAAGTAAGATGAGATGACAGAGAGGTAAAATGATGTCTGGTCTTTAGGGCAGTGTAGCAATAACTTGATAGATACAATCACAGGTTAACCTTCCTCTTCTCTCCACTGACTAGTCAGACCCAATCTGAAGCCAGGCCAGCCTTGTCATGTGGGTGAAATAATTATAGGTCTTCGGGTTTTTCCTGCAATTCTCTGATGATAAGAGCATAACTCCCATAGCCCATTCAATCAGCCTTGTGTCTGAGGATATTTGTCAGGCATGAATCTGACAACTGTTCGTGGTGTCCCCTAAAATAGCAGTCCTCATCCTTTTTAGCACCAGGGACAGATTTTGTGGAAGACAATTTTCCATGGGCTAGAGAGGGATGAGGGATGGTTCAGGCGGTAATGAAAAGGACAAGGACCAGCAAAAAAAGCTTGGCTCACTGACAGCTCACTGCTTGCTGTGTGGCCCAGATCCTAACAGGCTATGAACTGATACCAGTCCACTGCCCAGTGGTTGTGGAAACTTGCCCTAAAACACTGGCAATGTGCTTCCCACTTTCCACTTGCAAGTGATGCAGACAAGGGGTTTCCAGCACACTGGAAACTTTCTTCCGAGAACTCTTCTCTTCTGATCACTTCAACTCTTCAAAATTTGGATCCTGCAGGTGTTAATTTATGGGTTGCAAAACTTTTTAACCATTGCCTTTGCAAGTCCTGTATTAGTCAAGGCCGGGAGCTAAGGGTCCTGGACTCTTACCTGGTACACTCAGCCAATCCCATGCTCCCAATTATGACCTATACAGGGCATTCTATTAGGTGTTTCATAATAATCTATTAAAGAAAAGAATCTGAAAAAATATATATGTATGTGTAACTGGATCACTTTGCTGTCCACCTGAAACTACTTCAATAAAAATAAATTAATTTTTTTAAGACGATCTCCAGTATTCGTGACTTCTGTTAACTGGGCTCATTAGGTGAGCCAGCCAGGATGACCTCTGTGAGCTGAGCTGAGATGGGTAATGTCCCTAAACCATAGTGATAGTTTGCAGTGAAGGAAGTCGGACTCGTGATCTCCAAAGATTTAGCTTTGGTACCAGAGACCAGGCTTGACCACTCAAGGCTCTTGTGTGGCAAAAGGTTTCTTTCAGTGAGAGGGACAAGGAAAGTTTCAAACATCAGAAGGTGGGCTGAGGGTGCCCTCCTTGCTAGCTTTTAGTAAGGAAATTTTATACTTTTTAAATTAGTTATTACAATAAATCAAAAGATGTCTCAAGGTTGTAAAATTTTTACCTGACCCACTCCCACAATTCACATTTTAGGATAACAGGATTAGAATTTAACAATAGAAAGATCCCATCAGACTCACTCCCCTAATATATATTCTAAAATATCAGGATTAGTCAGAAGGTTTTCATGAAGAAGAAACTTTCCTCAAGCAGGATACATTGTTGTTATATAATCCCTAGTACAGGGTTTAAACTAAGTTGATTGTTTAAGACAATTCTGGGCTTAAAGAGAAAAAAAAATTTTTTTATGTGATTAAGACTAAGGAATGTAAAGGAAAAGAAAAAAAAAAAAAAACACAGTTTATCCTTTCTTCCTCCTTGAGAATCCTAGACCCCTCTCTCCTCCCGGACTCCCAGACTTCTTATCCATTTGCCTAGGAATTGACTCTCTCAATAGTCACAATCTTCCCCCAGCTCATGGTGGGGGAAGTGTGAGGTTGGAGTGGGAATTGCTTTCTTCTCACTTCAGTTCAGTTTAGTTCAGCCCC
>SJYX01003499.1:28821-39876 GCA_006410675.1 Oreotragus oreotragus
ATCAGCATATCTGAGGTTATTGATATTTCTCCCGGCAATCTTGATTCCAGCTTGTGTTTCTTCCAGTCCAGCGTTTCTCATGATGTACTCTGCATATAAGTTAAATAAGCAGGGTGACAATGTACAGCCTTGACGTACTCCTTTTCCTATTTGGAACCAGTCTGTTGTTCCATGTCCAGTTCTAACTGTTGCTCCTTGACCTGCATACAGATTTCTCAGGAGGTTGTCGGGTGGTCTGGTATTCCCATCTTGAAGAACTTTTAACAGTTTATTATGATTCCCCACAGGCTCTGGAGTAGTCAATAAAGAAGAAATAGACCTTTTTCTGGAACTCTCTTGCTTTTTCAATGATCCAACAGATGTTGGCAATTTGATTTCTGGTTCCTTTACCTTTTATAAATTTGGCTTGAACTTATAAGTTCAAGCTTCATGTACTGTTGAAGCCTGGCTTGGAGAATTTTGAGCTTTACTTTGCCAGCGTGTGAGATGAGTGCAATTGTGTGGTAGTTTGAGCATTCTTTGGCATTGCCTTTCTTTGGGATTGGAATGAACACTGACCTTTTCCAGTCCTGTGGTCACTGCTGAGTTTTCCAAATTTGCTGGCATATTGAGTGAGATACTTTCACAGCATCATCTTTTAGGATTTGAAATAGCTCAACTGGAATTCCATTACCTCCACTAGCTTTGTTCGTAGTGATGCTTCCTAAGGCCCACTTGACTTCACATTCCAGGATGTCTGGCTCTAGGTGAGTGATCACACCACCATGTTTATCCGGGTCATGAAGATCTTTTTTGTACATTCTTCTGTGTATTCTTGCCACCTCTTCTTAATATCTTCTGCTTCTGTTAGGTCCGTACCATTTCTGTCATTTATTGAGTCCATCTTTGCATGAAATATTCCCTTGGTATCTTTAATTTTCTTGAAGAGCTCTCTAGTCTTTCCCATTCTATTTTTTTTTTCCCCCTCTATTTCTTTGCATTGATCAATGAGGAAGGCTTTCTTATCTCGCCTTGCTCTTCTTTGGAACTCTGCATTCAAATGGATATATTTTTCCTTTTCTCCTTTGCCTTTCACTTTCCTTCTCTCCACAGCTATTTGTAAGGCCTCCTCAGACAAACATTTTACCTTTTTGCATTTCTTTCTCTTGGGAATGGTCTTGATCACTTCTCCATCTTTGGCTGCAAAGAATATAATCAATCTGATTTCAGTATTGACCATCTGATGAAGTCCGTGTGTAGAGTCTTCTCTTGTGTTGTTGGAAGAGGGTGTTTGCTATGACCAGTGCATTCTCTTGGTGAAACTCTGTTAGTCTCTTCCCCGCTTCATTCTGTACTCCAAGGCCAAACTTGCCCCTTACTCCAGGTATTTCTTGACTTCCTACTTTTGCATTCTAGTCCCCTATAATGAAAAGGATATCTTTTTGGGTGTTAGTTCTAGAAGGTCTTGTAGGTCTTCATAAAACGTTCAACTTCAGCTTCTTGACAAGAGTGAACATCGACATTTTAGGAATCAGTGAACTAAAACAGAGAGGAATGGGTGAATTTAAGTCAGATCACCATTATATCTGCTACTGTGGGCAAGATTCCATTAGAAGGAATGGAGTAGCCATCACTGTCAAAAGAGTCTTAAATGCAGGACTTGAATACAGTCTCAAAAGCAACAGAATGATCTCTGTTCGTTTCCAAGGCAAACCATTCAGTACACAGTAATCCAAGTCTATGCCCCAACAAGTAACTCTGAAGAAGCTAAAGCTGCTTTCTTCTAATGGGTATATGACTTGGACGTATCCAGGAGACCTTGCACCTACTTTCTATGTATGTGAATTGTGGCTTCTAATACTTCTTTATTAGAATACCTGTGAATTTAATGAAGCAACAGCATCAATTTTCAGCAACTAGTAACATATATTTTTGCATTAATCACAGTGTAACAGGAAGGAAAGGGACAGGGCACAACTTTTGAATGACATAGCCAAAGGACACAACATAAACTGCTTAGAATCAAATGGGACCGAGAGGGCTAGACCTTGATCCTGAATCAGCAGGTGAAATGACACACCAGAGGTGCCATGACAGTTCCAAGGCACTGTCAAAAGACCAAGGAGTGGGCAGTGGCCCAAATCCTGGAAATCTCCACCCCTTCCCAAGAATCGTTGGAATAGCCCTCCCGCTCATTAGCATATGAAATTGCCCAGCCTATAAAAACTAACCTTGTCACATTTTGTGGCTGCATTCACACTCTGCAATGGCCCCACTCTGTGGAGTGCGCTTCTCTCTGTATCTGAATAAATCCACCTCTTACCTATCACTTTGTCTCTCACTGAATTATTTCTGCTATGAGACATCAAGAGCTTGAGCTTCATGAGGTCCTGAAACCAGCTACTGTGAGTTTTGGCTGGGTTTGAGTCCCAGCCACATGGGTTCAAGTCCCAAGCAGGGATTTGGCTGGATTCAAGTCCCAGCCATGTGGGTTTGAGTCCCAGTCTGTGGTAAATGGTTTCAACAGTGCTGTGAGATACAAAGGATGAAAAATGGCCTGAAATTAATAGCATCAACAAACCAGAATCGACTTTTATCTAACATATTTTTTTATGTTAGAAAAAGAAAATGTATATATAAATGTGTGTGTACACAGGTACACATGGAAACAGGTCATTTCCAGATAATATCAGCACTTCTGCCTTAAACACAACAGCCCTGCAGGGCTGACAGGCTTGATCACCTCTCCAATGTCTTGCCAGGAAACATGGTGCCTCCCAGACTGGGCCTCGATCCCTGGCTGTTGGCTCCCCACATGTGTGTGAGTAGGAATAAAGTCATCATGTGAGACCAGGGTAGAGTTCTGTACAGTGGCTGTGGCAAAACCAGTCAGTATTTCCAACTTGGCTCTGACCTCTACAGTTCAGAGATGGCCTTTTTCCTTCTCTTTATTGCTGTTCATCTAAACATCTGTCCTCTCCACCTATAAACAAAAACAAATTTTCTTCTCATGGGGCTCAGGCACTAGAACTGAAAATGTTATTTTTACCAAAATCATAGTGTGTTTCCTGGATAAGAGGTTAGGGTCTGGGTTAGGGTTGCTGCTGCTGCTGCTGCTGCTAAGTCACTTCAGTCATGTCCAACTCTGTGCGACCCCATAAACGGCAGCCCACCAGGCTCCACTGTCCCTGGGATTTTCCAGGCAAGAACACTGGAGCGGGTTGCCATTTCCTTCTCCAGTGCATGAAAGTGAAAAGTGAAAGTGGAGTCGCTCAGTCGTGCCCGACCCTCAGCCACCCCATGGACTACAGCCTTCCAGGTTCCTCCGTCCATGGGATTTTCCAGGCAAGAGTCCTGGAGGAGGGTTCCACTGCCTTCTCCTAGCACAACATTATAAAGCAGCTTTGTTATTGTTGTTGTTTTAGTAGCTAAGTTATGTCTGACTCTTTGCAACCCCATGGACTATAGCCCAACAGGATCCTCTGTCCATGGGATTTCCCAGGCTAGAATACTGGAGTGGGTTGCCATTTCCTTCTTCAAAAGCACCTATATTCCAATAAATTTTTTCTAAAGAGATTTTTAACTACATGAAAATGATAAACTCTTATTTTATTATGGAGTCTTTGTTTCAATTGGGTTTCCCTTGGTTTTCTCAAGTGCACTTATGAAAGCCAGATGTTGTTATACCCATTTGGTGAAATGTCACATTGTTACAAAATCATCAAACTATTCAACCTCAAGTCAGACGCTATGTGTTTCTTTGTCAAAATCAATCAAAAGTCTAAAATTTCAAATAAGGTCATAATTGTGTAAATTTCTTCCACAACAAACTGGAAAATCCTTAAAGAGATGTAAATACCAGACCACCCTATCTGCTTCCTGAGAACTCTGTATTCAGGTCAAGAAGCAACAGTTAGAACTGGACATGGAACAACAGACTGGTTCCAAACTGGGAAAGGAGTGTGTCAAGGATGTATTTTGTCACCCTGCACAAGTTGGAATCAAGGCTGCAGGGAGAAATATAAATAACCTCAGATATGCAGATGACACCACCCATACAGCAGAAAGTGAAGAGGAACTAAAAAGCCTCTTGATGAAAGTGAAAGAGGAAAGTGAAAACGTTGGCTTAAAGTTCAACATTCAGAAAACGAAGATCATGGCATCTGGTCCCATCACTTCATGGCAAATAGATGGGGAAACAATGGAAACAGTAACAAACTATTTTGGGGGGCTCTAAAATCACTGCAGATGGTGACTGCAGTCATGAAATTGAAAGACGCTTGCTCCATGGAAGAAAAGTTATGACCAACCTAGACAGCATATTAAAAAGCAGAGAGGTTACTTTGTTGACAAAGGTCTGTCTACTGAAAGCTATGGTTTTTCCAGTAGTCATGTACGGATGTCAAAGTTGGACCATTAAAGAATGCTGAGCGCTGAATAATTGATGCTTTTGAAATGTGGTGTTGGAGAAGGCTCTTGAGAATCCCTTGGACTGCAAGAAGATCCAACCAGTCCATCCTAAAGGAAAGCAGCCCTGAATACTCATTGGAAGGACTGATGCTCCAATACTGTGGCTACTTGACGTGAGGAACTGACTCATTGGAAAAGACCCTGATGCTGGTAAAGATTGGAGGAGAAGGGGACAACAGAGGAAGAGATGGTTGGATGGCATCACCATCTCAATGGACGTGCGTTTGAGCAAGCTTCAGGAGTTGGTGAAGGACGGGGAAGCCTGGTGTGCTGCAATCCATGGGATCGCAAAGAGTTGGACACGAAAGAGCAACTGAACGGAACTGAACTCCTGCTGGAGCTGTGGTTAAGGTTTAAGCTTTGTGACTTCACTACTAGGATCTAAGCAACAGTTTTGAAGTCCCTCCATCCTATACTCAAGGGGCCAGTGAGAAAAACTTGGGGAAGGCAGCCCTGTCTCCCCAGTCTGGAATAAGGAAAGGATCATTATAAAGGAATTTGAGTATCCCACCTGGAACAGAGAAGGTGTAGCACTAGAGAGAAATTACTATGGGACATGATATCTCAGTACTTCTTGGGGTTTTCATGACATTTGAAAGTATGTGATCATCAGCATCACATTCCTGTGTAACAAGGATAGATTACTTTGTTTTTTTGTAATTACTAGGAATAGCTTAGATCTCTAGGGAGATCAAGACAACACAAAAGGTTGTTTATTTTTCAGACTCGTTCCTCTCTTTAATCCAGCCAGCATTCCCCTGACTTAAGATAAAACATGTGCTCTACATCTCAGGCACTAATTCTTTCATGAATCCTCAACCATATTTATTGAGCTTGCTAACTTTTCTGTAGGATTCTAAGCACTGGAGATATTTATGGTGTTTACAGACCCGTTAAGTCTTCCTTATTGGTTTGCAGCAGATTCATAACCTCACCTGAATCCTGCTATCATGTTTTAATCTTTTATATCATATCAAATTCAAGTAATCAGCTCTAGAGTTTTTGATTCCTGTGTGCTACCTGCATTGTTGTTTCTGCTTAGTTGATAAGTTCTGTCTGACTCTTTTGCTATCACATGGACTGTAGCCACAGAAAAATGGTTTTAATTCCCAGCAGATTGTCAATTACTGACCTTGTAGCTGAGGGTGAGGACTTCCCAGCTTCTGTTTGTCTTAGCAAGGGAAGATCTGAGGGGGAGGGGTGAGAGGGGAAAGGCCACACAGCCTCTACCCCATCCACATTTCTAAATGACTAACTAAACATTTCCAGCACTGTTCCAGAGACAGGAACAGAGCTGTTTTCTACAGGAGAGGGATGAGGAACCACGGGTCAGATAGAAGAATTCTGCCCACCAGTTTCCAGTTCCCCCGTATCTTTTGTATGATATCAAAGATGTGCACAATAAAGGACAAAATGTTATGGACCTAACAGAAGCAGAAAATATTAAGAGGAGGTGGCAAAAATACACAGAAGAACTATACAAAAAAATCTTAACGATGCAGATAACCATGAAGCTGTGATCAACCACATCGAGCCAGACACGCTGGAGTGTGAAGTCAAATGGGCCTTAGGAAGCATCACTACAAACAAAGCTAGTGGAGATGATGGAATTCCAGCTGAGTTATTTCATATCCTAAAAGATTACACTATTAATGTGTTGCACTTAATATGCCAGCTAATTTCGAAAACTCAGCAGTAGCCACAGGATTGGAAAAGTCAGTTTTAATTCCAATCCCAAAGAAGGGCAATGACAAAGAATGTTTAAATTGTTGCACAATTGCACTTATTTCACATGCTACCAAGGTAATGCTCAAAATCCTTCAAGCTAAGATTCAACAGTATGTGAACTGAAAACTTCAAGATGTACAAGCTGGAATTAGAAAAGGCAGAGGAACCGGAGATCAAATTGCCAACTTCAACTGGATCATAGAAAAAGCTAGAGAACTCCAGAAAACATCTAATTCTGCTTCATTAGGGCTTACCTGGTAGCTCAGCTGGTAAAGAATCCACCTGCAGTGCAGGAGGTCTTCGGTTGGGAAGATCCCCTGAAGAACGGAACATCCCCTGGAGAAAGGAATGGCTCCCCACTCCAGTATTCTGGCCTGGAGAAGTCCATGGACTCTAATCCATGGGGTCACAAAGAGTCAGACAGGACTGAGCAACTTTCACTTTCACTTTTCTACTTCATTGACTACGCTAAAGCATTTGACTGTATGGATCAAAACAAACTGTGGAAAATTCTTAAAGAGATGGGAATACCAGACCACCTTATCTGCCTCCCAAGAAATCTGTATGCAGGTTGAGAAGCAGCAGTTAGAATTGAACATGGAACACAGACTGGTCTGGGAAAGGGGTGAGTCCAAGATTGCTGAAAGAAATATCAACAACCTCAGATATGCAGATGATATCACCCTTGTGGCAGAAAGCAAAGAGTAAAGAGCCTCTTGATGGAGGTGAAAGTGAAAGAGGGGCATGAAAAAACTGGTTTAAAGCTCAACATTCAAAAAACTGATTGGATGGCATCACTGACACAGTGGACATGAGATTGAGCAAGCTCTGGGAGATGGTGAAGGACAGGGAAGCCTGGCATGCTGCAGTTCATGGGATCACAAAGAGTCGCATACAACTGAGCGACTGAACACCATGTCAGTTGCCCTCGCAAGCTCCAGGCACAGAGGCCTGTGGTTCAGTGTCTCAAGGACAGCTGAAGCACCCCACTCTTTTCTGCATCTTTTGACAGAGTGTCTAGAGCACTCTGTGTGGTGCACTCCGTCATTCAGGGGAGTCCGACTCTTCGGCCCCGAGAACAGTAGCCCACCAGGCTCATCTGTCCATGGAATTCTCCAAGCAGGAATAGTGGAAGGGGCTGCCATCTTCCCAATCCAGAGACCGAACTCATGTCTCCTGCACTGGCAGTCAGATTCTTTTCCATAGAGCCACCTGGGAAGCCTTGCTGGGGCACTCGTATAACCAAAGGTAATCTCCTCTCTATAGAGGCCACTCTTGCGTTCTTCAAAGTAGAAATAATTTTAGAACTCAAGGGAAGAAGAGAAAAGTGATTCTGCTACTTGCTTTAAATGTCTTAATCATATTATTTCTAATTTCTAATGACAAATACTTTATTTTATCATTTTTTAAGTTGAAGTATAACTGATTTACAAAGCCATGTTAGTTTCAGATGTACAGCAAAATGATCCAGTTATACGCAAAATATCAGTTCAGTTCAGTTCAGTCACTCAGTCGTGTCCAACTCTTTGCGACCCCATGAATTGCAGCACGCCAGGCCTCCCTGTTCATCACCATCTCCCGGAATTCACTCAGACTCACATCCATCGAGTCCGTCCAGCCATCTCATCCTTGGTCGTCCCCTTCTCTTCCTGCCCCCAATCCCTCCCAGCATCAGAGTCTTTTCCAATGAGTCAACTCTACACATGAGGTGGCCAAAATACTGGAGTTTCAGCTTTAGCATCATTCCTTCCAAAGAAATCCCAGGGTTGATCTCCTTCAGAATGGACTGGTTGGATCTCTTTGCAGTCCAAGGGACTCTCAAGAATCTTCTCCAACACCACAGTTCAAAAACATCAATTCTTCGGTGCTCAGCCTTCTTCACAGTCCAACTCTCACATCCATACATGACCACTGGAAAAACCATAGCCTTGACTAGACGGACCTTAGTCGGCAAAGTAATGTCTCTGTTTTTGAATATGCTATCTAGGTTGAGGTTATTAAAAAACATTAAATATAGTTCCTTGTGCTGTACAGTAAGTCCTTGTCAATTATTGATTCTAAGAAACCTGTATGCAGTTCAAGAAGTGACAGAACCAAACATGGAACAGCAGGCTGGTTCCAAATTGGGAAAGGAGCACGTCAAGGCTGTTTATTGTCACCCTGCTTATTTAACGTACATGCAGAGTACATCATAAGAAATGCTGCACTGGATGAAGCACAGGTATATATATCAATTCCAAACTCCTGACTTATCCCTTCCCTGCTCTTTCCCCTTTGGTAAACATAAATTTTGTTAGCTGTGTCTGTTGGTCTCTTTCTATTTTTTATATAAGTTCATTTGTATCATTTAAAATGTATTATCCATATTTCTTTGGATAAAATAGGCGGGTAGTAGAAGGCAATGGCACAACTTATCCCTTCCCTGCTCTTTCCCCTTTGGTAAACATAAATTTTGTTAGCTGTGTCTGTTGGTCTCTTTCTATTTTTTATATAAGTTCATTTGTATCATTTAAAATGTATTATCCATATTTCTTTGGATAAAATAGGCGGGTAGTAGAAGGCAATGGCACACCACTCCAGTACTCTTGCCTGGAAAATCCCATGGACGGGGGAGCCTGGTGGGCTGCCGTCCATGGGGTCGCTAAGAGTCGGACACGACTGAACGACTTCACTTTCACTTTTCACTTTCATGCATTGGAGAAGGAAATGGCAGCCCACTCCTGTGTTCTTGCCTGGAGAATCCCAGGAATGGGGGAGCCTCGTGGGGTCGCATAGAGTCAGACACGACTGAAGCGACTTAGCAGCAGCAGCAGACACAGAAATAGGGAGAGCCCTGGAGGTCACTGAATTTCTTCAGGCTCTGTTCTCATTCATCTCTTATCCCTAGACATCTTGTGCTTATTCACTACTTTCTTTTTTTTTTAATATAAGTTTATTTAGTTTAATTGGAAGTTAATTACTTTTACTCATTACTTTCATTACAGCATTCAACAGCTGTGCCCGTGTGCTCAGTTGCTTTACTACCCCATGAAGTACAGCCACCAGGCTCCTCTGGCCATGGGGTTTTCACGGTAAGAATATTGAAGTGGGTTGCCATTTCTTCCTCCAGGGACCAAACCCGAGTCTCCAGTGTCTCCTGAATTGGCAGGCAGATTCTTTGCTGCTGAGCCACTTGCAGAAGCCCTGACTTGGCTCATCAATAAACACTCCTAATCAACTGCTCCTTATGATCTAGACCCAGCCTCAAACTTACCTTTTTTCAATGAAAAAAAAAAAAAAAGTATCTTCCAGTTTTTTTTTAATTGATTGTCACCATCACCCATCCATGGGTACAATTCAGAAGCTGACAGTGAGTCTGGACACCATCTCCTCTCGTCCTCCAATGATGGCCCATCACTGGGGCCTGGTGTATTATTCACTTTTTCCTCTGAAAAAAAAAAAAAAAAAGTATCTTCCAATTTTTTTTTTTTGATTGATTGTCACCATCACCCATCCATGGGTACAATTCAGAAGCTGACAGTGAGTCTGGACACCATCTCCTCTCGTCCTACAATGGTGGCCCATCACTGGGTCCTGGTGTATTATTCCTAGCAAATCTCTTCACTCTGTACCAAACACCTCATCAGTGTTCTAGTCAAAGCCATCACCATCTCTTTCCTTTCCTGGGACCAAAATATCTCCACATGACCTACACATACCAGCTTTACGCTCTATTCAGTCCCTCCTCCATGTCCAACCAAAGGTGCTATTTCAAACATGAATCTTCAGACTCCATGGTTTTTAATTGTTTATCTTTGTAAAATATTTTAAAGAAGTTCTTTATTTTATTTTTTGGCCACACAGCATGTGAGATCTTAGTTCCCCTGCTGCCACTACTGCTGCTGCTAAGTCACTTCAGTCGTGTCTGACTCTGTGTGACCCCATAGACAGCAGCCCACCAGGCTCCCCCATCCCTGGGATTCTCCAGGCAAGAACACTAGATTAGGTTGCCATTTCCTTCTCCAATGCATGAAAGTGAAAAGTGAAAAGTGAAAGGGAAATCTCTCAGTCATGTCTGACTCTTTGCGACTCCATGGACGGCAGCCCACCAGGCTCCCCCGTCCATGGGATTTTCCAGGCAAGTGTACTGGAGTGGGGTGCCATTGCCTTCTCCAATGCATGAAAGTGAAAAGTGAAAGGGAAGTCGCTCAGTAAGCCTTGACTAGACGGACCTTAGTCGGCAAAGTAATGTCTCTGCTTTTGAATATGCTATCTAGGTTGAGGTTATTAAAAAACATTAAATGTAGTTCCTTGTGCTGTACAGTAAGTCCTTGTCAATTATTGATTCTGAGAAACCTGTATCCAGTTCAAGAAGTGACAGAACCGAACATGGAACAGCAGACTGGTTCCAAATTGGGAAAGGAGCACGTCAAGGCTGTTTATTGTCACCCTGCTTATTTATCGTACATGCAGAGTACATCATGAGAAATGCTGCACTGGAGGAAGTCCAGACTCCTGACTTATCCCTCCCCTGCTCTTTCCCCTTTGGTAAACATAAGTTTTGTTTGCTGTGTCTGTTGGTCTCTTTCTATTTTTTATATAAGTTCATTTGTATCATTTAAAATGGATTATCCATATTTCTTTGGATAAAATAGGCAGGTAGTAGAAGGCAACAGCATGCCACTCCAGTACTCTTGCCTGGAAAATCCCATGGATGGAGGAGCCTGGTGGGCTGCCGTCCATGGGGTCGCTAAGAGTTGGAGACGACTGAGCAACTTCACTTTCACTTTTCTCTTTCATGCATTGGAGAAGGAAATGGCAACCCACTCCAGTGTTCTTGCCTGGAGAATCCCAGGGATGGGGGAGCCTGGTGGGCTGCCGTCTATGGGGTCGCATAGA
>SJYX01003499.1:43873-66920 GCA_006410675.1 Oreotragus oreotragus
ATCACTTCATGGCAGATAGATGGGGAAACCGTGGAAACAGTGTCAGACTTTATTTTTTGAGGCTCCAAAATCACTGTAGATGGTGACTGCAGCCATGAAGTTAAAAGACGCTTACTCCTTGGAAGAAAAGTTATGACCAACCTAGATAGCATATTCAAAGCAGAGACATTACTTTGCCAACAAAGATCTGTCTAATCAAGACTATGGTTTTTCCACTGGTCATGTATGGATGTGAGAGTTGGACTGTGAAGAAAGCTGAGTGCTGAAGAATTGATGCTTTTGAACTGTGGTGTTGGAAAAGACTGTTGAGAGTCCCTTGGACTGCAAGGAGATCCAACCAGTCCATCCTAAAGATCAGTCCTGGGTGTTCATTGGAAGGACTGACGCTGAAGCTGAAGCTCCAATACTTTGGCCACCCCAGGCAAAGAGTTGACTCATTGGAAAAGCCCCTGATGCTGGGAGGGATTGGAGGCAGGAGGAGAAGGGGACGACAGAGGATGAGATGGCTGGATGCCATCATCAACTCGATGGACATGCGTTTGAATGAACTCTGGGAGTTGGTGATGGACAGGAGGCCTGGTGTACTGTGATTCATGGGGTCACAAAGAGTCGGACATGACTGAGCAACTGAACTGAACTGAACATTCACCTAACCATCCTCATTGACTACAATCCAGCCTGCTAATGGTGCCATACAAATAGTCCCTTATTTGAATGAATTCTCAGCACAGTCATCATGTCCCAGGGAAGTCTATGCAGCGCCCCCTACAGGTCAGTCTCCCTTTCTGTGGCCTCTACATCTTGTTCTTTGTATTTCTTCTCATGCTAGGGATGCTCTCTGTTCTATATTAGTCCAGGGTGGGTGATCATTCAGTGGAACAAACACGATGTCAAGATAAACTCCTGAATTCCAACCCTCAAGACCTTTCAAAGTTTGCCTGGAGGCTCTCCCCTTCCAGTACCTTTTCAGACTTCCCAATCCATTATTTTGGAAAACATGGTGCCTGAATTTGTTAGAAATATAAGTCTCAACCTACTTATACACTTTCTTCAATTCACATTATGGTATCATAAAATTTATTGTGGGCAGATTCGATTTCCAAATTCTGAGTTTAAAGCATTTGATGTTAGCATCCTTATGAAAAAATACAGCTCACCTGAGCACTGCATACATGTCAGAGCTTTTTAGGCTTATTGATACAGTGTTTATCACAGTAGGGATGTGGGTAGGAGTCGTAAAGTGATCTCAGCAGCAGGCAACAGACCACAGTGCCATTTGTAATTTTAGATGGTAAGGAGTGGCACTGCAGCTGTATATGTGAGTAACTGAAGCTTGGGAAGCTGACAAATTATTATTTATCATGTAAATAGTAACCTATAATGTGATGTCTCAGGGAAAAAAATGTCTTTGTCTCTTAAATCTACACTTCATTGTTCAAGCAACTGTCAGTGGAGAGGGGCAGTGGAATGAAACAAAATAAAGCAAAAGGTAAACATGCGCAAGCCAGTTGATGGTAGGTCATTAATATGCAATTGAGCTTTCTTATTTTGAAACTGTATCTTCATTCATTATGCATTTTTCAACAAAAATATTTTAAATATGCAATATATCAGTAACAAAAAATCTCTTAATTGTATAATTTTCATTATCTATGTTATTAAATGTTCATGTCATATAATTTGGTTGTAATTTTGTATTAATAGGCTCTTTCCAATGCCACATTTGTGTATTCTGGTATGAAGCATGGGGGGCTTCCTAGAACCTCTTGTCAATGCTGGAGATGTTAACGGATGCAGGTTCAATGCCTGGGTCAGGAAAATCCACTGGAGGAGGCCATGGAAACCCACTCCAGAATTCTTGCCTGGAGAATCCCATAGACAGAGGAACCTGGTGGGCTACAGTCCATAGAGTTGCAAAGAGTCAGACACAGCTGAAGCAACTTAGCATGCATGCACGTGTAAAGCTTATTGTCAGCTTAACTTACTGAATTTACTTGTATTTACTTACAAATTGTTTGGTTAAATGATACTAATGACAATTCCATTGAGTGCTTTGATTTAATCATCTCCTTTCAAAGAGACTCCTCTGTTAAACCATTGTGCACAGCAATCAGACAAGTCATTTTTCTTTTCACTAAGTACATCTGGTATTTTTGGTTTGGAAAACACCTTCTCTTTAAGATGTGAGTTCAAAAACTCATGACCAAAAAAAAAAAAAAACAAGAAAAAAGAATCATTTCTGTAAGGAGTTGTTAGGAGTTTTGGGTACAAGAATGAAACAACCATTTTCAGTCATAAATGAAATGTCCATCTCCACCATCACATGGGTAGAAACCAGCAAAAAATGCTGTCAACACAGATCCATCCCTCTGACACTATCAAGGGGTGGAGCAGCTTGACCTGGGAGAGGTGGGTGAGTAGGGCCCAACGGACATACTGCAGAGCTTGATTTCCGGGAACTGATAGGAGCAGAGAGTGGCTATGTGGTGTGTTCCCTGCTTCAAGCAATCAGCACAGGGAGGTGCAGGGCGAGCATGAACATCTCTTAACACAGTGGTCCCACCAGAGGCCAGATGTCTGACCATCTCTGTGTCCAGCTGCCCTCCCANAGACGTACTGCAGAGCTTGATTTCCGGGAACTGTAGGAGCAGAGAGTGGCTATGTGGTGTGTTCCCTGCTTCAAGCAATCAGCACAGGGAGGTGCAGGGTGAGCATGAACATCTCTTAACACAGTGGTCCCACCAGAGGCCAGATGTCTGACCATCTCTGTGTCCAGCTGCCCTCCCAGCAGGCAGCATCCTGTCTATGCTTCCACCAGTGTCCCACTGCACAACTGAGGTTACATTCCTGTTCCTCAGGAAGGTGCTGAGGTGAGCAGGCAGCTCCAGGCCAGCCCGGTGCCAGCCCTCCCCAGAGGATTTGTGTGATCTGAACCTGGGTGCTCCTTGGGCCGGCTGTTGGGCTCAGATTCAAGGGACAGCGACCAGATGCTAGAAACAGCAACAGGGACGGGTTTCTGTGGAATCTGGAGGGGAGGGGACGAGCAGCTCCAGGCCAGCCCGGTGCCAGCCCTCCCCAGAGGATTTGTGTGATCTGAACCTGGGTGCTCCTTGGGCCGGCTGTTGGGCTCAGATTCAAGGGACAGCGACCAGATGCTAGAAACAGCAACAGGGACGGGTTTCTGTGGAATCTGGAGGGGAGGGGACGCTGCACCCCAGGACCTTTCCAGGGCTTGGAGCAACTTAGGAAGGGGGGAAAAGGAAGCTGCTGGTAGCCTGCACTGCACCCCTCTCCTGCAGACCCCTCCCAGAGGTGTAAGCTCTGAAAAGCCACCTTCTGGGAACTAGGCATCACAGCAAAGAGCCCAGGTCACAGCGGCTGCTGTGCCCTGTGGACAGAGCAGATAGATGGCTCCTCAATGTCTTATTTGGAGTTGAGGGGCCTCAGGGCTATGTCCTCACTTTGTTAGCCCTTTCCATGCACCAGCCAGCCTAAGACAAGGAAATCCTTCAGGAAAGATATTCACAACAATACAATTTTTTTTTTTAACCAGACTCAAGATTTTTAATTTGGACTTGGGTCCTGGCATTGCTAATGAATCCATCAGATGTGTCCTCTAATCAGAATTGCTCTTCAAAGTCCAACTCTGACTTTAGGAATGCTGTTCTCACCGCTAAGTGCTCACCTGGGCCCTGGAAGGCTTTGCACATCCCATGGATGTGGAGTCAGGCATGCATCCTTCATCTCAGAAAAGGCACAGCTGCAGGTCTGTGGGACGCTGCTGCCTTGTTCGGGGAAGCGAGGGTGCTCTGGACACACCCCATGGACAGGAAATAAAGGAGGTTTGGAGTTTGGTTCACAGCATAATTGGGGCTTCGCTTCCATGGGGGGGAAGCTCTCATTACTCAGGTTGAGGTAGCAGAATGGACCCCCAGTGTCCTGTGCTGTTCTCTGCCAGAGCACAAGCTCACAGAGGTCTCAGTGACTGCCAGCTCCTAGAGGGGGAAGGGCACAATCCCAGGGAGGGGCCTGGAACCAAGACTCGGGCTTTGGACTTGCACTCTGCACCCAACTTTGCCATTCATTGTCCACGGAGCCCTGGCCAAGCATTTCACCCTCTTGTCTCAGTTTTATCTCTAGTAAAGTCGAGATGACAAAATAGCCTTTGGGGTCACACTCAGGGTTTCAAGAAATGAAACATACAAAACACAGAATAAGTCCTTAATCCACATTTTTTCTGTGAATATGTGCATACGTGCTTAGCCTTGAGAGGCTGTCAGGAGTCTTTGATTAATCAAGCAATTAATCAATCATACGAAGGAAGACGTAGACAGGAAGTAAGGAGAGAAGGAAATTAATAAGAATCACCAAATATCCACACATTAGATTCCTAAGTATATATGGGCCAGAGTTCTATAATGTCCACAAAAACAAGGTGTTTGAGAAAATTCATTTCCATATCTAAACGTTATTCATAATCTTGAATTGATTGACTTCGTCCCATGAGCACAATAATTGACTTCAAACTGCTTCACATGGTATAAGAAGCATCAGGAACCATGAAGCTTAATATGGCCCCGCCCAGCACTATTTAGAAAATAGTGGAAGAAAGTACTTTCTTCTTTTGTTTATAAGCACAAAGGGGGGAGCTGTTCTTTTTCCCCATTCACTGAGATGACCTTGACCACCACTTACTGTTGGTCTTTGGTGGAACATTGCAAAGGAGAGAAGTCTATGATAAACTAGAAACACATCCTCAAGTCAGGCAGTGATGCTGTTGTGCATGTCTTGCCAGAAGGAAGTGCAGACACCTGGCTTGTCAGGGATCCAGCACTGAAAAGGACCTGGGGTCATGTGGTCCACTGGCCTTTGTTTATATGATCAGAATCTCTATGCTAAAGGAAATTTTATATTGTCAAGACCTTATTCAGCGTTACCCTGGAAAGTTACATCTTTTGTAACATCACTATTCAGTACATAGCAACAATAAATTATATATATATAATAGTCAAGTTCATAGAGAAAGAAAGTAGAATGATCATTACCAGGAGCTGGGAGGATGGGGAAAAGGAAAATTGATAGATATATAGCCTTAAATTTGCAAGATGAAAAAGTTCTGGAGATCTGTTTCATAACAAAGTGAATACAGTCAGTAGTGGACTATATGCCTAAAATAATAAAGATGGAAAATTATATATTTTCTGTGACATTTAAATTTTAAAAATATAAAATACAGTAAGTTTCTGTCTTCAATATTGTTTTGGCTACTTTGAGTCCTATGAGTTCCTAGGCATTTTTAAATAGTGTATACATTTTTACAGAAAAAAATATTTGCTGGGATTTTGTCTGGGATTAGTTGCATTCTATAAATTGGTGTTAGGAAATTTTTCAAATATACAATTTTAAGTTTTTAACTACTGAAATTTGCTCAGTCAAGTTGCGCTCTTTGCAACCCCATGGACTGTAGCCTCCCGGGCTTTTCTGTCTGTGGAATTCTCCAGGCAGAATACTGTAGTGACTAACTCCTCCCTTCTCCAGGAGATCATACCAACCCAGGATTGAACCCAGGTCTCCCACATTGCAGGGGATCTTCCTAACCCAGGGATCGAACCCAGGTCCCCTGCATTGCAGACAGATACTTTACCATCTGAAACACCACCGAATTGAAATGCTATGTTCATTCATTTATTCATGAATTATTTAATTTCTTTCAGTGACGTTTGTAGTTTAAAGGGTACAAGTTCCCTATATCTTTATTATATTTATCCCTAGGCATTTGTTATTTCCCAATAATACTGTAATCCTTTGAATTCATTTCTATTTGTTGCTAGTACATGAAAATACTAAAATACTAACAGTTTATGTTGATAACATATTTAGTAACTTTGCTAAATTTATTTATAAACCTGATTGTTTCTTTATGTTAGAGTTTCTAGGTATTATGTCATCTGGTATATGACTTCTTTCTTCCCTAATCCTTAAGCATCTTACTTCTTTTCTTCCCTTATTATTTATGTTAGGACTTTCCGTGCAGTGTTGAATTCAAGTGCTAACAAAAATCATTTATTTTTGTTATTAATTTCAATATAATACATTCTTTTCACTCTTTTGGTCCCTGTGCCTCGCCTGGATAATTTTGAGTGATCTGTATTCCACTTCAGTAATCTTCTTTTGTTCTGTTTCTGCTGCTGCTGCTGCTGCTAAGTCGCTTCAGTCGTGTCCAACTCTGCGCGGCCCCATAGACGGCAGCCCACCAGGCTCCCCCGTCCCTGGGATTCTCCAGGCAAGAACACTGGAGTGGGTTGCCATCTCCTTCTCCATGTTCTGTTTCTAGTTTACTGATAATCCCATCTTGAGTTCTCAACTATTGGCAGAATATTTTTTTCAATTTAATGATTATATATATTTTTCCAGGTATATGGCAAAAGTCTCCATTTTTTCAGATGTTTATTAACTTTCTTATTCTACTAATTTTGTAGTCATAACCTTTCCTGGTCATTTTCTCATAATTATAATACTTGAATCACCTGTGTATTTGTTCCTATAGTTTTGTCTGGTTTTAAACCCAGATGTTGTTTATGAAATACTGTATAGATGTGTACTTGTGTTCAGAAAAAGACTTGAGATTGTCATAGTAGCAATCTTTGTAACAGACAAAAATTGCATATAAAACCTGGGTAAGTGTCCCCTGCATTATAGGCAGATTCTTTACTATCTGAGCCACCAAGGAAGCCCTTACCTGATATAGGATAAATAAACTATCATTCTTTTGCACAATGGACTGTTTTACAGAAATTGGAATTAATAAACCATTGTTACATATGACAACAAAGATAAATCTTCACAAGAACAAAAGTTGACAACAAAATCTGTAAGTAACAGACCATTTTCTATTTTAATTCATACATGTAAACTTGTAAAAACATGCAAATCAAATTCAGGGTTCAGACATCAATTTAATTCACTCTGGGGGTAGGAATTTCCCAAATAGAGTTTCTGAGATGCTAGCAGTCTCTAGCAGAGTCCTATCTGAATCAAATTTTAATTGAGTAATTCCCCTCCCTTTGGGACATGTATTCTAAAGGCAAGCTAGTAAATACATAAGATATTGTTTGCATAAGTTTCTCCTATGAAACTCTGTAAAAAGGGGCAAAAGACTGGAAATATGTCAAATACCTACTTATAGGGTTTCCCGGGTGGCTCAGCTGATAAAGAATCCTCCTACAATGTGGGAGACCTGGACTCAGTCCCTGAGTTGGGAAGATCCCCTGGAGAAGAGAAGGCTACCCACTCCACTGTAAATGGGGGACCAGATGAATAACTTGGAGAAGGCAATGGCACCCCACTCCAGTACTCTTGCCTGGGAAACTGCATGGACGGAGGAGCCTGGTAAGCTGCAGACCATGGGGTCGCTAAGAGTCAGACACAACTGAGCAACTTCACTTTCACTTTTCACTTTCATGCACTGGAGAAGGAAATGGCAACCCACTCCAGTGTTCTTGCCTGGAGAATCCCAGGGATGGGGGAGCCTGGTGGGCTGCCGTCTATGGGGTCTCACAGAGTCGGACACGACTGAAGTGACTTAGCAGCAGCAGCACTGGAGAAGGAAATGGCAACCCACTCCAGTGTTCTTGCCTGGAGAATCCCAGGGACGGTGGATACTGGTGCGCTGCCGTCTATGGGGTTGCACAGAGTCGGACACGACTGAAGCGACTTAGCAGCAGCAGCAGCAGATGAATAACTAATAAATCCACACAATGGGATTTTACGAAATGGTAAAAAAAAGGGAATGGAATGGAGACAATAACAACAATAATGAAAATAATGATGATAAAACTCAGAAGACTTAAAACATCAAATAAGCACGTATCTTTATTATAAGACCCTAGAAAACTAGACAAAGTGCATGAAATAAGCTTTTTCAGACGTTAGCTAAGAGGCAGTGCAGGACTGCAGTCCCTGAAAAGAAAAAGAGGATGTGATCACCGTGAGAGCCCCGGCTCGGCCTGTAGGAACTTTCCAGGTGGCAACACAAGGAGGGGAACACAGACAGGACTTGGGGGGTTTTCTGAGTGGAGTGGGCAGATCAGAGTTTGGGGCTCCTAAAGAAGCTAACATTTGCCACAAACTTCAGAGCTCTGCATTAGCATCTCCTTTAGTATTCAGTTGAGCATGAACAGATCAGGAAAGAAAACAGAACCAGAGAAAGAACTGCAGACAGATTGGGAACTGAAAAGCTATCGGAGTTTGTGTCAGATGTTCAAGTTCCAAGGAGCCAGAATGCAAACACCTTGTTGAACACTTTGGTAATTCAGAAGAGATCCCAGAAAGTTCACAATCTCAGAATAAGTTTAATTTAGCTCTGGACTTAATTGCTACTCAGAACCAATTTTTTTAAAGACTTGGAACGGTCAAGCTGATTTATAATAAATGAGAGTCCCTTGGACTGAAAGGAGATCTACCCAGTCCATTCTAAAGGAGATCAGTCCAGGGTGTTCATTGGAAGGACTGATGTTGAAGCTGAAATTCCAGTACTCTGGCCGCCAGATGTGAAGAGCTGACTCATCTGAAAAGACCCTGATGCTGGGAAAGATTGAGGAAAGGATGAGAAAGGAATGAACGACAGAGGATGAGATGGTTGGATGCCATCACCGACTCAATGGACATGAGTTTGAGTGAACTCCTGGAGTTGGTGATGGACAGGGAGGCCTGGCGTGCTGCAGTTCATGGGGTCACAGAGTCAGACACAGCTGATCAACTGAACTGAACTGAACACTTGAAAGAAAAAGTCCTAGCACTGAAGATTTAGAATCTTAGAAGGTAAGATGTGCAACAAACAATGGAAAGCTATCAGTTCTGCAAAGAAGCAAGAAAACATAACCGTAAAGGAGAAATATAACTCAACATAAATGGCCACCAAAATGG
The DNA here is from genome assembly GCA_006410675.1 of Oreotragus oreotragus. Lineage (NCBI taxonomy): Eukaryota > Metazoa > Chordata > Mammalia > Artiodactyla > Bovidae > Oreotragus > Oreotragus oreotragus. Next base: position 52,799 of record SJYX01003499.1, read on the forward strand.
CAGATGATGGAATTAATAAACAAGGCCACTAAACAACTAGTAAAATTATACATAAAGATTGAAAGAGAGCCATGAACATAAATAGAGTTGGAAGGTTATTCAGAGGCAAGGGGTATTTCTAGAGCTAAATAAGCCAATACCTAAAATGAATGTTTCACAGATCTGTAAACCTGATAACACTTTCTCCAAATAGAAATACAGAGAAATGGAAAAGAAGGACACTCAATGAACTATGTTTTGGCTCAGTCTCTAAGTCATGTCTGACTTTTTGCGACCCCATGGACTGCAGGACACCAGGCTTCCCTGTCCTTCACCATTTCCAGAGCTTGTTCAAACTCATGTCCATTGAGTCGAAACTGCCATCCAGCCACCCCATCCTCTGCTGCCTCTTTCTCCTCCTGCCCTCAATCTTTCCCAGCAAACTCCTGGAGTTGGTGATGGACAGGGAGGCCTGGCGTGCTGCAGTTCATGGGGTCACAGAGTCAGACACAGCTGATCAACTGAACTGAACTGAACACTTGAAAGAAAAAGTCCTAGCACTGAAGATTTAGAATCTTAGAAGGTAAGATGTGCAACAAACAACGGAAAGCTATCAGTTCTGCAAAGAAGCAAGAAAACATAACCGTAAAGGAGAAATATAACTCAACATAAATGGCCACCAAAATGGCAGATGATGGAATTAATAAACAAGGCCACTAAACAACTAGTAAAATTATACATAAAGATTGAAAGAGAGCCATGAACATAAATAGAGTTGGAAGGTTATTCAGAGGCAAGGGGTATTTCTAGAGCTAAATAAGCCAATACCTAAAATGAATGTTTCACAGATCTGTAAACCTGATAACACTTTCTCCAAATAGAAATACGGAGAAATGGAAAAGAAGGACACTCAATGAACTATGTTTTGGCTCAGTCTCTAAGTCATGTCTGACTTTTTGCGACCCCATGGACTGCAGGACACCAGGCTTCCCTGTCCTTCACCATTTCCAGAGCTTGTTCAAACTCATGTCCATTGAGTCGAAACTGCCATCCAGTCACCCCATCCTCTGCTGCCTCTTTCTCCTCCTGCCCTCAATCTTTCCCAGCGTCGGAGTCTTTTCCAATGAGTTGGCTCTTCACATCAGGTGGCCAAACTATTGAAGCTTCAGCTGCAGTCCTTTCAATGATTATTCAGTGTTGATTTCCTTTAGGATTGACTGGTTTGATCTCCTTTCTGTCCAAGAGACTCTCAAGAGTCTTCTCCAGCATCACAAATTGAAAGCATCAATTATTCGGTGCTCAGCCTTCTTTATGGTTCAACTTTCATATCTGTATATGACTACTGGATAGCTTTGACTATCCAGACCTTTGTTGGCAAAGTGATGTCTCTACTTTTTAATAGCTGTGTAGCTTTTCTTCCAAGGAGCAAGTATCTTCTAATTTCAGAATGAACTGTGAAGCAATATTAACTATAGTACATATAAATAGATTAGGAGAGAGAGAGGAGGGCAGAAAAAGCATTTGATTTTCCAAACTGGATGATCCAAGAAGTTCAATGAACCTCAGACATAATAAAAATAAATGTATAAGATATCATAGACAAATCCTTGAAATCCAGTGATAAACAGAAAATCATAAGGGAAGCAAGAAAGGAAAAGACACATCAGACACTTAAGAACAAATGTAATAGTCATGATCAATCTTTTTTTCTTTTTTGGCCTAAAAACAATACAAGCCAGAAAATGATAGGAAAAACATTTAACCTGCCAAAAGAGGAGGAAAACATTAATCCAGAGCTCAATTTCTATTGCAGATACTCTTTAAATGTCATGATGAGCCTTCCACTTTCACCTTGAAGATATAGAAAGTTAGATAGTGTTAATCCCATGCTCATATAAGAAGTGACTTTTCTTTAACCAATCAGGTAACTGATATCTCAGGGCAAACAACCAACCTGAAATCAAGGGAAGCATGTATTTGTAGAGAAAAAGCAAGACCCAAGCATTTGTTTACTGGCCAAAGGGACACCGAACACTCAATAAGCCAACAGCAACCTCATGTTTCAGTGAATGTGAGTCAGAGTGGGGGTGTATCAGACATAGTTTTTGCATCTCTTGGAGGCTTTTCCACCACAAACCCCACCAGAACTCACAGGGAAGATGGGGAGATTTGGCTCTCCATGGGAGAGAAACTCTTGTATGGCTCTCCTACAGCACAGACTGTGGGAGGGACCCGTTCAGTCAGTTCAGTTCAGTCGCTCAGTCGTGTCCAACTCTTTGCAACCCCATGAACCGCAGCACACCAGACCTCCCTGTCCATCACCAACTCCCAGAGTTCACTCAGACTCACGTCCATCGAGTCAGTGATGCCATCCAGCCATCTCATCCTCTGTCGTCTCCTTCTCCTCCTGCCCTCAGTCCTTCCCAGCATCAGAGTCCTTTCCAATGAGTCAACTCTTCGCGTGAAGTGGCCAAAGTACTGGAGTTTCTGCTTCAGCATCATTCCCTCCAAAGAAATCCCAGGGCTGATCTCCTTCAGCTGGGAAGGCAATGGCACCCCACCCCAGTACTCTTGCCTGGAAAATCCAATGGATGGAGGAGCCTGGTGGGCTGCAGTCCATAAGAGTCGGACATGACTGAGCGACTTCACTTTCACTTTTCACTTTCATGCATTGGAGAAGGAAATGGCAACCCACTCCAGTATTCTTGCCTGGAGAATCCCAGGGATGGGGGAGCCCGATGGGCTGCCATCTATGGGGTTGCACAGAGTCGGACACGACTGAAGCGACTTAGCAGCAGCAGCAGCGGCAGATCTCCTTCAGAATGGACTAGTTGGATCTCCTTGCAGTCCAAGGGACTCTCAAGAGTCTTCTCCAACACCACAGTTCAAAAGCATCAATTCTTTGGAGCTCAGCTTTCTTCAGAGTCCAACTCTCACACCCATACATGACCACTGGAAAAACCATAGCCCAGAAGGCAATGGCACCCTACTCCACCACTCTTGCCTGGAAAACCCCATGGACGGAGGAGCCTGGTGGGCTGCAGTCCATGGGGTCGCTGGGGGTTGGACACGACTGAGCGACTTCACTTTCATTTTCACTTTTCACTTTCATGCATTGGAGAAGGAAATGGCAACCCACTCCAATGTTCTTGCCTGGAGGATCCCAGGGACGGGGGAGCCTCATGGGTTGCCGTCTATGGGGTCGCACAGAGTTGGACACACTGAAGCGACTTAGCAGCAGCAGCAGACATTGCCAAAACTTCTCCCCTACTCACAACCTCTAGGGGAGAAGACTGAATCTGCAGGAAGAAGATCATCCACATCAGTGGGGTGATTGGGGTCTTTATTGCAGGAGGAGAAGAAGGGAAGGGGGGAAGAAAGGGGTCACCACTGCCAGCTGCCTGGATCATCGGTTTACCTTGTCTCAGGGACAAATATTAATCTGCAGGGAGTAGCACATCACAACTGTATCCTGAGGGCACTGGTGGAAATAACCACAGCTAGAGTCAAAGAGAGACAGAAAAGAAGCTCTGATCCTGAGGGCGGTGCAGAAATGCACACCAGACTCATCACACCTGGAGGAAAGGCAGGAACCCACATGCTTCACGAGACTGAAGACCGAGAGTCAACTAGAGTGTCAGAGAGAGCTTCACTGTCCCTTTCCCACACCCATCGACACTAAGTAGCCTTAAGTAAAAGCAGCAGTGGGGTCCTGCAAGGGACAGACCCTAGGGAGCAGCAAAAGAAGAAGAAACGAAAGTAAGTAGAGAAGCTGTCGAGATGAATTTAAAGTCTTGGGGCAACAAACTTAAAAACCTACCCACGTCTCGATGAGAGTAGCATTATCACACACCTACCTTAATGCATAACTGAAGGGAAAACATGCTCATCTTCAGGGATAAAAACAATATCTCTTGTTTCTGCACTTCTGGTTTTCAATGAAACATTATGATGCATACGAAATGGCAAGAAAAACACTTGAAAGAGACAAAGCGGGGCTGCCCTGGTGGCCCAGTGGTTAAGAATCCACCTACCAATGCATGGACATGGGTTCAGTCCCTGGTTTGGGAAGAGTCCGCATTCCATGGGGCAACCAAGCCCGTAAATCACAACTGCTGAAGCTCGAGTGTGCTAGAGCCCCTGCCCCACTTGTTGTAGAGAAGCCCATGCAATGAGAAGCTCACAAATACAACTGGAGTGTGGCCCGCACTTGCCGCAACTAGAGAAAGCCCAGACACAGCAACTAAGACCCAGTGCAGTCCTAAAAAAATGAATAAAATTTTTAAAAAATTAAAAGAAGATTCTTGTAAAACTATTTATAAAGAGACGAAGCAATCAAATAGGGGGTAAGTGAAGCAACTAAGGGGAAGGGGACTTAAAATGACTCTGATTGATATGTTAAAGTTCTCAAAGCAAAAGTTCTCAGCTGGGGAGGGAAGGTACTGCCCCCGCCTTGGGAGAGGGACATCTGACAATATCTGGAGACTTTTTTTTTTTTTTGATGGTCTCATCTAGAGGCTAGAGGTTAGAGATGCTGTTAAATATTTTACAACCCACAGGACAGTCCATGACAATGCAAAATTACCCAGTCCAAAATATCATTACTGCCAAGGCTGATAAATATTGCTCTAGTAGAAAGAATACACAATAGGTGAGATCAGACTGGAAAATTCAGCAGACATCAAAACTACAAGAAAGAATCAATTTAAATGCTAGAAATCAAATGCACAGGAAGAGAAGAGTACCTTTCATGGACTCATGAGTAGACCCAAGGAAAGAATCACTCAAAAAATCAGTCAAAAAAGACAGATCAATACAAATGACCCAAACCAAAATGCAAAAAGAAAGAGTAGAACCCCACCCACCCAAGATCAGACCACTTAAGAGCTGAGGAAATGTAGCAAATGAAATAATATTTGTACAGTTAGAATCAGTAGGTGATGAAAGAGAGATAAAGCACAGAGGAGCTATTTCAAAAATTATGGCTGAGAATTTTTCAAAACACAAACTATGACACAGTTTATGAGACAAAAACTATGAACCCAAGAATCTCATAGGCTATCAAATATACAAACAAGCACACACACACACACACACACATNCCAAAACTTCTCCCCTACTCACAACCTCTAGGGGAGAAGACTGAATCTGCAGGAAGAAGATCATCCACATCAGTGGGGTGATTGGGGTCTTTATTGCAGGAGGAGAAGAAGGGAAGGGGGGAAGAAAGGGGTCACCACTGCCAGCTGCCTGGATCATCGGTTTACCTTGTCTCAGGGACAAATATTAATCTGCAGGGAGTAGCACATCACAACTGTATCCTGAGGGCACTGGTGGAAATAACCACAGCTAGAGTCAAAGAGAGACAGAAAAGAAGCTCTGATCCTGAGGGCGGTGCAGAAATGCACACCAGACTCATCACACCTGGAGGAAAGGCAGGAACCCACATGCTTCACGAGACTGAAGACCGAGAGTCAACTAGAGTGTCAGAGAGAGCTTCACTGTCCCTTTCCCACACCCATCGACACTAAGTAGCCTTAAGTAAAAGCAGCAGTGGGGTCCTGCAAGGGACAGACCCTAGGGAGCAGCAAAAGAAGAAGAAACGAAAGTAAGTAGAGAAGCTGTCGAGATGAATTTAAAGTCTTGGGGCAACAAACTTAAAAACCTACCCACGTCTCGATGAGAGTAGCATTATCACACACCTACCTTAATGCATAACTGAAGGGAAAACATGCTCATCTTCAGGGATAAAAACAATATCTCTTGTTTTTGCACTTCTGGTTTACAATGAAACATTATGATGCATACGAAATGGCAAGAAAAACACTTGAAAGAGACAAAGCGGGGCTGCCCTGGTGGCCCAGTGGTTAAGAATCCACCTACCAATGCATGAACATGGGTTCAGTCCCTGGTTTGGGAAGAGTCCGCATTCCATGGGGCAACCAAGCCCGTAAATCACAACTGCTGAAGCTCGAGTGTGCCAGAGCCCCTGCCCCACTTGTTGTAGAGAAGCCCATGCAATGAGAAGCTCACAAATACAACTGGAGTGTGGCCCGCACTTGCCGCAACTAGAGAAAGCCCAGACACAGCAACTAAGACCCAGTGCAGCCCTAAAAAAATGAATAAAATTTTTAAAAAATTAAAAGAAGATTCTTGTAAAACTATTTATAAAGAGACGAAGCAATCAAATAGGGGGTAAGTTAAGCAACTAAGGGGAAGGGGACTTAAAATGACTCTGATTGATATGTTAAAGTTCTCAAAGCAAAAGTTCTCAGCTGGGGAGGGAAGGTACTGCCCCCGCCTTGGGAGAGGGACATCTGACAATATCTGGAGACTTTTTTTTTTTTTTGATGGTCTCATCTAGAGGCTAGAGGTTAGAGATGCTGTTAAATATTTTACAACCCACAGGACAGTCCATGACAATGCAAAATTACCCAGTCCAAAATATCATTACTGCCAAGGCTGATAAATATTGCTCTAGTAGAAAGAATACACAATAGGTGAGATCAGACTGGAAAATTCAGCAGACATCAAAACTACAAGAAAGAATCAATTTAAATGCTAGAAATCAAATGCACAGGAAGAGAAGAGTACCTTTCATGGACTCATGAGTAGACCCAAGGAAAGAATCACTCAAAAAATCAGTCAAAAAAGACAGATCAATACAAATGACCCAAACCAAAATGCAAAAAGAAAGAGTAGAACCCCACCCACCCAAGATCAGACCACTTAAGAGCTGAGGAAATGTAGCAAATGAAATAATATTTGTACAGTTAGAATCAGTAGGTGATGAAAGAGAGATAAAGCACAGAGGAGCTATTTCAAAAATTATGGCTGAGAATTTTTCAAAACACAAACTATGACACAGTTTATGAGACAAAAACTATGAACCCAAGAATCTCATAGGCTATCAAATATACAAACAAGCACACACACACACACACACATTCAGACACAGCATTCAAATATTCAAACAGGAAAGGAGGTGTGCACACTTCAAAGCACATACATTAAAACTGAGAAGATACAGATTAGCATCATCTCTGCCCAAGGATAACATGAAAATTCAACACTACTTAACTGTATACTAAAATATGTCTAAGATGGTAAATTTTATGTTACATGTCTTTTTTATCATTTATATCTCTTTTTATTTACATTCAGACATAGCATTCAAATATTCAAACAGGAAAGAAGGTGTGCACACTTCAAAGCACATACATTAAAACTGAGAAGATGCAGATTAGCATCATCTCTGCCCAAGGATAACATGAAAATTCAACACTACTTAACTGTACACTAAAATATGTCTAAGATGGTAAATTTTATGTTACATGTCTTTTTTATCATTTATATCTCTTTTTATTTAATTTTTTTTTTTTTTTTTACTTTACAATACTGTATTGGTTTTGCCATACATTGACATGAATCCACCACAGGTGTGATACAGGATACATGTCTTTTAAATCACAACTACAATCCTCAGATTTAAAATATTCTTTTTAAAAGCTGAAGGCAAAGTATTGAAGAAAGCAAAGAAAGACACATTACTTAGTAAGCATGCATTTGGAACAGGAATGAGGTTGCCCACAAAGAGGTAAACTTAGTTATCAGTGGGCCAAAAAAAAGAAATTATATTATCACATATATTATCACAGTGTGTGGTCCTCTAGAGCATAATCTTTAATAGAAAAATAAAAGTTATTCATTGGTATTTAACTTCTTTCTTTAGGAAGAAATTTAAATTTAGTTAACTTTTCCCCTTAAGGGATGGGGTGATAAGGATAAAAAGAGGGTTGAATGAGACCTGCAGAAAAGCAAGGATAAGAATTTTCTGAATAAATTTGTCAATAAATACCTTCAGCAAAGAGACCTTAAATATATCAGCAAGAACTCCTCATGATACCCTTGACTGGAGGTGTACCACCAGCCCTCACTGCAGAGAGCACCTCTGAAAACACCCTGATGCTGGCCCCACCATCTGGGGGGTAAAACAGTCAGTCAAGGGATTCACATGTTGTCAGGCCTATTATCAAGCCCCAGCCGTGCCAACTGTTGTACTGAAATGTCTTTGAGAATTGCAGAAAAAGTTATTGCATAGTCACTGATAACAATTGTCTTGGGAAAGCGATCTTAGGGAACACTGTCCTCTGGACCTTATGATTGTGATTCAGAGAGAGTTTGAAAATGATGGGCTTTGACCTAACTTATACCACCCCCCTTCAAAACTTATTGAGCATTTACTATGCACTGTGCCAACTCTAGGGAAATAAAGATCAATGAACCAGAGTCTTGGGCTGTAGCTGGAGAAGCACGTGGCAGAGGACCGGCCTTGTTATTACATCCTATATATTTATTGAGCTGCTCCCTGTAGTCAGTGGGAAGACTTTGGTGGATTTTAATGACTGACTTTCTGCTCATCCCCAAGTAATAATTCCCCAGAGCAATTTATAAAGCATTGCTGATTACAAATACTCTGAGGCTTCAAGCAGGCGGCATCATAGGAAATCACAGAAAAATATTAGAGAATATTTTCTAAATGATTATTCTGGTCAACCTCTTCGGCTTGGATTTGTGCAAAAACTGTGACATCTCTAAAGGACTAGCTAACACTCAATACAAAGTGTGTTAATTTACCTAATTAACATTACCTTGTAGTCTCCCCCCTTTCTTTAAATCAATATTGTGAAGTTTCTTTTCTTTATAGTTTATACTTCCCGTGAAGCTGGAAATCAATGACACCAGATAATCTCAGCACAGAAAGAAATCTGAACAGAGGGAAAGTGGCCGTGACTTAGCAGTGCAGGCCGTAACGGCGTTTTGATGCAACCAGCCTCTTGACTTACTTAAAACAGGCAGTCTGTTCAACGTTCACATCCTGTCAAATTTCGTATTGTTATTTGAGATTGTTATGACTTGGATAAATTAAGATTCAAGTGGAGCACAGGGTGCTGGCTAAGGAGCCAGGGTTCAATAAAAGACAACAATAGAATTTGATATAGAGAACTTTATTACTCACAAGTCCTGGAGGAAGTACCTGACCTCCCGGCCCTCAGGGAGGTTAAGACAGAGGTCAAGGGTGGAGGCAGGGAAACCCTAGCAGAACCTGGGGCACATATTTTCATTAGGATCTGTAAGTGAAGTATTCTGAGATTCCTACCTAATTCCTACTGGTCAATTAAAACCGAAAAGAGTGGAGTTTTAGGTTAAGCTCTGTGTGGGTCTTATCTAACGGGGTTATAGGGGGGGCCTTGGTAGGGAGTAGACTGTTGATCACAAGGACCATTGGAGGAGTCACATCAGGAACTTAAATTTGCTTGTGACTTTAAGGGCTATTTTCTACAGCATGTACTCAAGAGAGGGGTTCAGGTCAGTTCAAGGCCCATGAAGGCCATGTGGCCAAATAACTGTATGCTGAGGCAATGATGCTGTGGAGTTGCTCAGTAACTTTCAACGTAGATGTCCTAATGTGTGATTATGACTTTTAAAAGAGTTCTAGTCATTTGGAGACACGCTGAGACCCTTGCAGAAGAAATTCTATGATGTCTGTAATTTACTTTGAACAATTGGAAGAAATGGAATGTGATCGGGGCTACGGATTTAATAAGAGTGGCCTCGAGATGATAAATGCTGAGGCCAGTGCCACATTTCTGTCAACTCCGTCTGCCCCCAGAATAAAGTTCAGTAAAATAGAAATGAAAGGCTGACCTGAGATCACTGAAAGGTGCACTAGTGAGAAATCCAGCTTGCAAATGATGAAAATTTAACTCTAACAGATGAATTTTATTTTAATCATCAAGGGAAGTGTGAGTGAAAATCGCTCAGTCGTGTCTGACTCTTTGCAGTCCCATGGACGGTAACCTGCCAGGCTCCTCTGTCCATAGAATTCTCCAGGCCAGAATACTGGAGTGGGTAGCCATTCCCTTCTCCAGGGGATCTCCCTGACCCAGGGATCAAACTTGGGTTTCCCAAATTGCAGGGGGATTCTTTACCATCTGAGCCACCAGTCATCAATGTAGAAGCTGGCTTCTGCCATTGCTGGATGTAAGATCTCTCATGATGCCTTGCATTTTTTCCTTGTCTCTTCCATGAAACTGTTTTCTTCTGCACTGACTGTATTCTTACACAAGTTCTTGACATGTCACAGAAAATACAGCCATGGGCTACTCTGGCTTTACAATTTTTTTTTTTTGCAAGTAAGATACTCACAGTAAATAAAGTAACACATTCTTTCTGTATCCCCTACATACTGGAGAATATTTATGTTAAACTCACTGAAGGTTCTGATTGGTTCCACCCTAGTCATTGCCTCCAAGGGAAGAAGGAGATAAACGGATTGGCTAGATGAGTTACATTCCCCCAGCTTGTGGGAGAGGAGGTAGGACCCCTCAGCAGGCAAGGCAAACTCTTATTCCATGTCCTCTATTCACTGTGTGACCTCGCCTTCCACTACTCCCCACATCCACCCTGTACCAGCTGCTTGACCTCACTACACTGCCTCAGATATCCCAGGCGCTTCTGCACTGCAAGAATTCAGACCTTAGCTGGAACGTGCTTTTGCCATCGTCCCAATGAATAATAACTCTCTAATTATTTACATTCAAGTCTTGACTTGGAAATCTCAAAAATTATCTACCCTTTCACTATCAATCTTCCTATTCAGCACACATCATCTTTTGAAGTGCTATTGAATTCATGTATTTCTTATGTTTGTTTGGTTTTTCTTGCCTACTCCCAAGAGATAAAAAAAGGAAAACTTCATGAGAGCAGCAATTGCTTTGTATCATAAGTGCTTGGTTGCTGATCTTTGAATCCTTGAATAACAGTGCCTGGTAGATACTCTCTATTTGAATATAAGTGAATGAATAAATGTACCTAGTCAGAATCATTAGTACGGGAGGCAATGAGCTCTCAAAAATCAGGTCTTATACCAGGGGCATGAGTTGTTGGGCAGGAAAAATCAAATGCTGTAATAGTGCAGGGATGTCTAGTCTCAACCCTGCTACCAGGGAAGGCTTCCTAGAGGAAGAAACATCCAAAGATGGATCAGAACTCTTAGGTGAGCAAGCAGAAGCAAGTTTGGTGGCAGTGTCAAGAGAGAGTGCACGCTAGGATCTTACACAAAGATTTTTAGGGTGGGATGGCATGATCAACTATGACTGTGCATGCACAAGCTTATACAGAGGCAGGTACATTCACACACACGCATATCATACAGAGCAGCCCCAGATAAAACTGGCAAGGTGAGCAAGTCTGTGTCACAGTCGCAATTCACAGTTAACACATTTGGACTTTAGCCTGTAGGCACTGGAAAGGCATGGAAGGATTTTACAAATGGAAGTGACACAATTAGGTTCATTTTAAAGTGCTCTCTCTGGCTGAAGGATGAAAAATGAAACAGACAGAGCTCAAGATGGGAAACAGGAAGAATGATTTCATGCAATGCACGCAGCAATAACTGGCCCAAAGAAAACAACAGAGCCTCCTCTCTAGGGACTGCAGGTCAAGAGACCTCAGGTGTGTAAGGAGTACAATACTGAGGAATTTTCTTTTTATAAATAAAAGTTGTCCGTATAGCAAAAACAAAGGTAGTCCTTCATTTATAAATTTCAGGAATTATCAGTTAGATTTCAAACCAAAGATTTCAAATTTAGAGAATCCTTCAAGACAGAACTACAAGTAGACATCAAGACTGGATTTATTTTTGCTGTTGCTATTGTTGTTATGTCGTTAAGTCGTGTTGGACATTTTTGCGACCCCATGGACTGTAACCTGTGAGACTCCTCTGCCCAGAGGGTTTCCCAGGCAAGAGCACAGGAGTGGGTTGCTATTTCCTTCTCCAGTAGATTTTTCTGCCCCAGGGATTGAATTCGTGTTTCCTGCAAATGGCAACCCACTCCAGTGTTCTTGCCTAGAGAATCCCAGGGATGGCGGAGCCTGGTGGGCTGCCATACATCATGGACTCGATGGACATGAGTCTGAGTGAACTCCAGGAGATGGTGTTGAACAGGGAGGCCTGGTGTGCTGCGATTCACGGGACTGCAAAAAGTCGGACATGACTGAGCGACTGAACTGAACTGAAAATGTATTCCAAAAGCCCTCTGTACAGCTTTTAGAAGATGTGTTGTGACATTCAGATTCCTGAAGCTGAGTCCTTTGTTTAAATCAAGACTTGAATTACTGAATGCCCGGATGTGACCTCTGGACATATATACTCAGAAGTGGGATTACTAGGTGATAGAATAATTTCAGTTTTCATTTTTTCATGAACCTCCTTACTATTCTCCAAGGTGGTTGCACCATTTTACATTCTTGCTAACAGCGTTCAGAGGTTCCCTACTCCCCACATTCTCACCAGCACTTGTCAAGTCTTGTCTTCTTGATAATAGTCATTTCAACAGAGGTCATATGTTATGTGCCTTTGATTTCTATTTTCCTGATGATGAGTGATGTTGATCACCTTTCCATGTACCTGTTGGCTGTTTGTTTGTCTTTCTTGGAAAAATGTCTATTCAAGTCTTTTGCCTATTTTTTTTTTACAAATATGTAGTTTGTTTCTTTACTATTGAGTTATATGTGTTCCCTGTGTATTTCAGATATGTAGTTTGTAATTATTTCTCTCATTCCCTAGGTTGCCTTTGCATTTTGTTGATTGCTTCTGTTTGAAGAAGCAGTCACCTCTCCTAGACTTTATGGTTTGGAATCAATAAGTAAAGATACCCGCTGTGGTTGGTGATGCCAGAAATCTTGGCTTTCTGTGCACCGATCCTGAAAAGAAATATGGAGACAGAATTTTGGAGAAAAAGGAACTGTGGCCCTAAATCTGGTGGCTCAGGGCACTGGATGTGCTGGTACGTAGTGGCTCCTGGATTGGGGTTGGGGGTACACTGTCCCATGGGCTCAGAAAGTTGGAGTCCATCACAGCTGGGTGATCCTTGGCCATGAGAGCTATGGGGTCCTCAAGGACTGTTGGGGAACCCAGTGATGCCTCTGTATCCAGTAACAAGAGACCAGGGGAGGCAGCAGTGGTGTCCGGGGCCAGTGGTGTGCACACACTTGACTGCAGGCTCACGCACCATGGTGCATACTGAGATTTATAGCAGGGCAGGGGTCAACTGTGAACGCACAGGCAGCTTCCGGGGCAGGACATGGTGGCATGCACAGCTGTCACCCCAGTAGACGATGGAGTTGGACAATTCAAGTCTGCAAAGGAAAATTCCTGTAGGACCTCTGTGGTGGGGGTGGGGAGGTGCAATCTGCAGTGGTTGTGCTGGCTACTGGTTTCAACTGCCAGAGTCCCTTGTGTAGCAGGCCCCTGGGGTGGCGGTGGTGAGTACTGCAGGGCACTCAACAGTAAAAAACTGTTGGGATACGCAAGGCTGAGGTTCTCAGTAGTGACGGCTCCTGGGCTCCTCTGCAGAGCGGGCCCCTGAGGACCATGGAGGCCCCTGCTGCTTGGCAGATGCTGGTAACCCCGCCCTCTTCCCTCTTAGCTGTATCCTGACATCTCAGCTATGTTCACCTTCCCAGCCATCCAGATAGGAGAAACCAAGTGACCCAAAATGCTGGTCAATACCTTGCTCTCCTTTTCCCTCCTGGACCAGGGAATCCACTCTGGGCTCTTGTCAGTGCTTCTCAGGAGCCTGAAATGATGCAGGCAAAGTGGAACTATTCTTCCTACCCTTTTCATATGGGTTTTTCAGGTTTTCAGCTCCACTGTGTTGCTACAACCTCTTAAGTGGACTTTAGCCCTCTTCCAGAGCTGGTTTTATTTGTGCAGAAGGGGAAGAAACTTGGAAGCTAGAAGGCCATGCTCCAGCATCATTTTTATTTACTTTTCAATTGAGTTTTCTTTTTTATTGTTTAATTTTCAGGAATTTTTACATATTTTGGACACAAGAAGCTTAACAGATATGTGTTTCAGTTCAGTTCAGTTTAGTCGCTCGGTCGTGTCCGACTCTTTGTGACCCCATGAATTGCAGCACGCCAGACCTCCCTGTTCATCACCATCTCCTGGAGTTCACTCAGACTCACATCCATCGAGTCCGTGATGCCATCCAGCCATCTCATTCTCGGTCGTCCCCTTCTCCTCCTGTCCCCAATCCCTCCCAGCATCAGAGTCTTTTCCAATGAGTCAACTCTT